>OY744534.1:80504662-80512162 GCA_963556195.1 Sepiola atlantica | reverse complement strand
AAGGAAAGAAAGAAAGGAAAAAGAAGGAAAGAAAGAAAGGAAAAAGAAGGAAAGAAAGAAAGGAAAAAGAAGGAAAGAAAGGAAAAAGAAGGAAGAAAAGAAAGAAAGGAAAAAGAAGGAAAGAAAGGAAAAAGAAAGAAGGAAATAAAGAAAGGAAAAAGAAGGAAAAAGAAGGAAGAAAATAAAGAAAAAAGGAAGGAAAGAAAATGAAAGAAAGAAAAAAGAAAGAAGGAAAGAAAGGAAAAAGAAGGAATGAAGGGGAAAAGAAAAAAGGAAAGAAAGGAAGGAAAAAGAAGGAAAGAAAGGAAAAAGAAGGAAGAAAAGAAAGAAAAGAAAAAGAAGGAAAGAAAGGAAAAAGAAAGAAGAAAATAAAGAAAGGAAAAAGAAGGAAAGAAAAGAAGGAAGGAAAGGAAAGAAAAAAGAAGGAAAGAAAGACTAGAGAATAGATTAAGTAAACTATCAAAGGAAAAAAACGAAATAGAAATGAAAATAAAAACTGAAACGAAGAAAGTTAGGAAGCATGAATAAATAAGTAAAACGGAAATATATAAAATATATTGCCGAAAAAGAAAAAAGATAATAAAGAAAAAGAATGAAAGAAAGGATCATTACAGGAAACGAAAGGAAATCGAGGAAAATATAATTGCACATAAAAAGAAAGAAAAAAAAGAGGCAAAATTAATCTCTAATTTGATAAAAGAAAAGACAATTGAATGAAAATGGAGGATTTTGGAAAATAAACTACAGAATCAAATCTGCCTAAATTGTTCTGTGCATTCATTTAGACACACTATGAAAAATAAAGAAAATTAGGTTATCCTCCTAACGGTGCTTCCACACATAATGCGATAAATTACGCGTATAAGCATTAGGAATGGTATTATGTTGTCGTTTTTGTTAAATAATTTTAACCGAGGAATCATTTCGAGTTAAAATCCAAGTAGTATTACGCACGGTTGAAATCTATGAACTATGAAAGAAATTCGTAAATAATCCCAAGTTCGTCCAATATGGCCGCCAAGTGTCACATTTTAAATCGACCGGCATGAGTTGAACGAAAAACGAACCCTTCCCAGAAAGCAATAAGCAATAAAGTTTACAAGAAGTGTTAATAAAAAAAATATTTGTTAACACTAAATTATTTTTATACCTAATTTAATTTGTTGAAATAAAATAATATATATTTCTAATAACACACGGTTTTCCTTCGTTTCGTTTCTCCAGGTCAACAATTCTGTTTTTCTATAACATCGTCCGAGATTTTGTTTTACCTCAAGGCGATACGTCTTTTAGCACATCTTCTTTTCTATTTTACTAATTAAGAGTACATTGTTTTTACTCAAAACACCTTCCTACTATCATGATATGAGAAGAAAAATAATATCTATATATTTCCAAACTTATTTTATTAATTTTTTTTTACTTTTCTGTGTGGGAGCACCGTTAGAAGAATAACCGAAAATTGTCTAGAAATATGAAAGAAAAATAACAAAATTATCGTCAATAAAAATAAAGTGAAAATATAAATATTCCGAAGAAAAGGAAGAAAGAAAGCAAGAAAACGAAAAAATACAAAAAAACATTTTTTTTTAAATTGGAAAATTTTGACGTCTAAATTTATTAACAAAATAAAAGCACAAAAATATTAAATGTTTTGCATTTTATTTTTTTTTACATTTTTTTCCTTCTATTTAAGTAAATATTTTCTGTATTTTTTAATACAGAAAAATAGAAGGAAAAAAATGTAAAAAAAATAAAATACAAAACATTTAATATTTTTGTTCTTTTATTTTGTAAATCTTTAATTTTTTATATGAAAGATATTATTTAATTAATCCTTTCAGAAACCTGTTTAAACAATAAACGTTTTTTTTAATAAAAAACAAATAATACAAATTTCATAATTTTAATAATTTTAGATATAGTTTCTTTTAAATTTGTGCTATCTTATTTCAAATAAAGGTTCTAAATTTAAAAAATAATAATCTATTTTATGAATATAGTAAAAAGTTAATTTTAAAATGTATTAATTAAAGAAATATTTTAGATTTTTCGTCGTTCATTTTTTTAAATCACGAAATTGAGAGTTTGATATATTAAAACATAAAACTAAAAATATACAGTAATACAAATTTGAACAAACCATCTCATGCATTTTAAAACTTGCATCAAATAGAAAAAAATATTTAAGTCTTTATCTAAAAACCATTTTCAGTTATGTTTTCAGAAATGCGTTCAGTTAAAAAATTATTTTTATTTTTTTCAATATAAAAGTTTTAATAAAATTTTTAAATAATTAAACAATTTATATCTTTATTACTTTTCATACATTTTGTTTTAAATTTTGTTTTATATTTTAATTTTTAATATTACCTGTTAAAAAAAGTAATCAATTTTTAAATTGAAATTTTGTTATCTTAATGTAATTTTTGATTAATTTTAATTTTTAATATTACATGTTTTAAAAAGTAATCAATTTAAATTTTATTATCTTAATGTACTTTTTATTAATTTTAATGTTTAATATTACATGTTTAAAAAAGTAATCAATTTAAATTTTATTATCTTAATGTACTTTTTATTAATTTTAATGTTTAATATTACATGTTTAAAAAAGTAATCAATTTAAATTTTTATCTTAATGTAATTTTTATTAATTTTAATGTTTAATATTATATGTTTAAAAAAGTAATCGATTTAAAAAATTTAAATTGTATTATCTTGATGTAATTGTTATTAATTTTAATTTAGAAATTTAAAAAAAAAGTGTTTTACTTTTGTTTATTTTTGTTACAATCACTAACTTGAGAGTTTAGTATATAACCCCCTAACCCTAACCCTACTCCCCCCCCCACCCTAAAAAAAAAGAAACCCCCATAAAACATAAATAATAACAAATACAAATTATGGATCGCAAAGCACAAAGATTTCTATTCTTTCCTTTTTCTCTCACAAACCCCTTTTCATTCTTTCTCCTTTAATTTAAACCCCTTAAATATACGAGTCCGTTGGTCGGTGGGCTCATTGCAGTAAATCCCAACGCACCCGCCCATCATCTCTGGCACCCGTGGCAAGTCTTTGTTCCCTAAATATAGATACCTGCCAACCACCCCTAACGGTAGCACGGGGCCCGACATGTGGCGCGTGCCACCCTATCCGACTGTGACCCCGAAAAAAAAAAACAGGCATTGTCTTTCTGTAGGACCTGCCTCTCCCGCCATTCTGTCGACACACAAATAAAAACGAGCTGAAGACGATATTGCAATTTCGTACACCTGGGGGTGGGAAGAGGGTTAGGGTTAGGGTTCATGATTCGTGAGAAAAAGTACAGACGCAAAATCCAATACATGCGCGTAAACACACAGATACAATGACTTTAAACATATATTATTACCTATTTACTCAATGTGTTTAACAAAACATGACAGGTGTGTGAAAATATGGTTTTGCATATACTTTCTGTTCTTTATATATACCAACCTTTTCAAAGTGAAAGCCCGATGATTGTTAACATATAACAACAGAGCAAATATAAATAAAGAGCATATATACATAAACAACATTTCGCTGTATTCCAAAGACCAAGATTTTATTAATCTTACCAATGCTTACTATATATATATATATATATATATATATATATATATATATATATATATATATATATATATATATATATATATAGTAAGCAATGAAAATATATATGGCAATCAAGCTACACAGAGGCTCCCGTGTTTCATCCCCGGGGGGAATCGTCAGGCAGCCTGACGATTACCCCGGGGATGAAACACGGGAGCCTCTGTGTAGCTTGATTGCCATATATATTTTCATTGCTTACTACCTAGCTCTACTTACGTATCGAGCACTGTTGAAGTAAATACTGAAAACTGACACATAAAAAATTATATCTCCTTATAATATTTTATGTGGGTACATGAAGTACTAATATATATATATATATATATATATATATATATATATATATATATATATATATATATATATATATATAGTACATGTATTGTATTAGTTTCTGTAGATGTAAATCCGTTCAAACTCAAGTAATTATAAAAAAGATCTCAATAACAAGTAGAGTTGTTCTTAAGTATACATTTTTATTTATACATTAAACATTATTAGTTACATATGTGCATACATATTTCGGTTGTAGTCTTAACAGAGAGCGAACCTCTTCAGACCAAAGAATAGAATGTCCGTCACAGGATGGGTAAAATTAATGATTCGAATATGCCCCCTTACGAAGATTAAAAGCAATATATATATATATATATATATATATATATATATATATATATATATATATATATATATATATAACAACAGAAGCTGAAGAGAGCCAGATGACTAAGTCCTTCCGTGCTTGAAACCGACGGTACTAATGTTGTACTAATTTTTCTGTACCAAAATAAATAAAAAACAAATATATATATATATATATATATATATATATATATATATATATATATATATATATATATATATATATATATAGTCTAAAAAAGCTTTTAGTCATAAACAAAGAAAGAAAATGCAGTGTCAATTCCCAGGGAATCCAAAATATCGCAGACTTAGCATTTGCAAATACCGACTGACCGCTGGAAAATGTACAAATAAAAAACGGGATTCAAGTATATAACAGTGAAACAAAAACAGGGGACCTTAATTTGAATTGTGAAATATTAAACGTGGATCATTAGCGGTTTACCATGTAACTGTTTCGGTAATTTTAAAACAGAACAGTTTTAAAATTAGTGGCTCTCCAGTAGTACTGATCAAATGATCACTTCCCCAATAATCAAATGTAGAAACAATTCAGTTTTAATTGAACTAATATATATAAGTAAATAAATAAATGAATAAATAAATAATAATAATAATAATAATAATAGTAATAATAAAACATTACCCTTAAGATTACAGTGTAATATAGTAATTTACATATAAAATAATACTAATAACAGTAACAACAACAATAATAATAATAATAATAATAATAATAATAATATATATATATATATATATATATATATATATATATATATATATATATATATATATAAACAATAGAAAATTAGATTCCAGTGACCATGTCTCATTTTATAAATAAGGGGTTCCCGTTCTTTATGGTCCGTTTCATCATCACTTAAACAAATGAAATACATTGGATGTTCAGTGAGTGTGACTCATAATGCTCTGGAGTCAAAATTTAATATCTATTGAGCTTTACTCTTGAAAGTCTGAATACAAATAATAAATATATTCATATGTATTTACATCATATATATATATATATGTTTCAAATATTTGTTTCAAATATTTTGAACTTGTCTGTTATTTTCTTAAGACAATCATCCTGAGGAAGTCTTGAAATAAAGACGAAACGTTGACGAATACATAAATTATATTTATTTGGTTTTCTTTTTTTCATATATATATATATATATATATATATATATATATATATATATATATATATATTATGTTTCTGTATTTTTTAGATGAAGATTGATATTTTTTATAGTTTGGATCATAACGACTACTGTTCTCATCTTGAAGGTTATTCTCACAACGTTTCGGCCGCTATGACCTCCGGCCTTCTTCGGCTGTATCTTTTCGAACTCGGGAATATTTCTGTCGAACTCGAAAATCTGGACGGAACCCTATATTTAATACACGAGGTAGTATGCTCTCGTTGCGTCAGCCATTAAAAGATAAACCTGAAGAAGGTCAGAGGTTACAGCGGCCGAAACGTTGTGAGAATGACACTCAAGATGAGAACAGTAGTCTGAATAATCCAAATTATACATGTAATCTTATTTTTGAAATTTGATATAAATGGTTAAATTTTCTTCTTTTTTTTTCAGTTGCGTTGGAGTTAAATCGACTGGAATCAAACTATGGCCCAATTGCCCAACACGTGGTTGCGCCAATCAGCAAAGAAGACCGCAACCCATGCCAACCCTGTGTTCTTGAACTCCCTTGTCCAAGCCGTTCACCAAACTTGAGCCCATCGCAAGCGCCCCGTCAGCTCGATCTCCCAGGATGGCCGAATGCAGCGCTTATCCAGCCAGCCCACACGATCCATTCGCACCCAAGTCCCCCACCGACTTATGTAACATCGCATTGCCCTCTGCCTTCCCTACCTCATTTAGGATCACACTGTGACCCCCACTTTCCTATGCATCTTTATAAGCAAGACCCCTCGCTTTATCGACGGACCCAGTTCTTACCGTGTCTTCCAATTCTCCCGACGAGCGCTGTTCCCCACCACATCAGTCGGCACACGTCTCCGTGTTTTTCGCGCCTGACCCCAAGTCCCGAGAGGATTTACCCTGACCCCAAACGAATTGACCGTTATGATTTTGACACTAAATTATCACAGCAACGACTGGATCAGTTGCTACGGAACATGTCGCCGACGTCTTCGCTTGAGCATTCGCCTCGAAGCGTAGACTCAGCAATCTCTTTGGAGAAACGCAAGGTCCGGTCAGCATCAGATGGCGAGGCTACGTCGAGGTTCGTGTGCGAAGCGTGTGGGAAAAGCTACTCGACCCTCAGCGGTTTATCTCGGCACAAGCAATACCATTGCAGCACTCAGACAAAGAAAGAGTTTATTTGTAAATATTGCAATAAAACCTATCTCTCGCTTGGGGCCCTGAAGATGCACATTCGCACACACACTCTGCCTTGTAAGTGTAAGGTTTGCGGCAAGGCCTTCTCGAGACCGTGGTTACTGCAAGGCCATATACGAACTCATACAGGAGAGAAACCGTTTAAATGCACTCATTGTGGCCGCGCATTTGCCGACCGATCGAATCTCCGGGCTCATTTACAGACCCATTCCGATGTCAAGAAATACAGCTGCAAAGCATGTACCAAGACTTTTTCAAGAATGTCTCTTCTCTTAAAGCACGAAGAGACTAGCTGCCGAGGACTAGTCCGATAAACCTATATATGATATTGGTAAGAGTGGCGATGAGAGTTCGCGTAGAGATAGCCGTGTTTTCATAGCGGCTATTTATATAATTTTGCAGCTCGATTCCCTCTCTCTTATCATTTATAAAGTTCTCTTATTTCATGCGTTTTATCCCAAGAAGGTGAACCATCATCCGGTGGGATGTACGGTGGTTTTCTGGACCACTGATGATATGCGTTTCTACTGCATATCGCACCAGTTTTCACTGATTTAACACTTGATTATTAACATAACTTAAACACAAAAACCTGATTACACAAATGACTTCACCAATATATATATACACATATATATATATATACATATATATATATATATATATATATATATATATATATATATATATATATATATATATATATATATATATATATATATAGAGAGAGAGAGAGAGAGAGAGAGAGAGAGAGAGAGAGAGAGAGAGTAAGAGAGACAAAGAGAGTCGAGGGCAGTGTATCATCAGTGCAGTTCCAATAAGATAAAAATGTATATGTAAAGAAGTA
>OY744534.1:80497162-80499662 GCA_963556195.1 Sepiola atlantica | reverse complement strand
ATTTATATATACATGTTACATGTATAGGTTTAGCTGACCGTTACGCTACGACTTAAAATAGTAATGGAATCGTCTCATAAAAAATGCTTTCTTTTATTATTTTCCCTCCGTTTCGTGGCGATTCATATCGGTGTAGTTCAGGTCAGTCCAAGAAATATAATACATTCCAAAATCAATAAAAAGAATAACAACCTGTTTTTCTTCACTTTGAAAGGTTAAGTTCATTTAATATTGAATATAGATCTTAGTGCCTTAGTTGACTAACAAACGCCAGAGATGCGTCACCGACGTCTACGAGATATTTTGTAGCTAAACCCTTTTGGTAGCCTAACCGGAATAACTTTTTCTGATCTCTCGACTTAAAATCTGATTCGTCCAAGAAATAAAAATGCATTTAAACCAGCGATTTCGTTTATTCGGACTACTGCTCTCATCTTGAATGTTATTCTAACAACGTTTCAGCCGATATAATCTCTGATTATCTACAGGGGTGTGTTGTACTCGGAAATGTTCGCGTTGAACTCAGGTATCTTCATCAGGATAATAGACAATATTTTTTCCTCCTTTTTTTTAAAACGACATGGTGTCGCTTGATCTTGTGCTTCAAATGTTAACGAAGGTCGTTGTGTAATAATGTCCACAAGTGGTGTGTGCTCTGGTCGCACGTTATAAGTATTAGTAACAAGTTCAACTGTATAGAATGTATTTACGTTTTGTAATTGAAAGAGTATATATATATATATATATATATATATATATATATATATATATATATATAAAGTAAAGAGTTTCACTGTATAAAATGCATTTAAATTTTGTAATTGAAACGGTTTTTGAAACCAGTAAAATGCAGAGACTTTTTTTTAAATGAACATATTATTTATTTAAATTCAAATTTTCGACTCACACAGGAATCATCATCAGTATAATAGACACCATTTTTTTTCTTCCTTTTTTTTTTTGAAACGACATGGTGTCGCTTGATCTTGTGCTTCAGATGTTAACGAAGCCCGTTGTGTAATAATGTCCACAGGTGGTGTGTGTGCTCTTGTCGCACGCTATTATTTTTTAACTGACGTTCGTTTCGTCAGCCACGGCCGCGTAGAAGTCTCTATATGTAATTGAATTCTTAGTATCGGCTGTACTGAGTATTGAACATTCAGCATCCAGGAGAATACTACCTTGAACCGCTTAGAACTTATAATCAAATATAAACCAAAAGTAAACTTTTAGTAGATAGAACCTATAGTGAAAAGGTTAAGCTCAATAAACGAGATAGAGCAATTATAAAGGTAGATGATAAGATTTCGATCTTTGAAAAGCCTTGGCTTAAGGAAATAATTATAAACACTAGTCTATTACAGAATACACCTTGCATTGAACAATCAAAATTTGAAATAAATTTGGACATTCGTACATGTTTATCACTCTTATTTCTTCTATCTTAATATATATATATATATATATATATATATATATATATATATATATATATATATATATATATAGGTAAATAACGGATACATTTTCTTAGACACAGACGAACAACACAGGTAATGGTGACATTTTTTTAATAACAAAATAAGTTAGCAAAACCTTAATTGGAACAAAACTTAGATCTAATACAGAGCACGTTTTTGTTCTTGTCTTTTAAGAGAAATGAGGTCTGATCAACTCTGTTGAGAAAAAAAAAAAAAAAAAAAAAGCCATGAGATAAAATACTGTTTTGTTTTTAAATTCCCGAAACAGTTTTTCATGGAAAACGACTGATGATCCCTTGAATAATGTTAAGACTAGTGTAAACAAACTAATATAGTGACTGTAAAAAGTAAATTGACTTACAATAAAAGTCATTTTCCATCGAACGACTTGGGACTAAAGTGTTTTTTTTTGTGTTTTTTATATAGTTTCCGAGACTATATATATATATATATATATTTCCGAGACTATATATATATATATATATATATATATATATATATATATATATATATATATATATATATAGGCAAATAACATAGCCAACCCAAAGTGCCTAGCGTGGCGACTATAGCAACAACCCCTGAATGACAATTACCAATAAGGTGGTCGGAAACAAAGGAGGGGTTCCTCCTCTAAGAGTGATCAACCCCTGATGGTGATGGTGTTGATGATGCTGATGATGATGATGATGACACACACACACACACACACACACACACACACACACACACACACACATATATATATATATATATTATGAAAACCACAGCAAATGTCGGGAATAAATGTTCACAAATTACATTAAAAAACAGGTTTTATTTTAATAGAATTATTTCGGCCTACCTCGAACAATTGTATGCAAATAAAAACTGTTTTTAGTGAATTTGTGAACATTTGTTCCCATTATTTACCATGGTTTTTATAATTTTTAAATATTTCTTGATTATAGCTCTTGTCTTAAATTTGGGCTAAACAAATTTATATTTAAAATTTTTAAATGTAAATATATATATATATA
>OY744534.1:80489662-80492162 GCA_963556195.1 Sepiola atlantica | reverse complement strand
ATATATATATATATATATATATATATATATTTTTTCCATTTATATATATATGTAATAATAAATATATGAATAAGGCTGAAAAGAATGCAGAGAGCCGGATTGATGATAAGCTGGAAAAAACAAACATAAACAATCGAAGGAGAGGACTGACAACTATCTATTTAATTTTCTTTTCAATCTTACATGAACAGCAAGTATGTTGTTAGCTGTATGTGATGTGCGGATGATGGTTAGAAATCATTTAAAGACAATTTCAAATCATCCGGACATCACACACAGCTAACACCATACTTGCTGTTTATGTAAGATTCACAAAAAAATAAATAAATAAATAGTTGTCAGTCCTCTCTTTTCATTGTGTATGTGTATGTATTCTTTCTAGCTTCTCATCAATCCGGCTCTCTGCATTGCCTTCCGCCTTCTTAATACATTTATTACAATTCCCAGCAATGCTTAAAGCTAACTACCATTCTCTCTCTTATATATATATATATACATATATATATACATATATATATATACATATATATATATATATATATATATCTATACATATACATATACATATATATATACATATATATATATACATATATACATATATATATACATATATATATACATATATACATATATATACATATGTACATATATATACATATATATACATATATACATATATATATACATATATATATACATATATATATACATATATATATATATATATACATATATATATATATATATATATATATATATATATATATATATATATATATATATATATATCATTGTTAATCTTCATGACAAAACGTTCGGGCCGATTTGTTTTCCGGCCTTGCATAAATAAACAATGTTTATAAGTCATAATTTTTGTAATTTTAAAATGACTATTGAATGCATCATTTTACTTCTTTTTTTTTTAAATATAAAATACTGGGCTTCGGCCGATTACACCTACGACCTTCTTCGGGTATGCAATATGTACAAAATGAAACCTTTGTAATTTTGAAAGAAATCATTTCCATCCCAAGTGTTGCCCAGACTATTGATCTCATTCATGTATTTTTATTTATTTATTATTTTCTTTTTATCTATTTATTTATTTATTATTTTTTGTTAGTACGAATGTTTTGGCCGATCTGTTGTGGAGCCTTCTTTTAGGCGATGGAGGTGATGACACATTTTTTTTGTTTTTTTCCTCTTTTTTTAAACATTTTTGTCGACCGTTTTTTTTTTTTGTAATTTGTTTCCGCAACACTTGGAATGATTATGTTGTTCGATGGTATAAAATGAATAAAAAAAATATATGCTTTTATCTGTGTCATGTTGTTTTTAATATTAAAACAAAAACTAAACTTATGTTGATGTTATAAGATTTGACGTCAGTTTTGGGGGAAAAAAACATGGCTGCTTTCACCAATCCAAATATCAGGTTGGAAATATTCAGCGTTATATTCTTACTCACTGTACAAAAAAGTAGAAAAAATTATCCACTAGAACTTTAATTACAATTTATCCTTTTTATTAAATCATTTTAATTAATTGCAGTTAATACCAACAAAACTATTGCATATATATATATATAGGAAATATAGCACAATAAAATTATAAATGAATAACACAAAACATTAATTATACATTGTTCAAAAAATGATAATGCAAATTAGGCACATAGATAGCTCGGTTTGCTCTCTACTATATATACAGTATTTTGAGCAGGTGCTAATGTGATTGCAAGAATTAAGAGTGGATGGAGTAAGTTAAGGGAACTTCTGCCATTACTAACCAGCAGAGCGTTATCACTGTCGATCAAGGGAAGAGTCTATCAGGCATGTATGCGCAGTGTGAAGATGTATTGAAGTGAAACTTGGCCAGTTGAGGACATGTGTTGCATGGAGAGAAGTGATATCCGGTTGCAAAGAAAGTAATGTCGTTTTTGACCAACACATTTATTTCATCTGAAACATTCACATTAGGGCATTTTTAATCTTTACAATAATTTCCCTCGTTTTCTATGACTTCTGTCCGACGATCAACTAGCTTCTTGATGCCTTCTTCAAAAAGTTTCTCTGATTTTTTAGAGAAAAACGAATTTAGGTCATTTTTGAATTGGTGGTCATTTCCATAAATCTTATTGTTGATGTGATGCTGCAACGACCAAAAAACATGGTATTCGGATGGAGCAATGTCAGTTGAATAAGGCGGATGAGGCAAAAAAGTTTTGCTGTGTGAGGTTTCGCGTTATTACGGTGAAGCACTACACCCTTCCTATTGAGTAATGCTGGTCGTTTTTTTGATAGAGCAATTCTTAAATCATTCAGCTACGAACAATATTTTACTGCTGTGATTATTTGATTATGCTCTAGTAACTCATAAGGAATCAGTCCTCTCATGTCCCACCATAAACGGAGCATAACCTTCTTTGGGTGTAGTACTTGTTTTGGAACAGGCTGTGGACTTTGGTTTCGGTCTAACTATTGTGTTTTGCGTTGGG
>OY744534.1:80396146-80489462 GCA_963556195.1 Sepiola atlantica | reverse complement strand
AAACGAAATCCTTTATGTACAATGCATCGCTTATAGGTAACTTATGGGGAAGAAAATGTCGTGTTCACCTCTTTCGTTTCCTTGATCCTTTCAGATGTACACACAGGTTTTGTTGCACCGACGGGCCCAATCGCCGAAGCGTCTGTAATATATGCAATATTTAAGAGAATCAGTATGCTATAATATGATTAATGGAATGATGGAGATCTTCCTATGGTTGCAATTTCTTTTCGTGTCGTACATAAGACCTTGGTATTTTTTTTAAATATTTGCCAATACTAATTTATTAGAGGACAAGAAATACAATTTCAAATCAACAATAAATAAACAATCATGGCTGCCATTGTGAAGACAAACCAAAACAAGTCCAATTATTTATAAAATAATAATGTGAGAGAAAGAGAAGCAAAGAGACAGATACAGACACAGGTAGATAGAGAGGGGGAGAGAAAGAAAGAGAAGCAAACAGATAGATACAGACATAGGTAGATAGAGAGGGGGAGAGAAAGAAAGAGAAGCAAAGAGACAGATACAGACATAGGTAGATAGAGAGGGGGAGAGAAAGAAAGAGAAGCAAAGAGACAGATACAGACATAGGTAGATAGAGAGGGGGAGAGAAAGAAAGAGAAGCAAAGAGAGAGATACAGACATAGGTAGATAGAGAGGGGAGAGAAAGAAAGAGAGAGGGAGGGACAGATACAGACATAGGTAGATAAAGAGGGGGAGAGAAAGAAAGAGAAGCAAAGAGACAGATACAGACATAGGTAGATAGAGAGGGGGAGAGAAAGAAAGAGAAGCAAACAGATAGATACAGACATAGGTAGATAGAGAGGGGGAGAGAAAGAAAGAGAAGCAAAGAGACATATACAGACATAGGTAGATAGAGAGGGGGAGAGAAAGAAAGAGAAGCAAAGAGACAGATACAGACATAGGTAGATAGAGAGGGGGAGAGAAAGAAAGAGAAGCAAAGAGACAGATACAGACATAGGTAGATAGAGAGGGGGAGAGAAAGAAAGAGAAACAAAGAGACAGATACAGACATAGGTAGATAGAGAGGGGGAGAGAAAGAAAGAGAGAGTCAACAGATGACGATTAGAACGGAAGTGACGCCGCCGTTACTGACATAGCGTTGCCACGAACGATAGCCAGGGTGATGCGTTGGAACAATCAGGCTGACTCACGGGGCTCGTGCCTAGACGTTGATCCTCCGTCCAATGTCCTGAAAAAATTTAACAGTCTCGGGGTCAAGCACACCCGACGTTTCCACTGAAATTGGTTGGAAGACGAAACGGTCAGTGAGCGAGCTGTATTTTTCCGCGCTTCCTTGTTTCGGCGAGCAGAGCCGCCGTGCCGGGCTTCACCGCGGATTCCGCAATCCTTGCTGGTGACAAGGAGTCAGAACAAGTGGCGTCCCAGATCAGTATGCTATTGTGCCGGAGACGAAGATCGACGACGGTTTCGGCGCATAGATTACTTATCTCTATGTCCTTAGTCAGGTGTTCGATAGCCTTCTGCATGGTAGTATAAAGTAGTCGAGATGCAATAAACCGTCTCAATAATCCGCTATTCGCAAGAGTATCCTCAGCTAATCCACGAAGAAGCTGATTAGGCAAATGCATCTCCGAGTAACTCATCGTTTACAAGTGTTTGGAAACGACGTTCAACAGAAAGAGATGTACAACGGAGTACTCAACCGTATAAGATGCTACGGTGGCTGTCAACGATGCTGGGATTTCGCTAAGTAGTTTGTTTTTATTATTTCAAATTTGAAGTTATGCTGTGACCTGCGAAAAGTGCCTTTATTTGCGCTAACTATAAGCGCACATCAGCGAAAAAAGCTGGTATAGTATAGACCCTAATTGTTGAAAAGAAAGAAAAGAAATATGATTCCCTAATCAGCAATCGTAAAAACAAACAAGAGCCTGAACAAGGTGAATACTCTGTTTAATTAACAAACTGGAAGTGAACACGAAATACACTAATATCAAACAGGACATATTATCTTTCCGAGGGAATAATTTAAGTAAATAAATCTTGAAAATATTCGGAAATACCATGTCTTGACTTCCTATAGACGTCAACCATGATGTGAATGACAAACAACGCTTGACGAGACAAGAACAGCTGGAATGGACGAGAGCAGTATTAAAATCTATTAAAATGATCAAATGACGAAAAATCTATTAAAATAATTAATTTTGTTTTCTTTACGTTCTAATATATTTAAGTGATTTTATGGACCTAACCGATAATTGCCCCTGGTTACCCCAGATAGAATCTAAAGACAATTTCAGTGGTGTCTTTAGATTTTGTAAACATATAACCCTTATTGAAACGTATTTGAATGTTCTAACCTTTTTTATTATTAATAGGTCACGGCTTATAAAGGTGTGGTGGCCACTCGAGGATAAGGTTTAAAGAGCTTTCCAGTTGAGCGATGAACAACACCATAAAATAACGTTAAACATAAGATGGATTTGGAAGAATTTGATTATCCAAGAGGGCGGATCAAAAAGTATTTGTTAACATTGGACTTGAAGGACGATCATGTCGTAGTCCGTTGAATTTTTGTTACACATATTTGAGGTTCTAGGAAACTAACTTTGTTCATGGAAATTTTAGACACACAGAGAGAAAAAAGGAAAGTTCTTTGCTGTGGGTTTTAGCTGTTAACATGTCGATTTTTAATAACACACAAACAAACATTGATTTATATATAAGGAGAAAAATAATAAATATATATGAAGCATCCAGACCTCATCAGGTGTACATTCATTATTGTGGAAACTTTCGAAAGTTAAAAAAAAGAAGTTATTTTGTCTCCTTAATCATCCCCCCAAAACGAATTACATATTAGAAAAATATGGGACAAAACTTTAACCCCAACCCAAACACTAACCCTGACCCTAATAAGCTCTAAAACGAATTACATATTAGAAAAAAATATTGGCCAAAACCCTAACCCTGATCAGCCCCAAAACGAATTACATACTAGACAAAATATAGGAACAAAATAAACCCTAACCCTAACATTAACCCCAAGCCTAACCCAAACCCTAACCATTACCCTAACCCTAACCCTAACATTAACCCTAACCCTCACCTTAATCAGCCCCAAAATTAGAAGAAATATGGGGAAAAAATTTACCCTAACCGTTACCTTAATCCTAAGCCATACCCAAACCCTAACCCTTACCCTAACCCTAATCCTCACTTTAATCAGCCCCCAAACTAATTACATATTAAAAATATATGTGAAGAAACTTTAACCTTTAACCCTAACCCTAACCCTAACCCTAACCCAAAACGAATCGCATAGAAAAAATATGTGAAAAAACATTAACCCTAACCTAACATTAACCTTAAGCCAACCCTTACCCTAACCCTTACCCTAACCCTAATCAGCCCCCAAACAGAATTATATATCAGAAAAAATATGGGTAAACACTTTAACCCTAATCATTACCATAACCCTAACCCTAATAATCTTCAAAACGAATTACATATTAGAAAAAATATGGGAATAAACTTTAACCATAACCCTAACCCAAAATGAATTACATTATAGAAAAAACATGGGAAAAAACATTAACCCTAACCCTAACATTAACCCAAGCCTAAGCCTAACCCTAATCAGCCCCCAAACAAATTAGATATTATAAAAAATACGTGAAAAAACTTTAACCCTAACCTTAACCCTAATCAGCCCTCAAACGAATTACATATTAGAAAAAATATGGGACAAAACTTTAACAAGTTTTGTCTCATATTTTTTCCAATATATAATTCGTTGAAAATAAAAAAAGAAACATGCTTCCCTAATTAGCAATCGTCAAAATGAACGAGAGCCTAACCCTAACCCAAAACATTAACCCTAACCCTAACCCAAAACATTAACCCTAACCCTAACCCAAAACATTAACCCTAACCCTAACCCAAAACATTAACCCTAACCCTAACCCAAAACGAATTACATATTAGAAAAAATATGGGAAAAACTTTAATCCGCAACTTTCTACTCCCCCAAATACTAATCTGTAAAATAAAGGAGGAAGTAGAAAACTATTTCTATAAAAGCGCTGCAATTGTGTGTTTCAAACCACCAGCGGCCATGGCTAAGTCTCTCTCGGGCAGCAAATCGTGCCCCACGTGGTTACAATTTTAACAAGTAAAGTTAAACCGTAAAGTTAAAATACGTTTGTACCATAATTTAAAGAATCGAAATAAGCCTGAACTTAATCTTCGATTAATTGCACTGAAAATTGCATTTAGTTACTAATCGATCACGATTTACTTGCGATTCTTGTTTGTTATTGTAGATCTAATCGTCTAGGGATCTCCGACAAAAAAATTGAAACAATAGGCAACGAATAACCTGTCAGAAAATATAAAATCCGTATTTAAATGCACCCACCCACGTATGAGGGCCATCCCAAACGATATCCTGGTAAATTTACAATATGTTTCATACCAGATAATTCGGGTTGTTTCAAAACGCATTTAATGGTAGTTTGAGTTTGTCTAAACTGTGTAATATGATTTTTAAAAAAAACGTTTGTTGACAAAGTTGCATGTTTCCGGGATTATTTTTAAGAAATCTGCATTTTTATCTCATGTTCAGGGTCGCCAAATGTAAGTCTTTGGTGAAGAGGTTATGTGATTGGTTGTTTAGGAAGAAAGCCAGAATGAAGAACGTAACTTCGTCGAGTTAGTTGTACTTGGCCGCATCTGATTGAAATAGAATATTGACGAGGAAAAACGGTCGCCATCTTCCATTAATAAAACAACATCTCTACAACTAAATAGGTATCAACTTTTTATCAAGGGAAAACTGGAACAAAGCAAGAATTATTTGGTAGGCTGGCTTTTGTCGATAATTTAATGCTGTATCCTGGCGTTCCATTCTAGCCGGCCACTCGTATGGTAAACGGTGAGCACAGCATACCATCTTATCAAGAGGCGATCAAAACAGGAACTGATCTTGAATTGTATTTGTGGCACCAAGATACGTTTTCACGTATTTATCTTGATTCTGCGCAGGTGTCTCATAACACCTATGCAGTTAACAGTCCGGGCTCGAGTGCGCGTGCGTAAATACAATCCACAACTCAATCTAACGCACGATACTACGCATTCATTCGAAACAAAATAGGTCCCTCATGTAACTGATACAGTCTAAACTCGATCCATCAAATGGCAATACAGCAGCCCCGGTATTTTACACCTAATGATAATGCAGGCTTTTTTTGAAGTTACTCTAAGGTTCGAGCCCTTTTATTATCAATCGGATAACGACAGTCCAGGTAAAACGTTTCAAAAAAGAATCAGTCACGTAATCTTTAGATACTGATCATACTAAACTGCCAACTAGGCGGACAGCGTTTATCCCACTTTGTCAAGAAACGTCGCTCATGGAAAATGAGGACTATGGGCAACACTATGGGACGCAAGAGTACAGGGGCTACGAAAATGCATCCAGAATTCCGTTTGTGTGGTACGCTAAAGTTTGTCAAATATTATTTGCATCAGTGCATGCTACTTAAGTTTGGAATAGAATTTTCGTTGGCCTGTCATGCTTAAGTTTGAAAGATATTTTTTATCAGCGCATCCTGCTTAAGTTTGCCAGCAAATACTGCATAAGTTTAAATTATCATTTTGGTTGGCATGTCACGCTTAAGTTTGAAATAGAATTTTCGTTGGTCTGAAAGTCTTAAGTTTGTAACATAATTTTGGTTGGCATGTCACGCTTAAGTTTGAAATAGCATTTTCGTTGGTCTGAAATTCTTAAGTTTGAAAAATAATTTTGGTTGGCATGTCATGCTTAAGTTGTAAATAGCATTTTCTTTGGTCTGAAAGTCTTAAGTTTGTAACATAATTTTGGTTGGCATGTCACGCTTAAGTTTGAAATAGCATTTTCGTTGGTCTGAAAGTCTTAAGTTTGAAAAATAATTTTGGTTGGCATGTCATGCTTAAGTTGTAAATAGCATTTTCTTTGGTCTGAAAGTCTTAAGTTTGTAACATAATTTTGGTTGGCATGTCACGCTTAAGTTTGAAATAGAATTTTCGTTTGGTCTGAAAGTATTAAGTTTGAAACATAATTTTGGTTGGCATGTCCCGCTTAAGTTTGAAATAGAATTTTCGTTTGGTTGAAAGTCTTAACTTTGAACTATAATTTTGGTTGGCATGTCACGCTTAAGTTTGAAATAGGATTTTCGTAAGCCTGTAATGCTTAAGTTTGAAATATATTTTTTATCAGCGCATCCTGCTTAAGTTTGCCAGCAAATACTACATAAGCTTGAAATATCATTTTGGTTGGCATGTCTCGCTTAAGTTTGAAATAGAATTTTCGTTGGTCTGAAAGTCTTAAGTTTAAAATAGAATTTTCGTAAGCCTGTAATGCTTAAGTTTGAAATATATTTTTTATCAGCGCATCCTGCTTAAGTTTGCCAGCCAATACTGCATAAGCTTGAAATATCATTTTGGTTGGCATGTCACGCTTAAGTTTGAAATAGAATTTTCGTTGGTCTGAAAGTCTTAAGTTTGAAATATAATTTTAGTTGGCATGTCACGCTTAAGTTTGAAATAGAATTTACCTTGGCATGTCACGCTTAAGTTTGAAATAGAATTTTTGTTGGTCTGAATGTCTTAAGTTTGAAATAGCATTTTCATCAGTCAATCCAATTTAAGTTTGAAATAGCATTTTATTTTATTTGTCACATGTAAGTTTGAAAAAGTATTTTCATTTGTCTGTGACTCCTAAATTAAAAATAGTATTAGGTTCTAGCATGTCATGGGTAAGTGTAAAATACAATTCCTATCAGTCTGTCACGCTTAAATTTGGAAATAGCATTGCATTCGTCGAACTCGGTTCAGTTTGAAACACAATTTTCTTCGCTTAACACGCAAATTTAATTAACGCACCTTAGGATTATGTTTCCATGTTTTTACTAATTTAGTTCGAAATAACAACACATTAGACGTTATTAAAATGTTATGCGATCTGTTTGTTTAGTAGTCTTAACTGGTCAACAAGTGTAAAAAAAAATCTAATTTCCTCGGCCGCTGCAAACATCGTTTGCCGCTACGAGATTTTGGTCAACACACAAAACGAACATTTGTTTGTCTCTGTTTTCTCCGTAAACAGAGTCGTTATGTTTTTGGCAGGAGCGAAGAAAATCGATGTAACCTTATCAAAGAGATGTTTTTGCACGCACACTCACATACACCCCCCTATATATATATATATATATATATATATATATATATATATATATATATATATATATATATATTTCTAAGGAAGCTTTGAGTCAGTTAAAGCAAAGAAAGAAAATGCAGTTTAAATTCCCAGGGATACTAACTAAATCCAAAACATCGCAGACTAAACACTTTCATAAGCTGGAAAATTTACAAATAAAAATGGGGATTCAAGTATCTAACAGTGAAACAAAAACAGGGGACCTAAACTTGAGCGTGAAATATTAAACGGGGATCATCAGCTGTTTACCATGTAACTGTTTCGGAGATTTAAAAACAGAACAGTTTTAAAATTCATGGCTCTCCAGTGGTACTGATCAAATGACCACTTCCACAATAATCAAATGTAGAAATAATTCAGCTTCAATTTCCCAAATATATACATAAATAAATAAATAAATAATAATAATAATAATAATAATAATAATAATAATACATTATCTTTAAGACTACAGTGTGATATGGTAATTTGCATATCAAATAATAATAATAATAATAATAATAATAGTTGTAGTAGTAGTAGTACTATCAAAACACGCTACCCAAGAACCATTCTGCGATATGGTAGCTAGCAATAAAATTATATAGGAATAAAAGTAGCATTTAAAAAACAAAACAAAAAAACTTAAGTACCTTTGGTACCAGATAGGCCAGTAAATAAGAGGAAGGAAACCTAGTCATACATATCTAAATACCCAATATATAGTCTAAATCAGCTTTGAGTCAATTAAAACAAAAAAAGATAATGCAGTTTAAATTCCCAGGGATTCTAACTAAATTCAAGATATCGCAGACTTAGCACTTTTATAAGCTGACTTACCGCTGGAAAATTCACAAATAAAAAAGGAGATTCAAGTATCTAACAGTGAAACAAAAACAGGGGGCTTTCCAATTGTTAAAAGGCACGTTTCAAAGGTGACAAGAAAAGTCAAAATCGTGCCAAAAGACCGGAAGACTTAATTTTGCCATTAACAGGCAACAAGCCTCTCCATATTTCCGGTACTCTCTAGCTCTTTTCGATACTCACCGCAAATGATTTTGCGGTATCGCAACAGTCGCCTACCCTTGATTTCTCGCTAGCAACGACCATTTGTCTCCTCTAGGATTTGAGGGGCAATAAGCTTCCCTAAAGTCCGATTACTCTCCGCATTCTTATAGTGGAGGTCTGGTTAGTCCGCTCTTTTCTCGGTCCTCCCATCCCCCTTGACACTTCATGACTATTTTTTCGTGGTATCAGCCGAGGCTGGTGCCATCACATATTTTTTTCTTTTAGGGGGGAGGGAGCAGTTTATAAGATTTCTTGAAGTTACTGTTGCTTGGTTCTTGGGACTGTTCCTAGTGATCCTACGATTCTAGTATTATTTTTACTTTCTTCATGTTTCATATTCCTTTCAGTTATCTGGCTCCGTGTATTGGCTTCGTTTTCTGCTTCTTTGATCTTTACTCTGTGGTCTGCTGGAACGGCGAAGTCTACGATTTGGCAGTATTTTTCCTACTTGTCGATTATGATGATATCTGATCTCCTTGCATGTGGTGCATAGCCCCTACTTGGGAGTACTCATTTCGTATACTCGTCCCTGAAAGGGCCGTGGCAGTTCACATTTGATACTCGTCATTTTTAAAACATCATAAATCACATAGTTCATATATTGTTTGCATACCTTTAGATTTCTCCCTCGCCGTGTAGAGGGTCGCCGTCTCGATGTCGTCTAGTGATGCAATTCTTTATTCCTTCCTTCCTGTTGTGAACCACGCCGTCCGTTGTCTGCAAGAAAAGCTTCTTGACCAACTCACCGAACAACCATCTTTTCTCTTTCAATTCTTTTTATTTCAGGCGTTAGTTATTTTATCAGCTGGGAGATATTCACTACGTCGAGAGAGAGAGAGAGAGAGAGAGAGAGAGAGAGAGAGCAGATTACTACTTTATCGTAGTTATTTAACAATTATTTCTCTTAACCATTTATGGAGGAGGGAATGGATATCTCTCGCCTGTATTTTCTTAGGGAAATATTTCCCTTATCTGCTGTAGTTTACATGGTAACAATCACGTCTCATCGGTTCGCCTCCAACACCCAGACTGGCTAAAACTCGCTTCTCACGAAGAACGAGTGACGTCACGGATCCCTCTGTTTCCCACGCAAAGGACTGTGACGTCACAGAGCCTCTCGCAGGTGCACATTGACCCCTGATTTGGGATCTCGTCACACGATGACCTTGTCACGTCTGTGATTTCCGACTGTGAGAACAGGCCCTATTCTGCACTCGACTGCCGGTCTACCCCGTGGTTATTCGTACAAGTACAAACCAACGATTTCCAACAGATACGTCCATTCCCATAGGGCCATTATCCAACACATGTATGAGTCTATCTGTTTGTGCAACCATGTACAGTGTAGATTTTGTGGTCTTCGTGTTCTCGCACAGTCACTAGTTTATGTTTTTACCATTTGTCTGCGTGTTCTTAATGCAATCGTTTGTACTGCGTTCCCCAGACAGTCATGTATTCCTTTTGGACTAGTTTGCTGCATTTATTAATTATATGATTTACTGTTTCGTCTCTTTGCCCACACAGTCTGCATGTACTGTTTTCCTTGGTTTTGTCTATTTTAGCTTTAATGTAGTTTTTCCTAATCACATTGTTCTGTGCAGCCGTCAGTAAAGATTCCGTTTCACTATTCATGTGTCCTTTTCTTAGCCATGCCCAGTTATTTTCTTCTCTTCTTAGTCTTATGGAGCGTTTATGTAGTTGTTTCTCTTCTCACTTTTCTTTTTTTGTTGTTTTTTTTTGTTTCTGGTTTCGGTGCTTCCCTAGTTGTTCGTTTGACTGCCTTTCTGTGCTCTGATTCATGTATTTCTCCAGCTCTTTTTTGAGTCTTCCACACAACCTTCTATACTTCAGTCCTCTTCCTTCTTCGTTTCTTTTCATGTAGAGTCTGTCGGTGTCGTCTCTTTGGTATAGTGCGGGTTGCATGGTCATTAATTTTCTAGTCCTCTGATCAAGGTGCTTGAGTTTTTCTTTCGTCCAGCCTATAAATGGGCCAGTGTATCTTATTAGTGACACTGTCCAGGTGTTTATTCCTTTTACTAGATTTCTGCTATATAATTTCGCTTCTAAGAGTTTTCCTATTCTTTGCAAATATTCCTTTCCAATTTTCTTTTTCTTTCTGTATATTTCATGGTGTCTGCTTCCAGAACTCACAGATATTTGTAGCTTTCCTGTTTGCCTAGCGCCCTTATCTCCTCTTTGTTGGGAAGTTCTATGCTCTCTGTCGTTTCCAGTTTTCCCCCTTTTATCTCTATCAGTCCACACTTTTCCATTCGGAATTCCATTTGAATATCCTGGCTGAAAATTCTGGTCGTATTTATCAGCTTTTCTATTTCCTTTTTGCTTTTCGGAAATAGTTGCAGGTCGTCCATGCACACCAGGTTGTTCATTCACTGTGTCTGTAAACTTGTATTTGGCACCACATTTTCTTAGTATGTTGTTGAGTAGCATCATGGCTATTATAAATAGCAGTAGTGATAAGAAAATCTCCTGGGAAGATATTTCTCTGTATTTAAAAAAAAATTCAGTCAGGTGCTGCCCTCCAGCTGCCAGTTCTAGTCTTCATGTTTCCATCGCTTTCTTAATAAGATTAATAATCCTGTCGGGTATCTTATATATGTTGAAGCATTCAAATATCCATGCTTGAAGGTTTCTATCGTAAGCTTTGTTGTAGTCAATCCATGCCATGGATATGTTTTTTTCGTCTGCTTTTTATCGCATTCAGGATCTTTTATCTTTGTATAGCAGATCATGCGTCTTGATTTTCCCTTTCCAGCACTCTTTTTATTCCATCGAGGAGCAGTCCCGATGGTGTAGGGATTGGTAGATTTGTTCTCTCAGTTGTGCCGTTAGGATTTTCCATATTGTAGGTAAACAGGTTATCGGTCTGTAGTTGCTTGTGATCGTTCTCTGTTTGGCATCCATTTGTATTAGCGTTGTCTTTCCTTCGGTCATCCACTCTGCTTCGTCTGTTTTGTGGATGCATCCTTTCAGTTTCTGCGCTAGCCTTTTATGTATGGTCGTGTATTTTTAAAAACCAGTTCGTGGTCTGGTGCTTTCCAGTTTGCCATTTTCTTAAATGTTGTCTTTATCGTTTTTTCATTTATGTCTGTTTCTGTTATCTTTTCAACACTTTCTTCTTCTTCTTCTTCTTCTTCTTCTTCTTCTTTTTCTTCTTCTTCTTCTTCTTATTATTATTATTATGATTATTATCATGACCATTATTATGGTTATTATTTTTATTATAATTATTATTATTGTTACATTGTAGGTGGACGTATGTCAGACAGAGGCTGCATGAGCTTGTATGAATCTTTGAGTCGGACGAACAGTGCAGATAGAATTGACCCAGAGGTTTGCAAAAACAAACTAGTCACATGGGAAAATGGCAGGTGGAGATAATTTATAGAGATCAAATTCAAAGTATGAAGACAACGTAAGTTACACACAAAGCGATATGTGTGGACGTAAAGTAATGACGTCATAGATAGCGACTGAACAACGAACTAATGTTTTAGGATGAGTCGTTGTTGGAAGCTGAGACGAGACGGATCGCCAATTATGCTGTAATAGTGTAACACTCACCCTAACCTAAACCCTAAATTATAGCCTAACCCTAACCCTTACCCTAACCCTAATCATAATCATAACCATAACCCTAACCATAACAATACCCCTAACCCTAACCCTAACCCTAAGCATTACCATAACCCTGACTTTAACCCTAATCATAACCAAAACCGTAACCCTTACCATAACCATACCTATAAGGTTAAACCATAACCATAACCATAGCTTTAACCCTAGTCCCGACCCTAACCCTAACCCTAAACCCTAATCCTAACACTAACCCTAAGCATTACCATAACCCTAACTTTAACCCTAACGGTAACCCTAACCATAACCATAACCATAACCATAGCCATAGCCATAGCCATAGCCATAACGCTTACCCTTACCCTAACCCTAACCCTTACCCTTACCCTTACCCTTACCCTTACCATAACCATAACCATAACCCCTAACCATAACCCTAACCCATTACCCTAACCATAACCCATTACCCTAACCATAACCCTAACCCTAACCCTAACCATTACCATAACCCTAACCCTAACCCTA
The DNA here is from genome assembly GCA_963556195.1 of Sepiola atlantica. Taxonomy (NCBI): domain Eukaryota; kingdom Metazoa; phylum Mollusca; class Cephalopoda; order Sepiida; family Sepiolidae; genus Sepiola; species Sepiola atlantica. The sequence continues at coordinate 80,477,038 of OY744534.1, read as the reverse complement.
ACCATTACCATAACCCTAACCCTAACCCTAACCATCACTATAACTCTAACCCTAACCATAACCATAACTTTAACCCTAACCCTAACCGTAACCCTAACCCTAACCCTAACCCTAACCCTAACCTTAACCATAACCATAACCCTAACCCTAACCCTAACCCTAACCATAACCATAACTCTAACCCTAACCCTAAACCTAACCGTAACCCTAACCCTAACCTTAACCATAACCATAACCATAACCATAACCTTCAATAAAGGCAGTTTAATCTTAGTCTTAGTTGTATAAACACACAGCAGAAAAACTAACAAAAGTTTGGGTCTAATAAAATAAATATTAATTAACAACCTGTAATTGTAAAAAAAATATATAATACATTTCTATTCGAACACATGTTTTGTACAGAATATTGTGAAGCGAGCTACTATCATTCCCTCTCAAAATCATAATCGTACTAAATCATATATTTATTGCAGTTGCAAAACGTTTAAACATCTTTCAATAATAATTTAGCTTTCAATAACATTAACAAAATGTTAACTTTGATCATGAGTATAATACTTCTTTTCCCTCCTTTATTTCGGGAGACTGAATTCTCCACGCCTCTTATTAAATGGTACATAATTAAGCCTTCATCAACCTGTACGTCACTTCTTCTGTAGTGTCGCCGGTGCGTTAATGCGAAACAAGTAATTATTAGGTTTAAAGCTGATGTATTCGGTAATAGATCAAACATTGCTGTCAATTGCAGACTTATATTTAGTTAATCTTTAAATTATAATTAAATTCAATCGACAACTGAGTCCGCAATGACTTATTAATATTATAATTATGCAAATGGCATGCGCATGCTTACAGAGTTGCAGATAGTGTGCCTATAACTATTAGTGTGAAGGTTAGTTTATGTGTAGTAATCCACAAACATACTGTTTCGCTGTGTCACAGCTCTTCAATGTGCTTCAAGATGAGGTAAGAACCCCGATCGAAGGTAACCTTGAAGGAAGGAAAAGTTATAATTCATATCTATGTTTACATATAAATTATAGACTTCCAAGACTGCAATTTTCCTTACCAGAAAAGGTGTTGAGTAAATGTAATCATTAGCAAGACGAGCGAGTGCTTGAAGATGAGTTTCTAAACCTGACCGCATCGTTGAAGTCTCTTGATTGTGGTTAAGTCGATAACGATACGGAGTGACGTCCTGGGTGTGTCAAGTTCGATTCCAGGCACTACCATAATACCATTTTCACTTAGGGATCTTGGCAGCCATTACGTGGTAATTCCTGCAAAAATACTGACAACGGAATCGAACCGGTTAACAAGGTTGTGTCTTTCTGATTCATACGAATTTACTTTTTGTATAACTATGCTATCGACCTTCACTAATATATATATATATATATATATATATATATATATATATATATATATATATATATATATATAAATAAATGTTTCGAGGTACAAAATTTATAAATACATTTAAAAAGAATACGCGGAAATCACTCTAAGGCCCTTTCGACTATCATCTCGTCAGGAGAAAATCGATATTTTAATTTATAATAACGTCGAAAGAAAGAGCAAAATGGGGAAATTGAGTGTGCCAAAATTAACGTTAAAGCGATTAAAATTCAATTTAATGATTTCGATTAAAAGTCGATTAAAAGGCACTACGTTAGGGGATAAAAAAAAAAAAAAAAATTGGGAAGGAGATTAAGCGATCTTACAAATTCTTTCTGCCGGCACAAGGAAGGTTTTCGAATGGCAATAGAGACAGATTCCAATATTTTCAAATGGTTCTTGGAATCTGCTCGATGCAAGACCTCAAAACGGTCTATTTTATAGCCACTGGCACAGCTAGGGTTTTCAACCAAATGCTGGCCAATAGCAGAGTCCAAAGAATTAGAGGAGGGGTAACACAAGGACCCTACCCTTCCCTGACGTATTTTTGATGGAATGTGCTGGTTTATGCGAGTCTGCAAATGCAAGGAAGTGTGCCCTATATAGCCAGCATCACATTGGCATTTAAATTGGTATACAATATTACTATAATTTGTATAGGGCACACTATCCTTGCGAAAGGAAGGAGAGCAGGTCTAGTAGCATAAACTAATCGTAAGGAAACAGAGTAGAAGCAATTGTTAATGCTATCAACAATCTGTTTACCTAGTTTAATAGTATTTCCCCCTACCCACGGTTATTTTAAATAAATGGGGCATTTTACAGGCCCAAATATTTTAGGGGATTTAAAATCAGCAACCTTTTTATTAATGCAATCATTGATAAGGTCTTCTGGATAACCATTATCAATGAATATATCCCTGATCCTATTGAGTTCACACCCTAATCTATTTGGAGAACAAATAACGAGAGCTCTATGCACCAAAGTGTAAATTAAGCCTACCTTTCTAGACTTAGGCACAAAAGAAGACCAGTTTACATACAGGCCCGTAAAAGTAGGCTTCCTGTAGATGGAAGTGAGAAAGCCACCCCTTGAACGTTCAACAAGAACATCCAAGAAGGGAAGACAATTATCTTTTTCACTTTCCATCGTAAACTTTAGAGCCTCATAAATAGAATTTAACTTATGAAAGAATGCAAGTGCTCCACTCTGCGAAGAAAACATCGCAAAAGTGTCATCCACATATCTAACATAAGTAGTGGGCATCTTTACAGACCTAAATAAAACGGATTCGTAATATCCGACGAAGATATCAGCTAAAGTGGGTGCCAATGGACTACCCATTGAGACCCCGTCGACCTGACTATACATAATATTATTGAAGCTGAACTCGACTGATTTAGTACATAGAAGTATCAATTCTATGAAGATCTCCCTAGAGAAACAAGGGGCAGTCAGGCAACCTTCATAGAGAGCGTCGGCACAAATAGTTATAGTCTCATCTAAAGGTACATTAGTAAAGAGACTAGAGACATCAAAAGAGCACATAAATGATGTCTCAGAATCCGGATCTAACCCACGTAGAACTTCAGTAAACCGATAGGAATCAGGGATGCAGTGCGTCGTGTATAGATCACGCACAGGTTGCAGGATTACTAGGAGCCACTGAGCCAAAGAATGTATATAAATATATATATATATATATATATATATATATATATATATATATATATATATATATATATATAGTACACGTATTGTATTAGTTTCTGTAGATGGAAATCCGTTGAAACTTCAGTGTTTATAAAAAGTGCTCAATAACAAGTAGAGTTGTTTATAAGTATACATTTTTATTTATACAAACATTATTGGTTACATATGTGCATACATGTTTCGGTTGTACTCTTCACAGAGAGTCGACCTCTTCAGACCAAATAGGTTGACTCTCTGTGAAGAGTACAACCGAAACATATATGCACATATGTAAATAATAATGTTTATATCAATAAAAATTCATACTTATATATATATATATATTTATGTATATATATGTATGAATATATAGTATATATATTTTTATTTATACACACATTCTGGTTACATATTTGCATACATGTTTCAGTTGCCTCAGACCTTTAGAAAACGGTCTAGAGAAGTTAGCTCTCGAAATAGGGCGCCGCTGAAACATGTATGCACATATGTAACCAAAAATGTTTGTATTAATAAAACATTTATACTAAAAAAGCTCTACTTGTTACTGAGCACTTTTCATAAACACTGGAGATTCATTGTATTAAAATCTATGAAAGAAAAATAATACATGTACTATATATATATTAATTTTTACTTACATAAACAAATCCATACATAAACATATTTCCTCTACTGACAACGACCATAAGGTCCGTTTTGACTATTTACTATAAAAACTTTTAAACAATTAATAACAATTAATAAGAAAAAAACCGATATTGGCCAAGGACAGACCGAATAACAAGAAGTACTACGTGGGTATTACCTCCCTAGATTTTAAAACTTGATATTATGACCACAAAAGCACATTTAAAAACAGAGAACGTCGAATTACAACAGCACTAACAAACCACTATTGAGAGCTCAAAGAAAATGGACGCTCACCAATAATTGAATGGAAAATAATACGACAGGTCAGTACATGTAGAAATTTAAACGACCCGTGTAGATTATGCCTGAATGAAACATTTGAAATCCTAAACTTTAGAGACCCCCGAAATCTATTAAACTGTAGAAGTGAGATAGCGAACAGCTGCTTACACAGAAATACATTTACCTTAGGCTAACAATAAATAAATAAGCAAATAAGTAAAAAAAACAACAACAAAAAACAAAAACAAAACCTAACTAAACAAAAACTTAACAATTTCAAAATTACAACCTAAAATTAAAATACAAGGAACCACATGTTAAAATAAATTCACCCATTATATTGACAGGACAAAGGAAACAGGATACAGGCCAATTTATAGAAAACAGAACAATAGAACAGGATATAGGAAGTAACACTAACAAGACCTTTGTTCGTGGGAAGCCCAACGATTGACTTAGAGAACAACAAAGAATCTGATTGGTTAACTAGCTAGCCGTGTGTATAAAAAGAAACTGGCAGAAATAACTCCATGCATTTTAGTCTGAAGATTCCCCCGAGGCTGAAACGTTGGAGCCTCTCTGTAGCTTAATTGCCACAAATATATTTTCATAGCTTACTATATATATATATATATATATATATATATATATATATATATATATATATATATATATATGTTGTATTTTTATATAGTTATTTTTATTGGTAATTGCAAGGTTCGTTGTCTTTTTTGCTTATATTCTATTTCGATTGTTTAACTTCCTAAGTGATTAAGATGCAGACAATTGCTTTATTAGTCGGCCTTAACTTTATAGGATGTATTTTTCGTTAATATATATATTTGTATTAATTTTATAGGTACATAAAAGTAATCAATGGGCACGTGTTTCTGGCTCACAGCCGTCATCAGCATGGCTTACTTAGACAAGGATCGAACCTTCAATATTGATGTCTATAGTCCAATGTCTTGCCATTGGAACAAGACGCCCTGTCTAGAAATATGTACAAATTTTATCACTTTAATATTTAAGTTATTTTTATGTAATTATTTTTATTGGTGATTGCAACGTTCGTTGTTTTTCTTTTTTTTGCTTACTACTATTTCGATTGTTTGACTTTCTAAGTGATTAAGATGCAGAAAATTGCATTATTAGTCGCACTTAACTTCATAGGACGTATTTTTCGTTAATATATATATATATATATATATATATATATATGTATATATATATGTATATATATATATATATATATATATATATATATATATATATATATATATATATATATATAAATAAGAAAATAAATTGTTGCCAAAATTGAAATGACAAGAAATCAAAACAATTTAATTAAAATATTGGCGCAGAAACATTTTTAGAAAGAACATTTACTTCGATAGTTGAACTCGGACACGATTAGTTTGTATCAGCCGGGTAGTGAGAAGAGATAAAGGGGGAACGATTGGGGTTAGTCATGAGATGAGACGAGGAAACTAAGCGTTAACGAAGAAGGGAGACAGACAGCCGAATAAATTTGGATCATCCAGTATAAAATGTGGTGTATTTACTTTCATTTGGGAGTTTTTGATTGAGTGATGATATTGACTATTTGTAAAATACTGGTCCTTGCACTATTCGTTTGTTTTGGTCGTGACATAAGATTCGACTCGATCAGGCGTCTGAATCTAGTCTTTTTAAAAAAAAAACTGAGTTCACCATAAACAAAGAAGTTGCAACTGTAGACGTAAGAGGATACCAAGAATTAGTGTACACATTTAGAGATCATCCTAAATTAGGAGCTGTGCAGCGAGATACGTGTTCACATAAGTTTGAAATTTCTGCATGTCGGTATAGTCGGGGGAACAGTGAGAATGGTGGAAGTTCCAAAGGCCGAAATCTCGAGGAAAGAAGCTATTGGAGTAGAAGGCTCTCCGGCATTTAGGGATCTCCACAGTAAATCGATGGGATTTAGCTGATTTTCGGGTTGGTCGAGTGTATTTACGTCCAAAGGGCACCAGAGCAAGTTCATCGGAACACATTCCATTGAAGAACTTGTAAAACAAGCAGAAGGCTGGGACTTAGTGGATAGTGTGGGACCTATTAGATTAAATACTCTTTTTTGGACTTTGTCTAAAAGGGAGAGACTGGTGGATAGTGCAGCAGCCCAGGTGTAAAAACAATACTCCATGCATGGGTGGATGATGGCCTTGTAGAGATATCGCATACTGTCAGATGTGAGACGTTTTCTAGCACGGTAGATGGACCCCAGTTTCTTTGCAGCAGTCTTGGCAATGTCTTATATATTTTTGTTACAATTCATGTTACCTGTAAATGTTAGGCCGAGGAATTTGATCGTTGGACTCTCAGGTAGGGTGGGATTTGCCATGACAATCGGTGATTGAAGAAGGTCTCTTGTAGTTGTTGAATGAAAGGTGCTTTGTTTTAGAAGCATTTAATGTTACCTTCAATTAATGACCCCCTTCCAATACAGACTGGAAGCCACTTTCTAAGGATTCAGCTATTGCCTCGGATATGTGCGGGTCTCTGTTATCAACATGATAAGAGTAGAGCGTGATGTGGTCAGCAAATATACCCATCTCACATGTGTGTGTTTAACAAAAGAAAAACGTTGATTGATACATAGATTGATTGTTGCGAGTGCACCCTTGGTGTCACCGTATTTTATAGCTCTGTTGTGTTCATAGATCTTTTTAGGGATCATTGGTTTTTGCCAATGTAAATTTTGATGCAGTTCTGACAGGGGATTGTGTAAATGCCGGCGTGCAGTTATGGGTGGGGGTCAGTGTTTCACTGTTTGTTTAGTATATTTTTTATAGTAATCGAGGTGGATTGTATGGTTCTAAAACCATGTTAATAAAGGTAGTTGTGGGAGTTAATAGGAAGAGTAACGCAGTTGAGAAGTTAATAGGCAGGGTGACGGAACTTAAGTAAAATAGTTGTGGTGGATCTGGCTTTAGTGTTGTGGTGAATGCGAGTAGCATGTTTTGCGTTGAAAATTAACTATTAGGGGTACTTTAAAGATTTTAGGGAGAATTATTTCTTATTATATTCGTTATTGCGGTCTTATGGGATAATGGTTCTGAGTCTTCTAAGGTATATACCTATTACAAAACCAGCTTTGATCTTGTGGTGGTGATTGTGCGAGTCATACTGGACGTTGTCATTATTTTTGGTGAGTTTTCATTAAAGTTGTTATAATAGTCTGTTGTTGGCTTTGTTAATGAAGATGTCGAGGAATTGTATAGTGAATTTTATAGTTTATTCCACCTTAATTAGAGTTTAGGCTAAGTTGAGGAGAAAAATAAGGATGTCATCTATGTGGTACTTTATGTTAAGTTTCAAGTGATTCTAGAAAAAAGGCAAGTCAGTATAGATCTCAGGGGATACCCATGGGCGGATTGAAAGTCTGTTCATAATAATTTCAGGGGTGGACATTTTTGTCAGTCAGCCTTGTATACTTTTTATTTTCTATTGAGCTATTGCTTTATATTCAAGTGATTCAACCTCACTCTCCCTTTTCCTTATAATGATTAGCTTCCAACATCAAGTGGCGTCATGCTTTGTCTAGAGCTACTTCCATAAATAATATTATTGTATTTAAAGAAAGTGAGAGAAGAAATCTTTTTAATTATGTCCGAGATGCTTTTGATCAGGGAGATAGTTGGAGAAATGCGTTTTTAAAAAATTGCTTTGAAATGAGATCATGGCATTTTTGGCAGATACATTTGTGTAGAGCAAATGATGCACATATTTTTCATACTATCATGTTGTATGTTGATGTTCTACGGCGTCCAAAAAATGCACAAACTGGGCATACAACTTCACACAGAAGCTGAGTAAGTAAATACAACTTCACACATCATGGAACTAAAAGTTGAGTAAGTAAATTTGCTATCGCTGTAGCTCTACGGCATAATAACTTTGACGCAACGGTCTTCTGTTAGATCAGAAAAGAACAAGTCATAGGTATCGAAAATTTGGTAGAAGTTTTTGATAATTATGAACACACACATAATACCAGCGCTCAGTACATTCGATTCTCTCTGGTGCCGGATTATTTTCTTTTCTTCTCATCACCAGCAAAAGAGAAGAGTTCGTTCTTAGTAGCAGCAGTAGTATTCGTTTCAATTCAACTGATTGGTAATTTGAACCCTCAGATAAATAGTGCGGCAGCCCAAAACAATATAATATTACAGACGACTATCCAAAACACACGAGAACGACGTTAGCTGCGTGGCGTCCCAAAAAGATCTCTTCAACAAGCAAATAATGTTAATCCTTTTATCGAGCTCTTTTGGGCAGCCGAAAGGGCTTATTTTGCATAATCACGCGCATTGAGGCATAACCCCGAAAGCAAACAGTTCTAGGTTTGTCCCTGCGCGCAGCCACTGTTCTTTTGCAGCGGTTGAATGCTAGTCGTGGCCGGTGATCTCTCGGTCTCTTCGCACTGTTCCCACAAGTAAGTACAAGCAACAAGAAAAATTAAAAACGAGAGCGGAGCTAAACGAACGACAACTGATATAAGCTGCAAACAGTAGCTCAGATTTTAATTCTACTTAAGGAAGTTAAGTAGTTATTTTACGGCCCTTATTCGCGCGGTGTGCTATAGTATGAAATAATTGTACACAATCATGGTCTTTTTAACATAAACAATGGTTTATTATTTAGTCTATGCTGGAATTCCATGAATAGATTCTATTGACTAATCCTCTTGGCACATTATGGATTGCAAGGGGAGTTAGTTAAAAGGCATTATCACTTTGACATACCGGTTCTTGTTAGGTCACCGAAGTTAAGCGGCATTGAGTCTGGTCAATCCCAGATGGGTGACACTTTTGGAAATACTGAGCGCTGTATGTTATATTACGGCGACACCTGTCTGCATAAAGAAACTGTAAAAACTAACGTCGTTAAAATTATCTTACCTGGGCGAGATACACATGCAACTGGCGACCACTTGTGAATTTCATTTTCGTAGAGAACCCCTCCCCCTTTCAAGAAAGGCTAGCTGACCCCACCAAGATAGGACAAGATTTACAATTTCTCTTTGGTGCGGAAACACCTAACCCTAACCCTAACCCTAACCCAAACCCTACCCCTAACCCTAACCCTTACTTTAACCCTAATCCTAACCCTACCTCTAATCCTTAACCTAACCCTAACCCTAACCCTTACCTTAACTCTAACCCTAATGCTAACCCTAAACCTAATCCTTATCCCAACCCTAACCCTAACCCTAACCCTTACCCTAATCATAACCCTTACCCTAATCATAACCCTTACCCTAACCCTACCACTTACCCTAACCCTTACTATAACCTTAACCATAACTCTAGTCCTAACCCTTACCCTTACCCTTACCCTAACCCTAACCCTTACCGTACCCCTAACCCTAACCCTTACCCTTACCCTTACCCTTACCCTAACCCTAACCCTACCCCTAACACTTACTCTTACCCTAACTCTAATCCTTAACTTAACCCTAACCCTAATTCTAACCCTAACCATAACCCTAACTCTAACCCTAAACCTAATCCGAACCATAAAGCTAACCGTAACCATAACCCTACCCCTTACCCCAACCCTTACTAATGTCAATAACCAGGAATATTGTGTCATGTCTGATAAACATATATAGGAACGAAGCCATAGAAAAACAAACGTTTATAACCTTTAGTATTAATATATATATATATATATATATATTTATTTATATATATATATATTTATATATATATATATATATATATATATATATATATTTATTTATATATATATATATATATTTATATATATATATATTTATATATATATATATATATATATATTTATATATATATATATATATTTATATATATATATATATATTTATATATATATATATATATATTTATATATATATATATATTTATTTATTTATATATATATATATATATATATAGAATTATAAAAAGAAAAACTATACACACATTAAGGTTGTACACATAATAACTTATTTCGACCCCTTTAATTAGGTCTCCTCAGATGTATCAACAACCACGTCAAAAAAAACAAATAATGAGAGAAATTGATCGTCTTAAAAAGATAAATTCACTTTTTTGATTGGTCTATGTAAAAAGGAGGTAAATGTTAAAATAATCGAGGAGGGGTGACAGAAGTAAGATTATTTTTTTAATATATGCAGAAATATAAAAATATAAAAATATATATAAAAGAATTCTTTTTTGCTATTTAAACAAATAAATCATCTCATTTAAAATTTCGAATGTGAGCTTTATGGGTTTCGTTGACATTTCAGACGAACAAATCAACATAATTTTGGCCTGTCGGAGGTCCATTTTGGCAAACGATGGGGATAATTGGATTAAAAAAGATAGTACAGACTTTGATGTCCCGATGGGGGCCTTTGATCCAGCTCAAATAGCAGATTTGGTGGGAATCTATATAATATATATAATCAGTCGAATTGTAACCCCCAACCAAATTGGCCTATATAGAGATGACGGACTGATCATCGTACCTAATAGCAACGGTCCTCTAATATCTAGGATGCATAAAAAACTAAATAAGGCTTTTAAATATTTAGGTTTGAGGATTGAAGTGACCCCCAATTGCAACGAGGTAAATTTTCTAGACATTACGCTAAACGTAAACGAGGGAACTTTTCAACCTTTCCATAAAGATAATCATACCCCATTATACATTAACACTAAATCCAATCATCCCAAATGTATTATAAAACAAATTCCTACAACTATTAACACCAGAATTAACAAACTCTCATCAAATAAAAATATCTTTGAGACTAGCAAACATATATACGATAACGCATTAAGTAATAGTGGGTACAACGAAAAACTAATATATACGGAAAATATAAAGAAAAATAAACCCAAAAACAGGGGACGCAAAATTATTTGGTTCAACCCACTATATTGCCAGCTTTCTAGTCTTAATATCGGGAGAATATTTTTAAACCTGATAAATAAACATTTTAAAACGACTAATCCTTTAAGTAAAATTTTCAATAGGAAAACGGTGAAAATTAGTTATTCTTGCACCAAAAATATGGAGAACATTATTAATACACATAATAAAAAAATATTGAGCACACCGAGTAAGAAAACTAAAAAGGGGGGAAAAATGTAATTGTCAAATTAAAAATAACTGCCCACTTAAAGGTAACTGTAACGTCGAAAGCGTTGTATATAAGGCTACGATTTATCCTAAAGAAAATACTAACAATAAGAAAATATACATAGGAATATCCGCCGGGAAGTGGAAACAACGATTCTACGTACACAAACACTCATTTTAAAACCCGAACGTCACTAATAAGACGGAATTAGCCAAACACTGGTGGTTTTTAAAAAATAACAACTTAACAACTATTTCGTGGTCCATACTATGTCATTCGAACACTCCTAAAGGATTTAGAAATAGATGCAATTTGTGCCTGGAGGAAAAAATTAGAATACTAAAATATGAAGACAAGAACATTTTAAATAGACGAGATGAACTGATGGCTAAATGTAGACACAGGCACAGGTTTAAAATCAACAGCACGTTTTAAAGTTCTTTGAAAATAACAATTCTTTTAAAGTATAGTTACAATAAGAGTTATAACTGTAAAAGTAAATGTTAACAAATTAGTAAGTTTTTTTTTTTTTTTTTTTTTTTCAATTTAGTAAAACTCTAGTTTGTAAATTAATCGTGCTTAAATGTCGCCAAACTTTAATTCCGTATTGACGTTATAACCAATTAAGTTTTCTTATAATTTCCTATATAAATCGAAATCTTCGTCCTGAATTTTCGTCTTTTTATTTCTAATCGTAAATAATTAATCGTGAACGCCCGAATCTTTACCAATTTGTAAATAAACCGTTTTTAAATGTCGCTAAACTTTAATTCCGTAGTGTAAATCATCTCGAATCTTGACGTTATACAAATTAAATTTTTAATATGTTCTAATCTAAACCGAAATCTTCGTCCTACATTTTCGTCTTTTAATTTTTAATCGTAAATAATTAAACGTAGTTTTTAATCGTGAACGCTCGAATCTTTCATCATATATTTTTACCCATAAAGCTCACATTCGAAATTTTAAATGAGATGATTTATTTGTTTAAATTGCAAAAAAGAATTCTTTTATATATATTTTTATATTTTTATATTTCTGCATATATTAAAAAATTAATCTTACTTCTGTCACCCCTCCTCGATTATTTTAACATTTACCTCCTTTTTACATAGACCAATCAAAAAAGTGAATTTATCTTTTTAAGACGATCAATTTCTCTCATTATTTGTTTTTTTTGACGTGGTTGTTGATACATCTGAGGAGACCTAATTAAAGGGGTCGAAATAAGTTATTATGTGTACAACCTTAATGTGTGTATAGTTTTTCTTTTTATAATTCTGTTTTGCTCTGTTTAAATTACATTGAGCTCTGTTATTCAGATTCTCAACACAAAATTGAAATCTACACACTATATATATATATATATATATATAGTAATCTCCATGCTATTGTTTCGCTGTATCATAGCTCTTCAGTGTGACTAGTAGAAAGCTTTAAGGCTGAGATTTGAAACTGTGATCAGCAATCGGACATTTGATCTTTGGGATTTTACACCGAACCAGTCAGTAAGTGAGATTATAGCACGTATGGTAGATTTACATTTGCTCATGCTCACCGAGAAAAGCTCTATTCTAATTCTGAAGAATAATGCTTTACGCGAAATAAAAATATGATTCACTTTATAATTTATCGCATGTTAACCCTTTCGCTTATTTAATAGAGAAATACAATACCTTTTGCTAACGGTTCCTTCAATAGCGTATCAGGTGGAGGAAATCCAGGGTTCCTAATAGGTCACAACGTTGTTTTTATTTACATATTGGATAGGATGGGACATTAATCCGGTTAAATTTGCGGTAGACAGCGGTTTTCGACGGACGGGGTTGTTTACAAAGAAAAAACTCATTTTTTCTTCAGCGTATACACTAAATTTGTAAGCGCCCCAAAATACGATGCATATAAATAAGGCTGTTAACGTAATAGAACCAACCGAGGTTTGAACTCGAACCCGGAACACTTCACTACTTTTCCTAATCCAATCTCACCCGTACCCGGCATGCCGGACAAACAAGACAAATCCCGCAAAAAGAAGATCATTATTTCCCCGAGATTGGAACGCTGATGGAAAACACATTGAAAGAGGTGTTTTCAATTATGGACGACATCCAAATCCCATCACAGTCCGTTACTTCTATGACATTATTGGAAACATCGCCTCTGCACAAGACCGACCAGCACTGGTGGGATTACATCAGCCTGCAAATTATGTGCTCTGATTCGATTAGGTTGTGTCCAACAAGCTAATCCAATATTGGTTCATAAACAGGGCGAGAAAGTGTGATTGCATAATCAAATGCTTCAACGCCAGATTGGTAAATCCTTTTCTCTCCCGTTTTCGTGTGTTCACTTTTCCTCATTGTCTGTTTCCGCGCCACGTGTGCATATACAAATAAGCATATGCAGAACAAAACAATACATACTTGTTCAGTATAAATTAGTATAACCCATAATTTAAAATTAGTAATATTTATATTTAGTCATAAAACATCAGTACACAAGTTGTGCCTCTGTTTCAATATATCTAAATTCCATATCTAGCATATAAAGTTATCTTGTCGGATTTTCAAAGTACGACTCAAGCAGCAATACCTCTGATATATCGATACTTGATTCGAACTAACCTATATTTTCGTTTTCCCCTTCCACTGTGTTATTGGCACAAATATATTTTATTTTGTTTATGTTTATTTTTTTAAATAAATATAAACAGTTTTAAGATGGCAACTTTTTACATTACTCACTGAATATTCTGAGACATTAAAAAGAGGTAATAAGATCACGTTCAACTTTTAAAATATCCAAGGGAATAAAGTTTTTGTAAATTCCCGAGACACAAAATAATTTGCTTAAAAAATTAAAGTCACTAACATTACTTTCTATTTCTTAATAAAACAAGTCAAATATTTCTTGTTTTTATTTCCGGGCAACGTCGGGCAGATACAGTTAGTACATATATATATATATATATATATATATATATATATATATATATATATATATATATATATATATATACGCAATTTTTTGAAACATGACTTGTTGGGGTCTCCCCCTCCCTTCTCATGTCTCATGTCCCCGTCATAGGCAGGGCTCCATCTCTGTCCCCCTCCCCCCACCCAATGCATCTTCAATTTCCTGTTGAGGTGAATTCAAGATCTATGCCATTTGATTCCATTGTATTCTGACAAAGTTGACGCTATTTGCAAGTGTTGACGAAACAGAATATGTTTTGTCGCAATTAATGGAATAAAATCATCAACAACAATATATATATATATATATATATATATATATATATATATATATATATATATATATATATATATATATATATATATATATGGGAAGTTTAGCAACAAAATATTGATCCACATTACATTTAAATTTCTGCATGTTGGTACGGTCGGATGAATCAAGAAACAGGGAGGAACTCCTAAAGGCAATCTACCCGAGAAAGAAAGCTATCAGAGTATTGATTTACTCCTCTCCAGGAGTTAGGCACAAGCCCAGTTTTTATCTTACTCCCACAAGTAAGATGTGCCCCAAGGTCGGGTCGGGAAAGTGGGGTTTTAAAATTGCCTGGGCAGCCCCGTCGGCATTCCCCGGTAGGGGCGCCTCAGGCAGTAAGCAATAAACTTACTCCTCCCCAAAGAGGGGAGGCGAAGCCTGGGAGGGTGGACCTCCTAGAACTGCACAGGACAGACTCATAGACAGGCGTAAATCAAACCCCGAAGGCCAAGACAATACCAATCTATGGGGTGCAGTATCCATCGGAACAGATACTACACTTTGATCTTAGCCAAAAGGCCAAAAAGCTATCAGAGTAGAAAATGTCGAGACATCTACAGTGAAGAATTGGGATTTTGCCGCAAGTATAGTGAGTCAAGTGTATTTTTGTTTTATGGGCACAACTACAATAAGTTCATCGGACCACATTTCGTGGAAGTATTTTTTAAACAAATTCAAGGGTTCAATGCGAAATGGGGCTTTATGTTAGTAGGTACCGCGGGACCTATTAGGTTAGGAATTCTTTATTCACCATATCTAAATGGAAAACTTAGTAGTTTGTACACAATTCCAGAAATGGCAACAGTATCCCGAACATCGACGAATAATTGGTTTGTAAATATATAGACTACTAGCAAGCGAGAGTGTTTTCTAGCCTAATAAAGGAATCCTACCTTCCTTGCGACATGCAAATTTCTAACACTTACAAAAAAAAACAACTCTGATCAACCGCCTTTGCTCTCTTGCACATGGCCGCTTGACAAACAATGCATCACGGGCGCTTCGAATTCGAAATGTGTTTATCTCTATCATCATACTAATATAAGAAAAAGGAATCACTGATTTTGATAATGACTTAACATGTTAATATATTCTTAAAATTTGTTATCAATTTTCTCCGGGGTACTTGACGTAACTTTAAAATTTAGTGAATTTTCATGATACCGTTCCAAAATCCATGGGTTGTTATATTTCGGTCTTCTCCCAGATAGAAAAAGGTGCTTATAACTCTGCGGATAGGATACAGCAATACGCAACTCATAGTTAAGGAAACCGGATCCATAGTTGACTTAATAAAGTATATTTTAAGGTGAAATAAGCGCCGCTATCTACTTCTTCCTGTGTAGACATGTTACAGCGTGCCTGTGTGAGATAAGTATCCAGTCCGTAAAAGCGAACGCCATGCACACCAATACCACCGAAAGGTCATATAAAACGTGTCTATTAACGGAATTATGGAGTCTGCCATAGCTTCGCAGTGATAACGACTTGTTACACCTTAGCTGCATGAATAGGCCATTCTACCCACGTCTCGTAATAAGCCTCAGCCGATGCGACCGACAACCGGCACATGTATCGAATATAATTAAACTGCCAGTTGCGTGTCAGACGACGAATAAATAGCGAAAGAACGTTGCTGTACAAATCTCAGAAGAGAGAAGCATTGGTCCGAGTTAGCGGCTGAATGGTCAGTGCCAATTGAAAATGTCCGAACTGCACTGTCCATGAGAGGACACAAATGAATATATAAACGAATATGTTTACATTTACTTGTTAAGCAAACAGACCAATCAGATGCCTGTATTCTCTTCTTTTTTTAAAAATGTTATTATCTTTTTGTTTGTGCTGGGGATGGGGCATCCCACCGGATGCCAGACATTCACCGGTTAATTCAAACACTCCAGCCGAGAGATCATTTTAAGATTCTAACCGTGCCTTTAAGCACATTTTTTGTATCTCTCTTGCACTTGGTTCAACGGGTATATTCGCCAGATAGTTTTTGAAATTCTTTTTCATTAGTCCTGTTGCTCCTATAATTACTGGTATGATGGAGATTTTCCTAAGATTTCAGTTTCTTTTCATGTCGTACATAAGACCTTGGTATTTTGTAATCTTTTCCCTTTCAGCTCTGTTTAATCCTGCATCATTAGGGACACTGACTTCAACTAGGGTTGCTACTTTTTCCCTTGTGTCTCATATTACGATGTCAGGTTTAACAGCTTCGTTTTCTAGATATGTAGCTGTAGGGATTGCATAGTCATAGTGGATGGTGTATAACTTATCTCCAACTGTTCTGCATTCCATTATATGCGCAAACGTGTCAAGACAAAATAGACACTCGTTTAAGTACTTCGTTTAGTTGTTTTGTTTAACGACATACCAACTCTTTTAGAGATATTTAATACGAATCCAATCATTTTGATAAACGTTTGAGTTATTGTTATTGCATATTCATATTTGGTCGGCTAAAAATATGACAACAATAATGAAAAATGGCAGCAAATAGTTTAAAATTGATAAATCCAAAAATACCAATCACCTTCAACAAATCATGGTCGCAAATCCAACTTTACACCAACGTAATCCCACTCTTCGAAAAAAAAAACAACATCTAACTGACTTTTAATAAAAAAAAAATCACAGCCTTTTATTTCTAATACCAGGCGTCTCTGTGGTCATGATAGCCAAATTGGCACATCAAACAACATTTAAGTTGTTAAGTATCCTCAACTTATTTTCTCGGCCTTTTGGCTAAGATCAAAGTGTAGTATCTGTTCTGATGGATACTACACCCCATAGACTGGTATTGTCTTGGCCTTCGGGGTTTGATTTACTCCGGTCTATGGGTCTGTCCTGTGCAGTTCTAGGAGGTCCACCCTCCCAGGCTTCGCCTCCCCTCTTTAGGGAGGAGTAAGTTTATTGCTTACTGCCTGAGGCGCCCCTACCGGGGAATGCCGACGGGGCTGCCCGGGCAATTTTTGATGGCCAGAGTGCTCACCTTTTGGGCGCTGGCTTTTCAACCCCCACTTTCCGACCCGACTTTGGGTCACATCTTACTTGTGGGAGTAAGATAAAACTGGCCTTGTGCCTAACTCCTGGAGAGGAGTAAATAATATAAGACCCGATCCTCGGCCTTTTGGCTAAGATCAAAGTGTAGTATCTGTTCCGATGGATACTGCACGCCTGTCCTGTGCAGTTCTAGGAGGTCCACCCTCCCAGGCTTCGCCTCCCCTCTTTGGGGAGGAGTAAGTTTATTGCTTACTGTCTGAGGCGCCCCTACCGGGGAATGCCGACGGGGCTGCCCAGGCAATTTTTAAATGGCCAGAGTGCTCACCTCTCGAGCGCTGGCTTTTAACCCCACTTGCTCGACCCGATCTTGGGTCACATCTTACTTGTGGGAGTAAGATAAAACTGGCCTTGTGCCTAACTCCGCGAGGAGTAAATAAACATCCTCAACTTATTTTCTCTACTTCCATCAATTATCGTCCACAGTTTTCCGATCTCACCATGGGGTAAATGACATTATATATATCTGTTATGGTTCCGTACCTATAACGAACATGTTGGGCTGGTCCATTTTAAATAGGCGCGGGGAGCCTAGGCTTCTCAGCGTTTGGGTTCGATTCCAGTCTACCCTGGCAGTCAGTACAAACGTACTACTTCACTTGCTCCACTGTTGTATATACTTTTCTTCAATATATTTGTTTTTACCTAAACCCTTTTTTCTGTGTTCTCATTCCGGCCTCTAAACAGGGCCATAACAATTTCTTTTAATTCTAAAACTACAATTATTCAAGTTTTTAATACATTGAAATACTTATTTGTTATGTTAATGTCTGTGTTATGCATTTACTTCATGCAGTAATTTTCAAATATTAACTTGTATTCGTATATTTTTTATAGTTTTTGTATTGTTTTAATTCTCAGCAGTTTAAAATCTCAGTGCTACATATTCTTCTGAGTCTTGGACGTTAAAAGCAGAACACGCCTCTCTTAGACCTATGATCAACAAAACCTGTTTAGATCGCAGTAGGATAACCCAAATAAAAAAAAACCCTTTGGTTTCGAAATAACATCATTTAGTTAATGAAAGAATAATTAGAATGGACTTGTTAGGTAAGGTCGTCAGAACAGCTCCTGCCAGCAATGAATACCGAGTATTCACGTAGCGATGTTGAGCTCCCTTTGCTAACGATTGAAAATATTGGCTAAGGAGCAAAAAAAAAAATGGAAAGATTTTGTTTCGAAAATCTGAACCAAAAATATAACGAAAATCCAAAATACGAGGCCTGTCTAAAACGTATCCGACCTTAGGCCAGAAAAAATATTTCAAATACGTGACGGTGTTGGGACCCTAATCCTCTTCAAAGTAGGCCCCTGGTCCTTGCACGCCCTCAGCCCACCGATCCATCCACTGCCGGAAACACTTCTGAAAGTCTTCTTTTGGAATGGTGTTCATCTCCGCCGTCGCGTTCCCCATTATCTCTATTTTCGCACCCTCTCAACAACAGCTGCACTCCGAGTAGTTTGGGATCTGCCAGAACGCTGGTCACTCTCCGCTGATGTGCGGCCATTTTTGAATCGGTTGAACAACTCCTTAATTTGTGTTACACATCGCATATTCTCCAAACACCTGCTGAAGCTAACGCGACGGCGGAAATGAACACCATTCCAAAAAGAAGATATCCAGAGGTGTTTCCGGCAATAGATGGATCGGTGGGCTAAGTGTGTGCAAGCATAAGGGGCCTACTTTGAAGGGGATTAGGGTCCGAACCCCGTCAATTATTTGAAATATTTTTGTCTTGCCTAAGGCGGGATATTTTTGAACAGGCCTCGTATATAACTCTGCATTTTGTTTGCCTGAGTGATGATGAAACGGACCGTAAATAATTGCATCTCTTAAGAATGAATAAATGCATGGTTACTGAAATGTTATTTTCTATTGGTTATATAGACACATATATATATAGAGAGAGAGATTGCAAGTCCTCTCAGTTCATCATGAAATATATATTTACCTATGCTGTTAAATAAACATGGATCCAAGAAAAGCTTCGTTGACGAGTTATATGCCTTTAAAACAAATACTAATCAATATTCTTTATTATAACCATCTAACACGTATACTGTGTGTGATTGATCAGATCGTTACAGAAACAATAAGCCTGGTCCTGGTGTTGCCACATACACGAAAAAAAAACACGGAACACATGATACCGAACAAATATAAAAGCAACTAGGCTCAGAAGAAGGATATGAGTGTAATGCTCAGCAGGGGTTCTATTCATAGTCTAATTAGAAGAGCTTGTTGGCATCCTGCGAATGCTTGCTCTACTTATTTCAAGTAATAAAATATAAAAAAAGAATAAATACACGTAAATAAATATGACCAACACAAAACAAAGACAGCGGCGAGGAAGAAATGGATCACAAAGAGAACGAGACAAGTAATTGACTGCTATTTAAAAAGCAGCCCCTACACAAAGAAGCGTCATTACCATATAGAACATAATCCCGAAGTTACGCCATCGGTTTTGTAAACGCTCTGTATTATACAGAGAATATATATATATATATATATATATATATATATGTGTGTGATTTTATGAAGGCTTACCAAAGCATTCCTTTCAGGACACCAATGATCACCATTAAAGATATTTTTTCTTACAAATACTATTTATTCAAATTTGTAAGAAAAAATATCTTTAATGGTGATCATTGGTGTCCTGAAATGAAATGCTTTGGTAAGCCTTCATAAAATCATATATAAATGCTCTGTACTCTGTAATCGAGTATCATCGAGCTTGTTTTTATTGGAACAACCCCGGTCTTCACTGAATGATCTATTTTATAAGTGAAAAATCTAAATATATATATATATATATATATATATATATATATATATGTGTGTGTGTGTGTGTATCGAGACAGCATTTTTCTCTAAGGCACGTATTATTAAAAATAACCGACAACTCGTGTCTAAATATTTTTGTATGAATCCCTTCCATTTTCCGGATTAAAGTCCCAATCTCGGATGAGAATTGGCTGTTGAATCTGCCGTAATTTTCTTTTAGGTCCAAAGTACTTTCTGATCCATCTGGGTCCATCTTCAGTGGGAATAATGTCAATCAGGTAAAGACCTGAAGTGAGTTTATAGTTAATTTTGGCGGAAAAATTTAAATACGAAACTATATTTATTTAGTATTATAAACATTTAAGTATGTTAGTACTAGTGTTAAAATTAATTCTGTTAATAACCGTTTTTGTTTTGTTTTGATGTGTAAAGCTTATAGTATAAAATAAAATTACGGCACATTCATCAGCCAATTCTCATCCAAGATTAGGACTTTAATCCGGAAAATGGAAGGGATTCTACCAAAATATCCAGACACGAGTTGTCGGTTATTTTTAATAATACGTGCCTTAGAGAAAAAAAATGCTGTCTCGATACACACACACACACACACACACACACACACACACACACACACACATACATACATATACTGGAATTCAGAAACGAAATAGAAATTATTGAAAATACACGGCTCAACTTAAATTCGTTTGAAAGCAACATGTCACTGCTTGCGAGAAACTTTTAATTAATCATTAATTCGATTTTTTAATTGTCATAAAAAAACCCAATCATAATCCTTTTATCCAAAAAAGTCCAAGTGTCATAAATCACTGTTGATTATTCGTTAATCATTATTTTTTTTTAGAATTTAATCTTAAAGCAATCTTTTTCGAGAATTATAAAAGTTATTCTTCATGTATTTCTTTTTTTAGAAAAAAAACTTCTAAAAATAACGTCTGTATTATCCGAGATACGTGTGTTTGTGTGTCTGCCTATTCGTTTTCTCTTGGCTCAGCCGCTCACAAATTCGTTTCGTAATGCGTTTAGTTATTTCATTATACTTCCCACGTGTGGATGATGACGTGAACACCATGTTTATTCATAGTTGGAATCTTCATTATAATGAATTCAAAATTACCAATCTCTCACACACACTCTCTCTCTCCCCCCTCTCTCTCTCTCTCTCTCTCTCTCTCTCTCTCTCTCTCTATATATATATATATATATATATATATATATATATATATATATATATATATGTATATATATATATATGTATATATATATATATATATATATATATATATATATATATATATATGTATATATATATATAATCAAGTATGAAAATAAAAGTAAACTTTTAGTAGATAGAACCTATAGTGAAATGGTTTAAGCTCAATATACGAGATAGAGCAATTATAAAGATAGATGAAATAAGAGTGATACACATGTACGAATGTCCAGATTTATTTCAAACTTCGATTGTTCAATGCAAGGTATATTCTGTAATAACATTATGTTTATTATTCTTTCTTTAAACCAATGCTTTTCAAAGATCGAAATCTTATCATCAGAGGAATTATATAGATAGATAAGTTGGCAGTGGAAAAGCCAAAATTCAACATTTGAAAAATTATTAAGAAATGGAAAGTGAAAAAAGTTCGTGTAAAAAAGATATGTTGTTTGTCCAGTTGGTAATTGTCGGTTAATAAGGTGTTCAATGAAAGGAGATTTAGATGAAGAAGAAAAGTTTTTCGTGAAGGCAGCATTGAAAAGCGTTCAAAAATGAAGTAACTCCAATAGTTAGATGTTGAGTTCAGATCGTAGGTGGAGCGTAATCAATCGGAATTAATATGAGAAATCGGGCCATTTTAAAAATACTTCCCGGACCGGAGCTGAATTGTATACAGATCACTTTGGTAGTTAAATATTTAAGCAATTCCCATAATTTTATTACAGAATATACACAGACGGACTTAGCCATTCGGCTCTCTTCAGCAGAATCTGAAGAGAGCCGGATGGCTAAGTCCGTCTGTGCTTGAAACCGGCGGTACGAATGTTGTACACATTTTTCTGTACCAAAATAAATAAATATTACGCTCTTAATTTTTAATTCTTAATTTTTAATTTTTAACTTTAATTCTCAATAAATCGACCACTCTGCTGGGATTTTTTCTGCTATATAACAAACAAGTTATATATATATATATATATATATATATATATATATATAAATTAGGAAAGTTCATTTTATAAAGCATCTTTTGAAAGTTTATATAAATATAGAGGCAAAAATGCCTTCAAAAAAACATTTTTTTTCTTCATCTTGATTTTTTTTAGCTAATATTTCGCTTGATAAAAACAATCTTCGACAGAGCCAAGACAGATGAAGAAAAAAAAAACGGAAGGTATTTTGAAATATTTTGATAAATGTTTCGAAATATTTTTATTTTTATTTTTATTTAATTACGGTCATCTAATACATGGTTTTCTGAAGGCATTTTTAACCCTCTCTCTCTCTCTCTCTCTCTCTCTCTCTCTCTCTCTATATATATATATATATATATATATATATATATATATATATATATATATATAAGGACTAATAGAAACAATGTTTCAGACAAGATGCAAGATAAAAATGAAATTAAGAATAAGCGAATCAACAAACTAACAAAAATATAAAGTCGAACACATAAAAGATATTTCAGTTGCTAGAAAGCAAACATCCTCGGTTGGAAGTAAGAACTTTGTGTGTGTGTGTGTGTGTGTCCTGGTTATCTTCAGTGTCTGAAAGTACTTGGGAGACAAATCCAAACTATGGCAAATTCATCAGCCAATTGACCCCCCCCCTTAAACTAACATTCTGATTAGGACTATACAAAAGATCTACCAAAGGATATCTAGACATGAGTTGTGTCTTATATTACACAATATATACATATATATATATATATATATATATATATATATATATATATATATATATATATATATATATATATACATATATATATATATATATATATATATATATATATATATATATATACTAAGCCCTTTTTAGAAATTAAAGTTGAGCACTCTCGAGGATGTTAAAAATAGACTGCCAAAAATATTTAAGGCAAAGTTCCGAATATGTTCGTCGAATATTCTCGACGAGTCTTCTATCTGTGCCCGCTTCTACGTACATATAGATCTTAATTTCTCTTACCTATGTGTCTATGTCCGTTGGTCGAGTGGATATGGCGACTGTTAGCAGATTCTCAGCTGACTCTATGTATCGGGTTCGCGCGTCCCAATGTCTGTAATTGTTACTTTCCTGCACTGATGAGAGCAATACGCTTGAAAGGCTAACGGCTGTAGGTATTGATTATTTAATGTACATATTTTAATATATTTCCGCTCTAGAAAGATTTTCATTTTAATCTACCTATCTGTATATATATATTCCCCTAAATTACAGACTTTCTCGTTTTCTGCCGCGTTTATCTTTTTCGCTTAATCTGACGGTGTATCTTAAAAAGGAAAACTCAATGTTTTGCCCAAGAGCGAATAAGCTGGAATGATCAAAAAGACTGTTGCTAAGTAGTAAACTATGAAAATATATTTATGGCAATTACGCTACACAGAGACTCCCGCCTTTCATCCCCGGGGGGATCTTCAGGCTAAAATGCTCTTTATAAAAGTTTATGAAATAGTAATATATATATATATATATATAAGTAAATTTCGTGTACAACAGAATCGTAGGATTAATTTTAGAGGAAGCATTATTATAATCAATGAAACAGACGAGTGGAAAAAAAGGAAAATTGTTAAAATTACCTTAAGGCCTTATCGTCTGACCCTCTGAGAGGAAACGTCAGAATGGTAAATTAAAAACTAAAAGTCGAATGAGATATGAGGGGAAAAACTTATTTCAGTTGGAGGAAACGATTGAGAGGAAAAAAAAAGGTAAATCTCTCAACGTTATGGTGGCTTTGAATCATTAAAGATCTCCAACTGATGCTTCAAAATCTTTTGTCTACACAGGCTAGGTCGAGAGTTGTTAATGACTTACGCCTCAATAATATTGAGATGGTAGTTCGACTTGGCACTGTGTAAAACAGAAAACCACCCATCGGAATACTTGTCAGAACAACTATTTGTACTAACGAGGTGATTGCCGATGGCTGATTCTTGTGCCTGGAAGTTCCCGGATGATCTCGAAACCTTGTGTAGGCAAATATCACGTGGTATGTGTTGGGATATTCTAAATTCTAATCTTTGGGATGTCTTGCCAACGTAGTCAGCTCCACACTGACACATGCATTTATAAACAACAGAATTCTTTTGAATGGCTGGCAAAACATCCTTACGAAAAGAAGAGAAAAAGGTTCGAGTCGTGTAAACTACCCTCAACATGGTTGCCGGAAAACAACGTTGAGTAGAAGAAGAAATCCTTTTAACAATGTCAAGGCCGTCAGAACCCAACCAGAACCACCATTAAATAAAGCAACTTTACGTGCAATGGTGCCTTTTATAGTATTGATGGGATATCCATTAGCAAGAAAAATATTAGTAATTTCACCAAGTTCTGCATCGAGTCGTGTTGGTGAACAAATCATAAGTGCTCGATGAGTGAGAGTACCAATAAGATTTATTTTTCTTGCTGTTGGGGCGAAGGAAAACCAATTTAGATAAAGGCCTGTAAATGTTGGTTTTCTATACACACAGGTTTCAAATGATAAACCAGATTTAGACACTAAAACATCGAGAAATGGTAAGGAACCACAATCCTCGACCTCCATAGTGAATTGCAACGATGGATGCAAGTCACAAAGAAGACGAAGAAACTGTTCAGCATCACTCCGTGAGGGAAAACAAGCAAAAGTGTCATCAACGTAACGTGTGTAAAATGCCGGCTTGGTCACTTTGGAAAATAATTGGTTTTCCAAAAATCCAACGAAAATGTTGGCTAACGATGAACCAAGAGGGCTGCCCATGGATATACCATCAATTTGCCGATACATTATATTATTGAAACTGAAGGAAACTGATTTAATAGCAAGTTCCATCAGTTCAACAAAAATTCGTTCAGGAAACTGTGGAGACTTTAAGGGGCCACGGTAACGATAATCTGCACATATACCAATAGTTTCATCCAAAGGTACATTGGTAAACAGACTACTAATGTCAAAGGAAGCCAAGAACTCGGTATCCTTTGAGAGAGATAATTTGTGTATAGAAGAGACAAATTGGAAGGAATCAGAGATACAATAGTCCGAATAAAAAATAAGTACGGGATTAAGAATATCAACTAACCATTTACCAAGTGCATGTTGTGCAGAACCCAACATTGATAGAATAAGCCGTACAGGAATGTTGGGTTTATGAACCTTGGGTAAGCCGTACATTCTAGGCCTTTGAGAGCCGATAGGTTGTATTCTCTCATAAATCTCTTTAGAAATAAACTTGCTTATATAAAGTTGAAGAAGCCTTTTCTGGATTTTTATTTCCATACGAAAAGTATCATCGTGGCTTAAACCACCCATCTTGAAAAATTTATTTTTATCATCCAAAATGTTACACATTTTGGAGATATAATCTACTTGGTTCAGGACTACAACGCCTGAACCTTTGTCTGGACGAGTGATATAAATATCAGAGTTCGACTTAAGTAATTTCGCAGTTTCAAAATGATTTTTCTGCCAAATACAATCGCTAGACTTAGTACGTATAGCAGAAAACCTCCGACCTAATTCACCCAACTGGATTTTAACGCTAGTTAATTGATCAGTGGAAATATATATATATATAAATATATATATATATATATATATATATATATATATATATATATATATATATTAATCGATTGAATGAGAAATTAATCAGATTTTATTAATTTTTTATTAGCAGCTGTAATGTCATTGCGATAATGGTTGTCTGAGGTGAAGATTTTCTTTTGAAACTCATGAGATAAGGACGCAGTTTCACTCCTTGTTTTTAACTTTAATAAAATCTGATTAATTTTCATTTTATTATATCATTCAATTAATAGTATTGCTCTATACACCATATTGAGCTTTGTTTTTATTTTGATAGTCTACTGGTTAAATATATTATTTATATCTTTAAAGTATTATCTTACTCTCTCTCCCCCTCTCTCTCTCTCTCTATCTCTCTCTCTCTCTCTCTCTATATATATATATATATATATATATATATATATATAAAGAGAGAGAGAGAGAGCGGAATAGGAGTATTTGAAGGCTATCCCAATGCTAGAAATGGATATATGTCGGCGTTGAGAAGACAAAAACAAGTGATTGTTTTTATATATTTTAATTTTTTTTTATAGCAAATCTTACTTTATAAAGCAAGACTTCAACAATGTTACCGTGACATTACATCACAGTGTTGAAGTTATGCCTAATCATGTAACATTTGCTACAATTGGTTTTAAAAATATATATTGAAAAATCACTTGTTTTTGTCTTACTTCTCAACGCCGACATATTTCAATTTATTGCAATGTAATAGCCTTCTAATACCCTTCTATACGTATTACACACAATGCTTCAAACAAACTACCTCTGCTTATTATATATATATATATATATATATATATATATATATATATATATATATATATATATATATATATATTACACTGATGAGAACGGAAGCCTGCGTATGTAGGTAAAAATAATTTAATATTATTTACTTTAAATTAGTATTTTTATAAGCCCGATTTAATAAGATTAAAGTTGAGCCCTGTTCAGGGAACTTATTAATAGACTGACACGTAGATATAAGACATGTTCCGACAACGTTCGTAGAATCTTTGGTCAGTCTTTCTAGATATGCCACCATTTGCATAAATAGAGCTTTAATTCCTTTATTAAATGTGGTAATGTCTCGTGGTCTAATGGTTACAGCTCTTGCTTACAGAGTCTAGGTTGATTCTGTGGCAGAGTTTCGAACCGTGCGACCGTCTGCGATTATCATTCCTACACTGATCCTTTTGGCTAAGATCAAAGTGCAGTATCTGTTCCGATGGATACTGCACCCCATACTGGTGTTGTCTTGGCCTTCGGGTCTTGATTTACGCCGGTCAATGGGGCTGTCCTGTGCAGTTCTGGGAAGTCCCCATTCCCAGGCTGTGCCTCCCCTCTTTGGGGAGGAGTAAGTTTATTGCTTACTGTCCGAGGCGCCTCTACCGGGGAATGCCGACGGGGCTGCCCAGGCTATTTTTAAACCCCACTTTCCGGAGCCGACCTTGGGTCACATCTTACTTGTGTGAGTAAGATAACAACTGGCCTTGTGCCTAACTCCTGGAGAGGAGTAAATCAATACACTGATGAGAGTGAAAGCTTGAAACGCTGGCGTATGTTGATAAAAATAATTTAATATTATTTACTTAAAATTAATGTATATATATATATTCAAATAAATATTCTTATGATGTAACCATAAAATACAATAAACCAATGTTTAATTTCGCACAGTTGATAGGGATTAACAGTTGTTTTTTCATGTGTGTGATTATTATAATCAATGCCAACATTGAAAGATATAGTATTTAGATAGTATTTATGGTTCGACGTCATCAATACAGATTCCGTCTACAAAGAACAGACAAAAACATGGCGGTCACTGCGCAGTCCACGGATAATGATCCAATTAAAGACACTGCACGCATCACAGAAATATCAGATAAAGTATAGAAAGTGCACGTTAACGCTATTAATAGGTAGCTGATAAAAAAATGATTGATAACTTCTAAGATTCTGCGATTATCTAAGCAAATTAGCAATTATTAAGAACACTTGCTGTCTATTAACTTTTATTGATCATGTCTGTTGGCGGGAAAACTTTAAATAATAAATGGGATTTCGACAATAGTGGTTAGCTTTCATTTTACATTACTTTCTGGGCTGGTGCATCATCTACTAGTCTCTCCCTCCTTGACAAGGTCCCAAAAAGAGTTGCCAACCTAATAGGTCCTTCACTGTCAACCAAGCTCCAGTCCCTGTCCAATCGCCGCAATGTAGCATCCTTGTGCTTGTTTTTACAAATACTTCAATGAATTATGCTCCGATGAATTGGCTACTCTGGTGCCCCCTCGACGTAAATTCACTAGACCAACTCGGCAATCAACTAAATCCTATCCATTCACTGTGGAGGTTCCAAGATGCCGGAGAGCTTTCTACTCAAATAGCTTCTTTCCTCGTGCTGCTGGCCTCTGGAACTCCCTCCCTGCCCCTTGTTTCCCCGACGGTACTGACATGCAGAAATTTAAAACTAATGTAAACAGACATCTCGCTGCGCAGATCCAAATTTAGATTGCCCCCCAAAACCTTCTCCCTTTTTTCTCAGTAGCCCTTACGTTTACAGTGGCGGCCTGCCTTGTTTGGGGTGAACTATGGTTTTAAAAAAAGAAGGTAACTCAGTATTAGAAACTAGTTTATTTGGTATTATTTAATTAATATCCGCCACAAGAAAACAAAAAAAACGAACTGTCATCGTTGAATGGTTTTAGCGCTCGTATAACAATAATCAATCACTATTTCAATCTAATTCTAAATCAGTCCTAAAAAACAACAATCGATTTTTAATCCGGTTTGAATCTCCGCAAAAGACTCCGTACGTCCGTTGATCGATTCGTCTGTCGGTCAGTCGGTCTGTCATACTTAAGTTCAACACAGCTATTCCATGAGCATAGTTTATTTCCAAGAACTTCCATCTTTAGAACACGCTGCCACGAAACGGCTTCCATGCAGACAAAAGCATGGCCGTCTTCAAGTTCAATGTAAACAAATACTTGTTCAGCTATCCTTAAGTATTTAATTATTTGCATTCTAGTCATTGTTTTTAAGCCTCTCATAGAAATGCCCATCATCTAACTGACAATCTCACTAACCATTATCCTCGAGTGGTTTTTCGCATTGATAAGTGAGGACGTATTTGTATAAAAAGCATTTCCATAGATTAACACCTTCTTTATGTATAATTTTGGTTATTCGGACTATATTTCTCATCTTGATTATTATCATCACAACGTTTCGGCCGCTGCAACCCCCGGGCTTCTTCAGGTGTATCTCTTCGAACTCGGGAATATTTCTGTCGAACTCTGGAATCTGGGACGGAATTTCGAACGGGACCATTTATCTAATCCTCGGGGGTAGCATGCTCTTGTTCTGTCAGCCATGACAGGGAGAATTCTTCAGTAATTCGCAATTCTTTGTATCGACGGCACCGAGGATTGAACCTCCAACCTTCAGATGACTGTCACCTCAGTAATATAAAATACGTTTTATTTTTTTTAAATTTGAATATTTATTTTAATGCAACCAATCATCTCTATAAGAAACTTTGTTTATCAAAAAAGTCCAGGAACGGTCGTGAAAGGGCCGCGTGACGACTAGAATGTGGAGATTTTGATAGAAACTGTTAGAAGCGAACGAAGGAATACTTGTATTAAAATGTAAACATCTAGATAGCATGTTGAATTTTCTCTCTTTCTCTTTCTTCTGCTCTTTCTCTGCTTTTTTTTAAGAGGTGATAAAAAACAAGGTGCATGTATCATCATTGTCAGTGTTAATTAATTGCAATTAACGAGGAAAGATTGCATTGCGTTTAGCAAAGTAATAACTAGTCGATATGACAAAGTAGAAGTATTTAAGTAGTAGGAACTAGACGATCAGTAATGTAAAAGAAACGACACTGGCGAAAAGAAGTAAAATACATATTATATAAAATAATATATATTTTTAATAATATAAGTTTATAATATATAGATTTTATTTTTTATTAAAATAACATGTGAATGAATTACTGCTAAAAGCTTTATATATATATATATATATATATATATATATATATATATATAAGGAATAAGGTAAAATAAATACCTTTGAAGCATTTAAAGATGCGATATCAATTTTAAAAGAAAAAGAAATCGAAACAGATTTTTTTCCTTTTATAAACTTTCATTTTTTTTAGTTTAAAAAATGAAAGTTTATAAAAGGAAATAAAATCAGTTTCCATTCATTTTTCTTTAAAAATTGATATCGCATCTTTAAATGCTTCAAAGGTATTTATTTTACCAATTCCTTATTACATTTCAATTAGATGCTTAAAAATAAAATATGAACCCTAAATGTTATACCTATCTCGTGTGCATTCACGATCTCATATTTGAAAGTGGAAAACAATAACAACATCCCTTAAGCCCGGTTGCACCAACAGAAGCCGGGAAAATCCAAATCCGATAAGATCAGGATATACAGACACATTGAAAAGGCCAAGTTTTCAATTGGCGAAATATTTGTATCACTATAAACT
The DNA here is from genome assembly GCA_963556195.1 of Sepiola atlantica. NCBI lineage: Eukaryota > Metazoa > Mollusca > Cephalopoda > Sepiida > Sepiolidae > Sepiola > Sepiola atlantica. Next base: position 80,446,363 of record OY744534.1, on the reverse strand, counting down.
AAAAAAAAATGAAAGTTTATAAAAGAAAAAAAATCGGTTTCGATTTATTTTTCTTTTAAAATTGATATCGCATCTTTAAATGCTTCAAAAGTATTTATTTTACCTTATTCCTTATTAAATTTCAATTAGATACTTCAAACAAAATATGAACCCTAAATTTTATATATATATATATATATATATATATATATATATATATATATATATATATATATATATATAAATATATATATATATATATATATATATATATATATATATAAAATATGAAACTAAAAGTATACTTTTAGTAGATAGAACCTATAGTGAAATGGTTTAAGTTCAATATACGAGAGCAATTATAAAGATAGATGAAAGAAGAGGTATGAACATGTACGAATGACAAATTTATTTCAACTTCGATTGTTCAATGCAAGGTGTACTCGGTAAAAACATGTTTATTGTTCTTTTCTTAAGCCTAAGCTTTTCTAAAAATTAAAATCTTATCATCAGAGGAATTACATAGATGGAGAAGTTGGCAGTGGAAAAACCAAAATTCAAAATTTGAAAAAAATATTTAGAGAGTGAGAGTGTGCGTGTAAAAAGGATATGTGGTCTGTCCAGTTGGTAAATGTCCGTTGATAAGGTGTCCAGTGAAAGGAGATTAAAGTTGAAATAAATTTGTCATTCGTACATGTTTATACATCTGGTTTCATTTATCTGTATATATATATATATATATATATATATATATATAGGATGGGGAAGCAAATACCATATTTTTAGTCAGGGATTGAAATACAGTGTATGACCAATTAGTTTATTGAAAGTTCTGCGAATTTTTTTGCAACAAGCACATTTACATAATCGTAAATGGTTTTATTTTATGTTTTCTTTTTTTCTCAGTAACTGCCTTTACATGCATCATGAACCTTGCACAAATGTTCCTCAAATCTATGAGAAACAACCTGTGCCATTCTTTTTTAATATTATATGTAACAGAATCGATATTGCTGTGTGATGTTATACATGTTCTAAAACCCCTAAATAGTATACTCCAGAGCGTTTAGATTTGGGATAGAAGGCGGCAATGAAAATGATTCCCCAAAATTGCAAAAGTGGGATTTGCGGAAATCTTGTATTTTTCTAGTTGTGTGGACTCGAGCCCCATCGTGTCTGTACATAATTACCATCTGATAGTTTGGCAATAGCTGGTGTCTCAGTCTTGTAGTAAGTATTAATATTGATCTTTTAATCAGATTTGCAGAATTTTATAGGCATTTTCTTTTCATCGGAAGCCCCAACACCAAAAGCAATAAATTGAGCAGAATGGTTTGTTCTGAATGTCCATTTAACCTAAGCTGTCGATTTGCCAGGAATCTGTCATTTTGTATTGGTTTCGCAACTACGCAACTACGGCAGTTGATTAACACACGCACGTCGGACGTCTAATCACACTGATGCAGTTGATAGACACTCCCTTGATCTTCTGAACATACTCCTTTTATTGTCCAAGTGTTCATCATCAGCCAATCGGTGGTCAGAAAAACAGTCACGTGAGGCCTGACGTCATCGCTCAATAATCGTACAAAAAACCACAGCCGCCATTAATTTAATTTCCGCCCTCCCCGCGATCATCCCAGCAGGTAAGACAACACGCGCAAACACGTGGTCGCTTTCTTCCTTCATTCTGTTCGACTTTACACTCCCCTCTGGTCTCAAGATCACACATGCGGCATTGCGGCCGCGGTCGTTTGTTACGGGCACTCCTACGGAGGGGGATTAGCTGGACTTCTTCATCTTCATCAGAGCTCTCAGGAGGGGTAACAGATCTGTCGCCATTAACGTTGCCAGCAGTCCTTCCATCAAGCTGGGCTCCATCGTCATTGGGGCTTTCAGAAGTGGCGCTGGAACTATCGCCATCTGTGCTGAGGGTCTCAGCTATGTCATCACGGCAATGGGGCATAGGTCGGATCCACATTTCATCATTGGATGATTCATCACTTTCGCTGTTCGATATTTGGTTTGTATCAAGGGCGGGCCGGACATCCTTCACATGCCGTGGAGTACCATCAACCAGCACAGCCTGCTCACTAATTATGCCGGTGATCCGTCCTCTTCTGAAACTGGTCGTACATCGGTTACTGGGAGGCCTTACCCAAACGGTGTCCCCCAACTTGTACCGTCCTTGCGTCTTCTTCTGATTAGGCAGGCAGGCGTCAATGCCCTTAACACGCACTCGATAGCAATGTATCGCATTAGCAGGTGCACTTTCAGCAGTCGCGTCATCCTTTGGTGTCGTATTGTACCTATATACTGCCTTTGCAATCGTACATTGCTTCCTTGCTGCTATCCTCTTCCCACTTCGGTGGCACCGCTCCGCTATACCGTTGCCACTCGGTACATATGCACACCTGTGTCTAAGCCGGATCCCCCACTCGTCTACAAAACGCCTGAATTCTCCGCCGCAAAAGGCTGTGTCGTTGTCAGTGAGAATCTCTTCAGGTGGCCCCCGCTCGTAAAATATGGACTCTAATTGACGGATGACACTAGCCGAGTCCTGTCTTGTTAATAATCGCCAGATCGCAAACCTCGTTGGTCCGCAATCGATCAGTGTGAGGAAGTGCTGACCACCATAATGGGTTATGTCCATGCCCAGTCGGCTCCAATTCTCGTCGACTTCCAGCCGACCTTTCTGCCATTTGGTGGGAGCAGGGTCGATTGACTGGCATATTTGGCATTCCTTGACCACTGCTTCTACTTTGCTTTTGGACACTAACGGGTTGTTTAAGCGTACGAAATAATACGTCCGTCTCACTCCAGGGTGTCCACTGTCATGGTGTACCTTCTTGATTTTATCCGTCTCCTCAACAGAGGCAGCACATAAAGACCCTGGTTCGGCTTCTTTCTTCATTGCGTCGAACCATCTCTCGGGCACACGGGTAAGTCTATCGGCAAGATTGCAGGTTGAAGTGACAAGCACCGCATTCACCGATAGGTCGTACTCTTCCACCAACTTCCTTATTGTCTCCAACCTTCGTCTGATTAGCATTTCGGTAGCCGCCTTGGTGCGCACTCTCGCTTTGCCTGTTAGTGTGTCAAGTATCCAGTGGTATACGCACAGCGAATCTGTGTGTATGCATAATTCTTTGACTTTCCACTGGAGTGCCAAGTTTATTCCTTTTGTTACCGCATCCAACTCCGCCAGGTTGATGTGAGCAGCATCATCCATTGGTCGCAACCAGCAGGCGGCCTCAATCACGGACCAGTTCATCTCCAATAGCGCCCCGATCGCGAGGGAGCTCGCATCCACCCACACATTTAGCCTGTCTCCCTGGACGCACCAATCTCCTTTAGCGGGGTCCTCCTGCTCGACTCTTGTGATGGTCTCCTTCACCATGCGCCACAACAAATTGTCCACCGTTTCGTCATCCCAACCTTTGGTAACTGCACTCGCCCTCCTCTTCATGATGGCTGTCGCGGCCCGAGTCCATCCACCTACTGGTAGGTGTCCCACCAGTTTTCCACACAGGGAAAATACAGCCCGCCTCGTAAGGACATGGGGCACTTCAGGAAATGCAGTGCCGCGCCCCCACTTCAATGTCCCTCGCTCCTGTTGAACGCTCAACCCTAAGACACGAGCGCCATCCTCCAAGCGTTCTGGATCCTTACACATCAGTCCAAGTTCGGCTAGCTTGGCCCTCACACGTGATGACGGCACAATGTCTTCATCCACGTATATGTCGTCAAGGTATGCTGATGTCCCTTCTTTTACGGTCTTATCCTGTGACAATGCAGCATTGACAATCGTCTTCATTATTTGGGGCGCAACGTTCAGCCCAAATCCCAGTCTTGTGAGGCAATACCTCCTACCGGCAAACACTACCGTCTGAAACGGCCACATTGTCTCGTTAACTCGGACCTGCAGATATGCCCTTCTCAGATCCAACAGGGACACATTAGAACCCAGCTGGCGCCACTCTCGTAGTTTGCTAGCACACACGTCAGCATCAGCTGTAAACGCATCGACATGCGAGTTCAGTTCTCGGTAGTCCATTACCGGCCTGACTTTGGCTTTGTTGTGCTGAGCGACCGCCATTAATGGGATCAAACCCTTAGGAGGTCCAAGTTTTTTGTATGGGTAGGGAATCAGCCAGCCAGCCTCGATCCATTTGCGAAGTTCCTCTTCGTACGCGGGCCTCATGTGGTCGGGCACATGGTATTCAGTTATTCCATTCTGCAGTTTGGCTGGTTCACTGTTTTTCGACCACTTCCATGAGGCAGTCCAAACCCTCTTTTGCTCGTCAAATTCGACGCTGAAGTCTGGTTGGTCGATCCTTAGCGCAGCACACATTGGGGCTTTCTCCTGAAAATGTACCGCCCCTGTCACCGTTATATGGACACCACTAAGGGCTCTGATGGCATCATATCCTAGGAGCAGGTCAAAACTCAGGGGTTTTTCGAGCACTACCAGCGCCTCTAGGTTAGCGGAGCTTCCATTTTTCGTCCGTATAGTTACATTGCCCACGCCGCAACATGTGCGCGTCTCTCCACTGATGGTAGTCACTCTGACGTTCTTCTTTCTCCAAATGTGGCAGAGATCTGCACATACGATAGTGCGGGAGCACCCGGAATCGAGGAGTGCTGAGCACAGTGTTTCGTTGATATATATCGGGATGATCGGCAGCGTCTCATTTAATTTCTGCGTGGGGAAGAGGTCGACGCTGATACCTTGTCCCCCGGTTCCGTTTCCCGGACAATCTTGAGCTATATGGCCAGCTTCCTTACACCGGTAGCAGCGAACAGCCATTGCTTGTTGCCGGCAGTTCCTTGCGATGTGGCGCTGTCCATTGCATCTGTAGCATACGATTCCACCACGTGGACCGGGTCCTTGATACGGTTTCTTATCATTCGGTGTGGACTGAGCAGCAGCACTTACTGGTTCCCTCATTTCGGAGTAATTCTTCATTACAGTCCTGGCCCGATCTACTAGGTCATTAAGGGGCAGCGAATCTGCACTTGAGCTAGCTCGTAGTAGTTGCTTCGCTCCTGTCGGGAGTCCCGCTAGGAATTTGCATGCTAAGGCCCGCTCAGGCAGTCCACCAAGCAACACTGTCAACTTCGTCAGCTCTGCCAAGTACACGTCGACCGTTTCGCCCGGACGTAAGGTCCTTGCCTCAAGTTGCTCCCAAGCAGTGGTGGGGTCAATCACAAACGCCTTGAACAGTGCCACCTTGATTTTCTCGTAGTCCTGTTTGCCCTCGTGGCTGAGCTGTTGATACACCGTAAAGGCGCCGCCGGACAAGCGCAGAGGAACAACATGTTCGATGTTTTTTACGCCAGACAAAAGGCAATGTAATTCCACCTTTTCCACCCAGTCAATTACCGGGTTCGATCCATCAAACTCTGGTATTAATTTGAGGTCAATTTTTTCCCCCATTTCGCCGAAATAGCTTGTATTGGTTTCGCAACTATGCAACTACGGCAGTTGATTAACACACGCACGTCGGACGTCTAATCACACTGATGCAGTTGATAGACACTCCCTTGATCTTCTGAACATACTCCTTTTATTGTCCAAGTGTTCATCATCAGCCAATCGGTGGTCAGAAAAACAGTCACGTGAGGCCTGACGTCATCGCTCAATAATCGTACAAAAAACCACAGCCGCCATTAATTTAATTTCCGCCCTCCCCGCGATCATCCCAGCAGGTAAGACAACACGCGCAAACACGTGGTCGCTTTCTTCCTTCATTCTGTTCGACTTTACACATTTCTACGGTCAGAACAGCAGCGACAGTGAACATCTTTTCATCTGAACATATCATTACAACTGAGGCCTTTTTCTTGTACCATGTGATAGTTTTATTGCAGTTTTCCAATCTCTTTAATTTCATAGCTGTTGTCAACAACAATTTTACTGTTTTTGTGAAAGATTTTCATCGCAAATCATATTTTACTGCATTTATAATGGTCTTCGCATTTTCCTCAAGTTAAATTGCTATTTTCCCATAGATTTGATTCGATCCTTCAACATTTTCGGTTTGAAAGTTTCAAAAAATGTTCCCACGTTTTTTGTTATTTCCTCCACTTTCTAGACATCCTCGTCATAGTTTTGCCCATCTTCATACTATTCTTTACATTACAAACATGAACACTCCACTATTCTTAAAATCTACTTTAGTATGACGAGTGTCTTCAGCAATTCACCCATTCTTAACCTAACCCTAACCCTAAACCCACTCTAACCCAAACCCTACACCCTAACCCTAACCCTAATCTCGTTTGGTGTGACAAGTGTCTTCAGCACACCACACATTCTTAACCCTAACCCCAACCCCTAACCCTAACCCTAACCCTAAACCTAACCCGAACCCGAACCCGAACCCGAACCCTAAACCCACTCTAATCCTAACTCTACACCCTAACCTTAACTCTAATCTCTTTTAGTGTGGCAAGTGTCTTCAGTAAATCATACATTCTTAACCCTAACCCCAAACCCTAGCCCTAACCCTAACCATAACCCTAACCCTAAACCTACCCCTAACCCTAAACCCACTCTAACCCAAACCCTATACCCTAACCCTAACCCTAATAGCCTTTGGTGTGACAAATGTCTTCAGCAAATCATACATTCTTAAGCCTAACACCAACCCCTAACCCTAACCCTAACCCTAACCCTAACCCTAACTCTAATTTTCTTTGGTGTGACGAGTGTCTTCAGCAAATCCCACATTCTTAACCCTAACCCTACTGAAACCTTTTTCCCTCACTCAGTTCATCAGGTTTATAATATACCCCTAATCAGTTATAATTGATGAGTTATATATTGTTTACTGACAGCGTATATCCCATTAACATTAGATATAAAAATTAAGACACAACGGTGACTGAACAAGCAGGCATGTTTCTTATATTAGTATAGATGTCTCTATATATCTATGTGTGTATGTTTTTGCCCTTTTGATTAATCTGCAGAAGTATGATATAATTCAGATAAAATTTCAATTTCGTACCTCTCATAGTTACAAAATAGTCGGCAATAGATTGACAAGCAGACACATGCACATATCTCATCGTTTTACAGCTGTCAGTGTACGCGTCTGTGCATGCAGGTGCGTCTGGATTGTGTATGTGTACGCGCAAGTAAAGTAGAAAGTTCACTAACGTATAAGAGGTCTTTTTTATGAGTGTGAAACGGCGAAAACAGTTGGCAAACCGGAAACGGAAATGAAAGCTGTCAAGTGGATGCCGGGAAATAATGGCTATTCATTTGCTCCGACTGCGGAACAGGAAACGGAATTTTTGAAAATTAAAAGTCACATGTTCGCTGGAAATGCGTATGAAGCAAGATATTTGGCGCCGTGTAAAGGCTACCACCGTCAGATGAGCGTGATTTATTGAACTAAAAAATGCTAGGTTCTTTCTAAATAGAAACGCACACACACACACACACACAAAGAAAGAAAAACAGAACGAGAAAGGAAAAGATACAGAGAGACAGGAAAAAGGGAGACGGATATATATATATATATATATATATATATATATATATATATATATATATATATATATATATACTGTAAATATTTTTAAATACTAAAGTGTTTTTATACTTACAGACGATATCGTTTCGGATTTTCTACATTCATCAGTGCAGGAGTGGCGGTTGCAAGGGATCGACCGGAGTTCGTAGATTCAGACTAGAATCACGAGGTTTACGTTTATGTCCACGTGGCCACGAGAAATCGGCACAAGCAGTAATTGAAATTAACGTACACTTACATGAGAGGCAGGCAAGCGTATTATTGTCGAAAGCGTTCTACTCTCGAGGATAAAATACACGATATATCAAAAAATGAAATGCCGTAGAGACAGGATGTATGAGAAATACAAAACGAAAAACAATTAAAAAGGATGTGATTATTTCTTCCTGTGTTTAATTCTTTTTCATTTTGTTTCTCATATATATATATATATATATATATATATATATATATATATATATATATATTTGTATAACCTGTGGAACATTTATTATTATTTTTCATTTTGATACAAAAAAAAAGACCATCAGAAAATCAGAGATAATACTAACATTCAGTCAGTGCCGTATGATAGCGCAGCTCGACGGTTGAGGTTCAATCCCGGCTTGAGGCACTAACTGGTCTAGCCGCACTGAAGAGCTGTTATACAGCGAAACAGTCTGTATCTTGATGACTATATGAAGCTCCCTCCCTGGGTAGAGCTTATTTCTAAGGATATCGCCAACTGCCATTAGCTTTAAGGCATAGCTTATTAGGTATAAATAATTCGAGCTCCGGCACTTGGCAATGTTTACATTGAGATATTACTTACATTCAGTCAGTGTCGTATGATAGCACAGGGTACGAGCGCCGACTGTCAGCTCGACGGTTGAGGTTCAATCCCGGCTTGAGGCACTAACTGGTCTAGCCGCACTGAAGAGCTGTGATACAGCGAAACACTCTGTATATATTATATATATATATATATATATATATATATATATATATATATATATATATATTTGGCAGCAAGTCATTTCTTATACACATATCGTTAAAGATCACGGAGTTTTCTCTCTTCGCTATCTTTTTTGTTAATTTCTCGACTCAGCGAGCGATTCGTCGATTTTCTGGTGTTAATTGGTGGAGTATGGCACCTAACGTATCATGGGCCATTCCTCTAGCGCTTTCGGTCTCACGAGTGTCTTCAGGAAGCTGTGTCTTATTGTTACTAAGAGCCGTATTTATAGTTTCATTATTAGTTATATATCTATTAATTTACATATGTATATATGTATGCATATATATATATGTTATGCATATAACCATATATATATATATATATATATGATTTTTTGAAACGCACGTATATATGTATAAACATTGTTATCTGTTTATTTTCGAAGCATGATAATAATATATAAAATATAAACTATGTTCTAAATGTTGTAACTACTAAATTATATTATTAAAGCTCTGTTGTACATAACTTGTTAACAATTGAGCTTATCTTGATCTGTTGTGTTTAATATACGATGGGGATTCATTAGATCTGATGTATTAATGAATACATGTTGAATTATGTTATTTGGAAATATATATTGGTTCCTCAAACGTAACTTTTTCGTCATATATATACATAAATATATATATATATATATATATATATATATATATATATATATATATATATATATATATATATATATATATGTGTGTGTGTGTATGTGTGTGTGCGTATACAGACCCTGATTTATGCATGTTAATTCCGTTAGGTTTATATCAAACGTATGGTTTGAAGATAGATACGGGTAAGAACACACGGTCTTAATTCTTCATCGCGTGGCACTCTTTGCCAACTTTTTTCCAACCTTTTTCTATGTTCTTCCTGTTTTCGCTCTCCGACTTCTTTTCATCTCATCAATATCTCGTGCCTGGAGGGCATTTGTCAAAATTGTAATCATGGATTCGCGTATCGCTTACTACGAAGAGAGCAGCCCGCAATAATCCATCAATCTCGACAATTGAAGAAGTTTTGCAGATGGAACTGTCGGACTGAACAAGGAATCTGCACGATCGAACACATTTTATGCTGCCTGTCTTTGTCCAGCGCCTGAAATATACAGCCCTCAACCGTCCCTATTACCATCAGTTTCGTCTCTCTCTCTCTCTCTCTCTCCCCCACTCTCTCTCTTTCTCGTGTGGATTTACTATTTGACTTCCTCACGTTCTCTCCAGATACTCTCTAACCATTTCTTTACCCGCCCCAAGGGACACGTGCATCTCTTTGGTGTTTTGTCTGCAATGTTCTCGCTGGCGCCACAGAGTCGCGAATCAAGTAAGGATTATAGCCCTTCTGTTTGAATACAAATACAGCTATTTCCATTATTAAAATTTTTTTTTGCCAATTTTGCATGATCAAAAAAACGGGTTGTCTTTCAGAAGTGAAATAAATCTATATTAATATGAGTTTTGTGTTTGTTTGTGTGTACCTGTACGAAACACAATGCTTTAAAGACACTCTGATCGATGGCCTTGTGCCACGATTAGCTAGAGGCGATGCGAAATAATGAGAAATGAGATTCAAAATGTACCTATCGACCAAAATGATTGAGTCGAATCCTCCCATAAAAAGGCGTTGTACCTGAAACCTGTAAAAGTCGTTTTAGGTTTCGGATGCAATGCATTTTCTTTGGTGGGAGATGGATTAAAAATATATGCCAAATTTTGATGTGAATTTTTTTCGTGCCTTTTAACTTGCAATTGCTTTTATCAAGCCATCTTCTTGAGCTTTTCTCATCTTCCGTTCTGCTGTTTTCGATTGATATGTTTTTCAATTCCTATTACATGAACAATTTCTCTGATGATCAGCGATGTTCAAATAAAAACTATAAATTTGTCTTGACTAAGCTGTGAAACGCGTGTAGAAATATGAAAAAATTGTAAAAATGGAAAGACATGAATATACACTTTGTGTGTAAGACAACGGAAACCATACATATATTCGTCGAAGTTGGGAAATGAGGAAATTGAGAAAAATAAATAAATAAAAGTTAATAAAAATTACGGTGGCTACAAATAATTATTTAATAACAAATATTTAATTATTATCTACATTTCATCCTTACGGAATCATCAGCGTAGCGATACATATTCAAGTCGGTCGAAACGAAGGTTATTTGTTTACAACTCCAAATCCCACAGAAAACCCCACTCTACATTATAGTTCAGCTCGAAATGTACAGCTACTACATAGAGGCAGCAAGCATTCCGACAATTCAGTCGCCATAAATCAACTACGAATAGACAGCCATTTTAGCGACAAAAAAAAATTGTAAAGTAGTGATCGGTGAAGCAAAGTATAGGTATAAACAAAGATGACTAGAAAACGCAGGCAGTCGCAAACTAGGTACTCGCGATTTTTGGAAAATATTCAATAGTGTGATTAACAAATGAGAATAAACAATTCCTACGTTATTAAACCATAATGATGTCGTTTGCCCGGCAACTGATCAGGCTGAACTAATTGCCCAGTGTTTTGCCTTACTCAACTTTGGACTTCGCAAACCACCCACTCCGTAAATTGCCATTGCGGACTGATACATCTCATGTCAGGGACAGCATAACACCCTTGGCACCTGCAAATATCTTATAGTAATAAAGAAATGTTCTTCTGAACTGGCCCCTGTCCTCTCCAAACTCTACAACAAATGCCCTGTCGAATCTTGCTTTCCTAATAGCTAGACAATTGTATCCGTGGTACCAGTCTTCAAGAATCCTGGAGATAGAACTGACCCTCATTATATTATCGCCCCATCAGTCTACTCCCGATATTTTTTTAAAGTCGCTGAATCCTTAATCAATCTAGCGATAGTCTTGCACCTTGTTAATATTAAACTTCTTCTGACTATCAGTATATTGCTGTTCAGTGATTTGAAAGAGAGATCAAGCTGAACAAACCTCCTTTGTCTTCCATCAGTTTTGTCTTACGATCTAATGCAGATACTCTAACGGTCATTTCTGAACGGATATACCATACACTGTACAAGGTAGATGAAGCTAGGGTAGTAGCGCTTGATATATCCAAAGCCTTTGATAAGGTCTGGCATAAAGGGATTCTCATAAAAATGAATTCATATGGAATTACTGGGCGAATATTTATTATGATTAGATCCTTCCTAGCTAAAAGAGAGATCCAGGTTGTTCTCGGAACTGTTTATCCAAACAACGTGACATAAATGCCTGTGCCCCCAGGAATCGATAATTGGACTTTTATTGTTCCTTATTTTCATAAACGACCTATTTGATGACATTGTGTGTGAGATGTGTATATTTGCTGACGACACCATGTTCTACTGTCATATGGACAAAACGTATGCGCATGAATCCTTAAATAAAAACCTCCAGTCTGTAGTGGATTGGGGTCATGAATGAATGGCAAGATTTAATGCTGCTAAGACAAAGCTGCTATCCTTTAACATTTACAAGAAACCTCTTCAACAACCGATTACCATGGCAACTGACACCCTACCTGAGAGCCCAACGTTCAACCTCCTCGGCCTAACATTCACAGGTAACATAAATTGGAACAAATACATTGAAGACATTGCCAATGCTGCTGCAAAGAAGGTGCGCTCCCTCTACCGTGCTAGTAAACTTCTCACACCTGACAATATCCATTATCTCTAAAAAGCCACAATCCATCTATGCATGGAGTATTGTTGCTACATCTGGGATGTTGCTCCATCCACTTGTCTCTCCCACTTAGACAAGGTTAAAAAAGAGCCTCTAATTTAATAGGCCCCTCACTATCCACCAAGCTCTAGCCTCTGTCACATCGCCGCAATGTTACACCCTTGTGCTTGTTTTACAAGTACTTCAATGGATTGTGCTCCGATGAACTTGCTGGTTTTGGTGCCACCTCGATGTAAATACACTTGACCAACCCGCTTAATCCCATCTATTCAGTGAAGAGATTCCCATATGCTGGGGAGCCTACTACTCCAATAGCTTCTTTCTTCGTGCTGTCGGCCTTTGGAACTCCCTCTCTGCTCCCTGTTTTTCTGACTTTAACGACATGCAGAAGTTAAAAACTGATGTGAACATTGATCTCGTTTTACCGATCCCAATTTAGAATGACTGCCAAAACCTTCACACTAATTTTCAGTAGTCTTGTAGAGGCATCATTTCTTTGTTTGGGGTGAACTATGTTGAAAACAAATCCGACGCTTTAAACGATTAGACCAGCGTGAATAGGCATAGGAAATCATGCGAAATAAACCTATTCATTTCAGTAAACGGACATTTTTATAAGCAGCAGTCAGAGAGTGTTCTACATAAAGGAACGTTGCATTATAGTCAAGGTTGACGGCTGTCTTATCTCGCATTAAAAGCAGAATGGAGACTACAAATATTTATTTAATAATAAATATTTAATTATTATCTATATACGTATACGTTTCATCTTTGCAGAATCATCAGTGCAGAGATAACAATTCAAGCCGGTTGCACGCATATATATATATATATATATATATATATATATATATATATATATATATATATTGGTAGAGAAAAAATAGTACATCATTCGTACCGTCGGTTTCAAGCACAGAAGGACTTAGCCATCCAGCTCTCTTACACTTCTGTTGTTATCTGTTTTGGAAATGTGAAGTCACATTTCCGAAACAGATGAGAACAAAAGCTGAAGAGAGCCGGATGGCTAAGTTTTTCTGTGCTTGAAACCGACGGTACGAATGTTGTACTAATTATTCTGTACCAAAATAAATACATTTTACGCTCTTAATTTTTAATTTTTAATTTTAATTCTCAATTAATCGAGCACTCTGCTGGGATTTTTCCTGCTATATTACAAAGAGGTTATATGTGTATATATATATATAGTCTCGGAAGTTTCTCAACCATTAAAACTATATAAAAAAAACCAAAAAAACCTTAAGTCCCAAGTTGTTCCGTGGAAAATCACTCATGTAAGTCAATTTAATTTTTACAGTTATTATATTAGTTTGCTTCTAACATTATTTAAGGGATCATCAGTTGTTTACCATGAAAAACTGTTTCGAGAATTGATATATATATATATATATATATATATATATATATATTCCAAGGTTGTTCATGAAAGCAAAGGTTCTTTTGAGGTTATATTGTAGCAGGCACCCGGAAGTAATGTAGCTCCGTCAAATTTTAAGATGTACCTGTCCACCAGGTATTCGTTCGTTAATAAAGTAAATTCAATCGATCCAGTTTACAAACGATAATTTCACATTCTACAAAAATACACACATGTACGATGCATTTGGTTTATTAGTTTATGATCTGATTCTCGGAATAAATGAACTTGATATCGACTATGTTTTTTTTAAGGTATTATAATGTTTTTGATTATATTATTATTAATGTATTTATATAATTATTAATGTGTTTTATTATAACTATTATAACTTACAAGCCGTCTTTTGAGCACATGTTAAGGCTCACAAGTTAAAAATATTTTAGAAAATAGGATTCACACCAATAAAAAACAAATGGAATGAATAAGCAAAGTTATAAAATGTAATATGAAATTACGATTACAATAATATATTATTATTTAATGACGAAATCCACCCGGAAGCTTTAATAAGTGTAACAGATCAACCCCCAAAATACTTCAAAATTATTAAAATGGTAATAAATTATGTGAAATAGAAATTACTCAGCTAAAGTTATGGTCTAAGCAACGGTTTTATTTTGTGTAGTTTAATTAATTAAATGAGTCTTTCAATGAGTTAAGCTCGAAGTTAAAGTTCTGAAAATAAGTTAACTTTCCGTTTAAGTGCCTTACAATTACTTAAGCTTTAATTAGGATTTGTTACATGGGGTGAATCTTCCATAGAAACGTCTTTCATGAGAGGGTGATACAATGTGTTAAACTCACATTACGGAACCTTATAACACGGCAACCATCGATTAAAGAGTCTTACAAAGAGTGAATCTCCAAATAGGTTAATATCCAAATAGGTTCATATCCAAATAGCTGAATCTCCAAATAGGTGAATCTCCAAATAGGTAAACCTCCAAATAGGTTCATATCCAAATAGCTGAATCTCCAAATAGGTGAATCTCCAAATAGGTAAACCTCCAAATAGGTGAATATCCAAATAGCTGAATCTCCAAATAGGTGAATCTCCAAATAGGTAAACCTCCAAATAGGTGAATATCCAAATAGCTGAATCTCCAAATAGGTGAATCTCCAAATAGGTAAACCTCCAAATAGGTTCATATCCAAATAGCTGAATATCCAAATAGGTTAATATCCAAATAGCTGAATCTCCAAATAGGTTAATATCCAAATAGGTTAATATCCAAATAGGTTAATATTCAAATAGCTGAATATCCGAATAGGTAAATATCCGAATAGGTAGATATTCAAATTGGTTAAACTCTAAATAGGTTAATATCCAAATGGGTGACTATCCAAATAGGTGAGACTCCAAATAGGTAAATATTAAAATAGGTGAATACCCAAATAGGTGAATATCCAAATAGGTGAATATCTAAAAAGGTTAATATCCGAATAAGTTAATATCCAAATAGGTGATTATACCAAATAGGTTAGGGTTAGGCTTAGGGTTAGGTTAATCGTTGTATTTACACATTCGACTGCACCCCAACTCATGTTTTACATCATATGGTATTTGCATAGTTTAGCTTTTCTTTCAATTTAAAAAAAAAGCTTTTGATTGACGTCCAGATTTCAGATGTTCGTCTTTTTATTGCTTGATTTTAAACTTAAAGTAATTGGATATATCGCGTTTTGCTTTCGAACTTATTATTTGTTTATTAAAAAGTGTAGCAAGAGATTTACTGGATTTCATGTTTAGATTTTTGTATGACTCTATTACCCTGCGTGGATGGGATTCTCAGTTTATTTAGAATAGAATGGCGAAACGAGTAAAAGAAATTGTCCGTGTCAATACACTCTCTGGTTGTCACAAATCAGTGTATTTTCTGTCTCAATACATTTAACAAAACTGCAACTTGTCACTCGTGTGAAATATTGCAGGTTCAATCAAAAAGCCGAAATAACTTCCGAAGGGACGAAAGATCACGTATTAAGGTCGCATAATTCGATCTGTAACTCTGTCTATGACAATGTAAACGCTTGTGTCTGGGCATCGAAAGAAGCCATGAATAGATATAAAAAATGGAGGAATTCAAATTACTGACATTTTTGTATGTCGTAATTTATCATTCTCAAAATAGTTTCCTCATATTGGTCAGTATTATTGGGACTACTATTCTCAACTTGGCTGTTATATTCACAGCGTTTCGGCCGATGCAACCTCCGACCTCTTCTTGAACTTCCGAGCTTTGGAACCTTTTAGTCGCCTTCGGGAATCTTTATGGCGAACTCGGGAACCTTAAACTTAATCTACGTGGGTTGATTGTATTCATACCGTCAGTTATGTCCATGTAAAAGTGTGTTTTTTTTTGTTAATCTCCCTCCCACATCGGTAAGATGTGACACAACGCCAGAAAGTAGGATTAAAAAGCCAGCGTCCTAGAGGTTGAGCATTCTGGCCTAAAAAACTGCCTGAGAAGCCTCGTCGGTATTCCCCGGTAAGGGCGTCGCAGGCAATTAGCAATAAACTGACCCCTTCTCAAAGTGTTAGAAAGCAAAGCTTTGGAGGGTGGACCTCCTACAACTGCTCAGAACAATCGCTAAGACCGGCGGAATCAAGGCCCGAAGACCAAGGCGGTAACAACCTAAGGGGTGTAGCATTCAGCGGAACAGATACTACACTTTAAATTATTTATTTGCAGAAAATATAGAAGATTTACATTCAAAACAAGTTGAGCACAAGGCCATCAAAAGTGTGGGGTCAATGAATGTCGTTGGTCATCCTTGGTCTAAAGTAATAAAAATGTCTATCCTACTTTTAACTAGAATCATCTCAGTCACCACAATACCACATTTGCTCTAGGGGCCGTCCTACTCAGGCTATTATCAAATTAGTTTGTAATTTTCAAATTTTTCAATATACTACACTTTGATCTCAGCCAAAAAGCTGAAAATGTTATTCTTAGTTATGATCGTTGTTAATATAACTGCCAGTTATTATCATATAACAACTAAGTTATAATATAACTTAGTATTTCAGTATTTTATGCTTCGGATTTTTTAGATGAGGGTTGATAATTCGTAGAATTTGGTATATTCGGACTACTGTTCTCATCTTGGGTGTTTTTATCACAACGTTTCGGCCGATGTAACCCCCAACCTTCTTCAGGTGTACTTTGTCGAACTCGGGAATCTTTCTGTCGAACTCGGGAATCTGGACGGAATTTCGAACAAAACCCTATATTTAATCCACGGGGGTAGCATGCTCTTGTTCCATCTGCAATTACTGAAGACTTCTTCCCAGTCATGGCAGATGGAACAAGAGCATGCTACCCCCGTGGATTAAATAAAGGGTTTTGTTCGAAATTCCGTCCAGATTCCCCAGTTCGACAAAGTACACCTGAAGAAGGTCGGAGGTTACATCGGCCGAAACGTTGTGATAAAAAACACCCAAGATGAGAACAGTAGTCCGAATATACCAAATTCTACGAATTCAGTATTTTAGTATTTAACTTATATTAACTCACTTAGCATTACTTAGTATTGACTTAGTATTACTTATATTTAGGTTATATTTAAATTCGTATTTAAGTATTTAGTATTTAACTTAAATTATCGTATAACCACTTATTTTTTTTTGAATATAACAACTAACATGAGAATAGAAATTCTAAGATCCCAAATAAACTGCTCGGTCTAACATTCACATGTAACATAAACTGGAACCAATACATAGAAGACATTGCCAAGGCTGCTGCAAAGAAAGTGGGATCCCTCTACCGTGTTAGAAAAATACTCACACCTGCTTGTATCCTATATTTCTGCGAAGCCATGCATGAAGTATTGTTTTTACATCTGGGCTGGTGCATCAACCACTAGTCTCTTTCTCTTTCTCTCTTGGACAGGGTAAAAAAAGCCTGTAATCTAATAAGTCCTACACTATCTACGACGCTTCAGACACTGTCCCATCGCTGTAATGTTGAATCCATGGGCTTGTTTTACAAGTTCATTCATGGAATGTGATCCGACAAACTTGAAGTGGTACCCCCTCGACGTAAATACCCGCGACCGACTCGACAATCAGCAAAATCCCACCCCTTCACTGTAGAGGTACTTAGATGCCGAAATACTTTCTACTCTAATAGTGTCCTTCCTCATACTACTCGCTGCAAAACTCTCCACCTACGATGTCTCTGTAGATATGACCCCTAATTCACAGTAGCCCGCCCCCTTACGTATCGTTGGTAACGCGCCTTATTTGGGGGAACCAAAGTAATTAAAAAATAAAAACTTTCAATTACGATTGCAAAAATTAAAAACCATTTGTTATTGTTATCACAGTGTTATGGTCGTAATGACTTATGACTTTCTTCGGGTGACTTGTGTTTACATCACCAATTTTTTTTTTTTTTTTTTTTTTTGGCTAAGAAAGCATACGCACAAGCCATGTAAGATAGGCAAAAATTTAATCAGTGTACAAAAATAAATCAAGTTTTCTCTTGAAAGCACTGATAGTAGGCGCTTGGATGACCTCAGCGGGAAGCCTGTTCCAGGGGTTGACAGAACGAATTGAGAAGGATGCTTGACGCCTCTGAAGCCGAAATTTACGACAGTAGAGCTTCTGGTCATGACCTCGAAGGCCTCTGTCTGGCGCACGAGTAAAGAATTCGTCAGCGGGGAGATTGATGAGCCCATTCAGGATTTTGTAAACCAGGATGAGGTCCCCTCGCATCCTTCGAATTTCGAGCGTCGGAAGTCGAAGACGGTGGAGTCTTTCTTCATACGAGAGATCGGCAAAGCCAGAAATCATTTTGGTTGCACGCCTCTGGATGCGTTCAACATGAAGTATATCCTTTCGGAGATAGGGACTGCACGCCTCAACACCGTACTCCAGCAAAGGTCGAACAAGCGTCAAATAGAGTGGACGGAACACTTCGGCCGTCAGGTTGATGAAGGAACGTCGAATTTGAAACAAGACGCCCCGGGCTTTGCTGGACATTTCAACGCAGTGACGAGACGGTTTGAAAGAGCTATCCACTCTTACACCAAGATCAGTTGCCTGAGATACTGAGGCCATTTCATGGTTGTTCGGACCGATAGTGAAGAGCTGGGATGGTCGCGCGCCAACTGGAAGATGACTGCATTTGGCTGCGTTGAGTGGAAGGTCCCAGTCTGAGGCCCAGTTTGCAGTACAATCCAGATCGGTTTGCAGGATGGCATGATTGCGTCTTTGCGCTATGAGTTTGACATCATCAGCGAAAAGCAAAACTTTGCCCTGAAGTAAGTCTGGAAGGTCGTTGACGAACAGGAGGAACAAAATCGGGCCAAGCACTGAACCTTGTGGTACTCCGCTGCAAGCATTTGCTTCTGCTGAAGTGCATCCACTCACAGAAACTCGAAAAGTTCGTGCTTGTAGAAACGACCTAATCCAGCTGATGATGGACCGGTGAATCCTGTACCGATCAAGCTTGTGAAGGAGCAGGCGGTGGTTTACGGAGTCAAACGCCCTGGAGAAGTCCAGAAACAGGATATCCGCAGCATCGCCATCATCCAAAATCTTGGTTATCCATTCTTCCGTAAGAAGGAGGTTGGAGAGGCAGGATCGCATTGGGACGAAACCATGCTGGGTCTGAGTCAAAGATTTGGTTCGTTCAAGGTGGTTCATCAATGCATTTTTCAGGATTTTCTCCATAACTTTGCAGATGATTGAAGTCAGGCTCACGGGGCGGTAGTTAAGAGGGTCGGTTTTAGCGCCTTTCTTGAAAATGGGGCATACTGTAGCCACTCTCCAGTCCTCTGGTACGACACCGTCTGAAAGTGAGTGATTAAACAGGTCCGCTAGTGGAGTTGCCAGAACTTGCGCCAAAACACGAAGGACTGCTGGATGGATATGGTCAGGTCCTGGGCTTTTGTTGGTTTGAATGCTGGAAAGGGTCACAAAAACTTCTTGAGGAGTGACTTCAATAGCTTGCATTGGCTGAACATCATAAGTCGGCAGTGGAGGAGGTTGTTGCTCGTTGTCCACCCGGTATATTGAGGAGAACCTGTCGGCAAATAGCTCGCACTGTTTACCAGGGTCGCTAATCGTTCTTCCATCTGGAGTTCTCAACGTTGCTATACGGTTCACAAGTCTCTTGTTCCGCTTAACGTGGGCGTAGAATCTTTTACGGTTTGAGTTCACTTTGGATGCCAGACGTTGCTCATATCGAAATCTTGAAATTCTCAGCATGTACTCTGCCCTGTTTCGCTGTTCACGGTACACTTCATATGATGCATGAGTCCCAAGCCTCAAGTATTCGGCCCATGCAATGCCCCTCAGTCGCCATTCTCTTTTGATTCTGCTAGTTATCCAGGGCTGAAGGCGCCTTCGAGGAACAGTGAATGGAACAGCCAAATCAGTCGCCCAGAGAATAGCCTGTTTGGTGGCTAACCATTTTTCTTCAACTGAGGGGAGATTGGCTATGGCATTCCAGTCGATTGTCGAAGCTGCATCAAGAAGAGTGGTATGATTCAGTGCAGCATAATTGCGTATCGGCAACTGATCTGGTGATTGAGTAACAGGTTCCGTGTGTAGGATGAAATCGATGACAGCGTGATCGCTGCGCGACAAGGGTGGCTGGAATTTTACATCTGACACCGTCATATCGTATTTTGAGAACACCAAATCGAGCGTCGACGCCTGTTGACCACGAAAGCGGGTGTTTGATGCAACATGCTGGACGAGAAACTGCTCTTCAGCTGTTTGGAGAAGTTGGCAGTCAAAGTTCGAAGCGGGGTTGCATACATGGTCGCTCCATTCAATAGAGGGTGCGTTGAAATCACCAACAACCAGACAATCAACAGAGGGACTCGAAAAGTCTTCGATAGCCTTGCATAATCTCTGGTTATCGTCCTCGTTTGCTTGTGGGCTACGGTAAAGGGCGAGAATAGGAAAGGAAGATCTGCGAGTCTCTATTTGACACAGAACTGCATTGAAAAATTTTGTAGGGAGCGCATGAGGAGGCAATTCTAGCTGAAGGGGTTTCAAATGATCTCTGATGTAGACGATAACTCCACCGCCTCGGGCACCTTCGCGGTCGCAGCGAAATGATACAAAACCGGGGATGTCCACCTCGGAGTCCTCGACACAACTCTCGAGCCAGGTTTCAGTTATGACAATGACGTCTGGATTGGATTCTTGAATTCGCAATTGCAACTCGGAAAATTTGCGAAGAAGGGAGCAAGCATTGGTATATAATACTTTTAGGGCAGACTCATGGGTGGGCAGCTCATTTGATTGGCAGATTTTGGGGTGCTGGTGAGTTAGGACTCCACCCGTGTTGGGGATTGGGAGGGGGCTCTGACTATGAGAGGATTGAGCCAAAGGAACCGCTTCATAAGGCGACCGTCCTTGATGAAGAGACCCTTCTCTCCCTTCGCTTGGCGTTCGGTTAACTCGCGTTTTACAGTCCTCCGTTTTATTCTCTCCTCGGGGGAATATTCCTCTCGAAAACCCCACGTTTGGTTGACAGTGCGGATTTTGTCTCCGTTTTTCAGGAATAAGTCAGTTTGTTCACGATCGGCGAAGATGATCTTGATAGGTCTTGGTCGCTGGGACGATGGGTTGTTGTTGAGCGTACCGATTCGCATAACCTTGCGGATGTGCGCAACTTGATCGTCTGACTCGAATGTAGCACCGATGCACTGAGAAACTGCGTTTTTGTCGTGCTCTAAACGCTCTTTGTAGTCGGCCGAGGCCGATTCTTCAACCCCATAGATAACGACTGCACAATTCTCAGGCACTGGGATCTCTAGAGGGACTTTGGTTTGGTTAATATTGTGCTTATGATGACGCCCGTTTGTGGAGGTTTGCCAGGCAGCTAGGTCATTTACATTGGACCTGGCACTTTCGAGGGAAACCGTGGAGGGGTTGACACTAGCGGCCTTGATCTCGTGAGCTGGTTGAGTGGCAGAGGTTTGGTTGGCGGGCAATGTCTTTGGCTTAGAGTTCTGTTGGCTTTGCTTGGCTGCTCTCTTCGATTTCGGTGCAGCTTTAACTTTCGTGGCTTTTTTTTTCGTAGCTTTTTCGTTTGCAATTGCGTCTCCCTTTTCTTGACTTGAGGATTCAGTGACACAGGGAGGAGCTTCACAAGGAAAGAGTTCGGGTAACAGTTCTGCATGCCGAGAAGGTGGTGCTAACTGCGCTTCAACTCTCAATTTCCACCGCATAAAGCATTGCAAGTCTTGGCTGAGATAAGTGATAAGCGAATCGCTTTCTTGTTTGGATGCGAGTAAGCAACTGAGTTGTTCTTTGAGGCGGCAGTTTTCGGAAATGAGTTCGTTCAGTAGACGCCTCAGGACATCTAATTCGCTTGCATCATCATCTTCGGTGTTGGAAGAAACACAGCGCACAGATGTAGATCTTGTAGATGCAGGCATAGTGAACTGGAATCAGAATTTGATGAGATGATGCAGAAGTGATGACTGAATAGATCTGCCGGGAACGGATGATGATCCTCAATTGAGAAGGTATTTTTTTTTTTTTTTTTTTTTTTTTTTTTTTTAGAGGTAACGTTTAGAGGTAACGTTTAATTAAATTAACTTGTAATGTACTAAAAGCATGAATTAGGTAGTAATTAAACTAGCTTGTAATGTACTAAAAGCACGAATTAGGTAGTAATTAAACTAACTTGTAATGTACTAAAAGCACGAATTAGGTAGTAATTAAACTAACTTGTAATGTACTAAAAGCACGAATTAGGTAGTAATTAAACTAACCTGTAATGTACTAAAAGCACGAATTAGGTAGTAATTAAACTAACTTGTAATGTACTAAAAGCATGAATTAGGTAGTAATTAAACTAACTTGTAATGTACTAAAAGCACGAATTTGGTAGTAATTAAATTAACTTGTAATGTACTAACAGCACGAATTAGGTAAACTAGCTTATAATGTACTAAAAGCACGAATTAGGTAGTAATTAAACTAACCTGTAATGTACTAGAAGCACGAATTAGGTAGTAATTAAACTAATTTGTAATGTACTAAAAGCATGAATTAGGTAGTAATTAAACTAACTTGTAATGTACTAAAAGCACGAATTTGGTAGTAATTAAAAACTAACCTGTAATGTACTAAAAGCATGAATTAGGTAGTAATTCAACTAACTTGTAATGTACTAAAAGCATGAATTAGGTAGTAATTGAACCAACTTGTAACATACTAAAAGCACAAATCAGGTAGCAATTAAACTAACTTGTAATGTACTAAAAGCACGAATTAGGTAGCAATTAAACTAACTTGTAATGTACTAAAAGCACAAATTAGGTAGTAATTAAACTAACTTGTAATGTACTAAAAGCACGAATTAGGTAGTAATTAAACTAACTTGAAATGTACTAAAAGCACGAATTAGGTAGTAATTAAACTAACTTGTAATGTACTAAAAGCACGAATTAGGTAGTAATTAAACTAACCTGTAATGTACTAAAAGCACGAATTAGGTAGTAATTAAACTAACTTGTAATGTACTAAAAGCATGAATTAGGTAGTAATTAAACTAACTTGTAATGTACTAAAAGCACGAATTAGGTAGTAATTAAACTAACCTGTAATGTACTAAAAGCACGAATTAGGTAGTAATTAAACTAACTTGTAATATACTAAAAGCATGAATTAGGTAGTAATTAAACTAACTTGTAATGTACTAAAAGCACGAATTTGGTAGTAATTAAATTAACTTGTAATGTACTAAAAGCACGAATTAGGTAAACTAGCTTGTAATGTACTAAAAGCACGAATTAGGTAAACTAGCTTGTAATGTACTAAAAGCACGAATTAGGTAGTAATTAAACTAACCTGTAATGTACTGGAAGCACGAATTAGGTAGTAATTAAACTAACTTGTAATGTACTAAAAGCATGAATTAGGTAGTAATTAAACTAACTTGTAATGTACTAAAAGCACGAATTTGGTAGTAATTAAAACTTTAGGCAGGTTCCTGTGTGACTTGGCATTAAACATAAGCCACGAATTTCGCATGATTTCCGACCAGTTGCTTTGTCAATAGTTCTGCGCCCACATTTCAGATCTGCAAAACTGAACTGGGAGGAGGAGGGGGTTTACTTATTTATTAGAACTCTGAGAGTACGTAGTTCAAATTCCCCTTTTTTATCATAGTTCACCCCAAACAAGGCAGGGCGCCACTGTAGACGTAAGGGGCTACTGAGAGTTATGGTGTAAGTTTCGGGGGGGGGGGGGGAGTCATCCGAAGTTTGGAAGTGTGGCGCGAGATGTCTGTCTACATTAGTTTTACATTTCTGCATGTCGATACAGTCGAAAAGACAGGGAGCAAGGAAGGAAGTTCCAAAGGCCGGCAGAATGAGGAAAGAAGCTATTGAAGTAGAAGGCTCTCCGGCATCGGAGACCTCCATGGTGAATGGATGGAGTTTAGCTGGGTCTCGGGTTGGTCTAGTGTATTTACGTCGAGGGGACACTAGAGCAGCAAGTTCATCAGACCGAACCTTTAGTATAACAACAACTAAGACAAGGAGACCAGTCCAAAAATTAAAAATAACAATGAAATTCATGCATCTCTAATATAAACACAAGTGGGTATGCTGCTATGTATCCAGGTGTAATGTTAGTGTTAGTCGTACCATGTAACTCAATGCTAATTGTCTTCCCACTAAATTTTAGACTAGTCGCGCATCTCTCACCAGCATTGACATTGGGATAGAAATATCAGTTTGATTTTCCAGTTTCATAAGAAGTTATAGTGATATTACTACTAAAATGTACAGCTTTTCTTTCTGGATGAAGCTTAAAACTAGCTGTCTCTACCCGGCATTTCCCGGTGTAGCAGGACGGTCGAGTAATTGTTTATATACAACAGATTATTTGGACGGCGGCTCGTAATGTAAACAGCACAACCCTTGTTGACACGTTGTATGTAGTCAGCTAAATCAGTTTTGGCGCTTCTCCATCGTAGTTACAGTAGCATAATTCCCTCTCTAAGTCAACTTATGTTGTCAGCAGCAATGTTATTTCTCTATCTTTATTTTTTTTGTTCTATAATAGTAGCTGCAATAACATAACCCTTTATTATATAGTGCAAACATTGCCCACTACAATAATGAACTGCGTCCTAAAAAATATTGTATTTGCTATTTTTGTTATGTAAGAGCGAAACTAAAAAGATATATAGTTTATTTCATAACCTTGTGTTCGAGTGTATTATTAAGTTAGTATGCGATACAACACAATAATAAAAAAACAACAACACAACCCCATTCTTTGCTCTGGAGTGTGAATTTCTTTTGTTGAGTTATTTTATACTGCAAACTGTATGCTGACATTTATACAGCAGATGCAGTATTACATATGTATTGTGCAAGCTTCTGTTCGCCTGCTCCCGAAAAGGGACAGAAATAGATCTCCGAAAAAAGACGTCGAAATCAGAGCGTCAACTCAACGGAAAGACTCGCGCGTATTTTTGCCATTTTAGATCTGGGGTGAAACTCTGTCCTAGGGATTTAGCAAAGAAGAATGCTTGCTCGAGGAAAGAATTATTTATTTTGACTGGGGAGAACTGAGAGTCAGAGCGTTGGTGGTAAAAGGAGAGCGGTTTTATACAGGAAAGTGTAGAGTTACATACGTATTACATAAACCTATCCTCTGTAAACGGCCGAACTGTTCAAACAACAACAAAAACCAATGCAAAGTTACCCCATTAAAACAATTTTAAATAACAATGAACATTACTTGTTAGAAGCATCACGACCGTTCCGGCGAACTCCCGTTCTAACATGTATCCCAAACAAGACCGGTGTAGTCCGGAAAATGTCGTCTGTATATTTTTGGTCAACAAATACGAAAAGCAAAATGATTTCAATGTTATTTTTTGATTAAAACTAAAACGTGAAATTATTGGAAATCTTTTACTAGGCCTTTTATACAAATCGGATTTTTAGAAATTCATTCTTAACATGGAGAGGGCGGCTGGAGGGGTGCTGTTGTTAACTATTCTGTAACCTCACCGAAAGTTTTTAAGCCGTAAAAATTTTTATTTTAAATGTCGGTACATAATCTCATTTTTAGTTTTTTCTAAAAATACGATGGGTTCGATGCAACCCTTCCTCATCGCCCTCTCCATGTTAAGAGTGGATTTAAAAAAAAATCGCATTTGTGTTATAGGTAACGTTTTAGCTTTAATCAACAAATATTTATGACCAAAAATATACAGATGGCATTTTCCGGACTACACCGGTTTGGTTTGGAACTCATGTTAGAACGGAAGTTCAGCGGCACGGCTGTCATGCTTTTAAACCAACATTACCCACCCCAAACATACAGACAAATGTGTATGTAAATATCAATGTACATCAGGTAATGTGCCTCAGTGCTAACTATCTTATAGTCGGATGGTCGAGAACCGAACGGTCCTCCCCATCAATGTTAGACTTGCCGCTCATCTCTCATTATTTTTGGCCCTCACCTGCATTGAAATTAAACATTTATATTTTCTCATTTCATAAGAAGTTACGGTGCTACTACGACTAACCCTAACCCTAACCCTTACCCAAACCCTAACCCTAACCCTAACCCTAACCCTAACCCTAACCCTAATCCTAACCCCAGACCCTAACCCTAACCCTAACCCTAACCCTAACCCTAACCCCAAACCCCAACCCCAACCCTAACTCTTACTCTAACCCTAACCTTAATCCTAACCCTAACACTAACCATTCTTTCTGGGTGAAACTTAATAGTTTTTGAACAACCTTCATATCTTTTAGAGCTTGTTACTTTTCCGAGTTTTATGTTTTTAAGCTCGCAGTAAAATAATCAATTTCATAAAAAATGCAAGCAACTTCATACAAGTTTAAAATAATTAATTTCATAGGAAATAAAAACATATAATAACAAAACAGATAATTGAAGTCACCGAATGTATAATTGCAAACATTTTTTAATTTTAAATTAGAAGTTTTGCCCAGGGAGGAACAGTTTTAATTTCACGAAAGAATGGCTGAACACAAACGGGTGAAAAGAAATTGAGATCGCAGCTGGATGTCCACTTGGTGTAGAAATAAAACGCAAAAGCAAAGGATTTTATCTTTTTTACGGCATATCAACCCTTTTTATGTTATTTAATGTTTAAATACAATAATTATTGTAATTTTTTTTATTTAAGCTATTTTACGGCATATCAGTTCGCTGTTTTTTTATTTAATGTCAAACGATTATATGCACTCGGTGAACTCCCCACCAAAATATGTCACCTCTGAGATCGTTAATAAAATGCACAATAATTTCCGCAATCCAACCATATTTTGTACTCTAATATACCGATCAGTATGACTTTTTCAAAATAGCTGCCAAGCGTACAGGGCCGTAATATAGGCTATATTTAGTTTAATTAATTTTTATCTGAATTGGTAAAATACCTCTGATTTTTGTAAAATTTTAACAATAAGTATAATATAACAATTAATAAATATGGACACCACCTACCATTTGAAAATTCAAATATTTCAGATTTACATTAAATTTTACCCATTGTCATTTAATACCAAATAAGCAAGATCTCGTAAGTTTCAATTTCCCCTTCAAATCCCCTAATCTGAAAGACTTAACTTTTCGACATTTTTGAGAATGAAAATCATATAATCGATTTTGATTAAAATTGAAATATGGATTCTAGACTTAAGGTTTAGTATAATTCTATTTTTTATTTTAAACTGTGTAAGTAGACATAACATTATTGTGAAACTGTTCTGTTCATGGAATTTATTTGACATGTCGTGGGACGGGTAATGGTCAGGTAATCTATAAACATTACGTTGTAAAATTCAATAATAATAATATTTTGATTTGATAAAATATAGCGCATTTCCGTATGAAAGTAGTGTAACAGTTCAACCCTGGTGAAAGGTAGAAATAGTAATAATACAAAAATAAGAATGAGAATAATAACAGTTATAAATAGGATACCGATATCAACATGATAGTTAGTAATATATATATATATATATATATATATATATATATATATATATATATATATGGGAATAGAAGGATGAAGGTAATCCGACGTGATGGTAAAATGAAAAAGGAAAACCTTTCTCATTTTACCATATATATATATATATAGTCTCGGAAGTTTCTCAATCATTAAAACTATATTAAAAAAAAAACAAAAAAAAAACTTATAGTCCCAAGTCTTCCAGTGGAAAATCACTCATGTAAGTCAATTTATTTTTTACAGTTATTATATTAGTTTATTTCTAACACTATTTTAAGGGATCATCAGTTGTTTACCATGAAAAACTGTTTCGGGAATTTAAAAACAAGACAGTATTTAATTTCATGGCTCCCCAGCAGAGTTGATCAGACCCCACATCATATATATATATATATGACAATGATGATGGTTGCGATTGGAAGACCCTTTTTTAGGGTTCCAAGTTTTGGATGGAGATTTTGGGAGAGCCGAGTTTTATAGAAACATTTTTAAGAAAAAAAATGCTTGAGTGACCAAGAGACATTTTATATGATCAACAAACAAAATAAAGAGTACAAAAGCATAAATTCACAAAAGAGATATTTTATATGTGTTTAAAATGGAAGTCCAAAAAAATAGGAAAACATAGAATAATTGTTTAGTATTTTGAGTGTCCTTGCCGAACAAAATGGGTTCATTATAATTTAAGGGCTGTGAATTGTCCACGGGTCTGACAAATTCGTAATAAATACTTCCTCACTCAATTACATGAATTACATTTCATTAACAGTTATTAAATAGAGTCAATCGTCATTTGTTTTCATTGTAGATAGTTCAGTGAGAAATGTATGAAGTTTTAAAATGGTTAAGTTTATAAGTTTGTTTTTAAATATGCAGACGACATTGAAAGAGGATTCTAACAGTGTGTGTCGCATTTAGTGAGCGTATGCATAAGACAGTGACAGAGTTAATGCATTGTGTCTGTGCGTGCGTTGATGGCAGTGTGGCTATGTGTGCGTGAGTTCAGAAAAGGCGTTTTTAGCATTCCCAAGGCCCTACAGAGGGGTGATGGGGGCTGTAGAAATGTTGATGTTAGCTTTCTCTCGGATTATGACTAAACATGCAGTTGAAGGAAAATCTGGCTTTATATGGGGTCGAGGTGGTTCCAAAAAGACAATTTCTATAAACTTCAAAATATTATTATTTGTTTTTATCAATTCTGGCGGATTCGTGCGCAAAGCGGTGTGCGCAGAAACGAGTTTAAGCACTTACATTTTTAGCACCAATGTGTAAACTCGTCTTCTACACATCATCATATTGGTTCTTTTTATACAGAAATAGGTTAGACAAAAAAAAATTACAAATGCAATGTACATAATAAAATATGACCTTATCTAGAATTCTATGATTGACTGTTTTCACAGGTCTTGAAATGAAACAATTCGTAGATAGATGTAAAGAACGCAAACAGCGATTGTTTGATTAGTAATAAATTTAGAGTTAAAGAAAATGTTGCTAAATACGAGTTCATCAAATACAGTAGATGTTCTATCGATTTTGACATACAATGAGGAAGAGTGATTCTCGTCTCGTTCAGGGAGACTTCGTTATAGAATCCGTTGGAAGTAGATGTGTGTAAAAAGATATCGACACTAATACAAGTTAAAAGTGACCGTTATTTATTTTATGGTAGGTGCTCGACTGAGCTCAAATCTATGCCCCCCCCCTTTGTAAAACATTCACAAGACCCAGCATAGCTTCCAGCACTGTCAGTGGTTTCCTTTTCTCCTTCTGCGTGTCCAAGACGAAACGAAACTTCCATAGGTTAGAGCTTTCCTGCCGGCTACCATATGGTCGTCTTCAAGTCCAATGTAAACAAGTTCTTGTTGAATCGTCTCCGTAAATGATCAATGTCTGCCCTGCAACAACCATTGTGCCGGTGAACGCGATGTTGTCTCACCATCTACCAGTCACACTCATTACCTCCTATCCTTGAGTCAAACTCTTTAACCATTATCCCCTAGTGGTCTTTAGGCCTTGATAAGCGATGACCTTTAATGTAAAAGGAAAAGTTTTAAAGGTCATTTTGAACGTTTTTTGGAATTTTGTGGAAAACTAAAGTATATGGTAAACTGAAATTAAAATGCAATCAATTAGACCCTAGAACCTCTATCTCTGCCAAAAATCAGCTGAATCCATAAATAGTTGATGAGATACAGGGTGGCCCATACGTACGTACGTACGTACGTACACACGGATAACACAAAATCATAACTATCGTTTCGTTTCGAGCCTTACATACGCATTAGAGTAACTTCTCGCCCGTTCCTGGGAAGGACGAAAATAGATCTTCAAAAAAGACGTCTAAATAAGACCATCAGCTAAAAACGATGATCCACGCGTTTACTTATCACGTGAGCCTCCTGTTATGACGTCATTTCCTGGTACGTTATCTCAAATTCTATTCCATGATAAATGCCAGTATACTGAAATCATATGCCTTTAATAGGGTAAAGATGAAAATTCATATACACTAAATGTACCAAAGCAAGGAAACTCCCAAATGTTTACACTTTTATTGTCATTAATTAAGGGTATGACTACATATCAATCAAACCATTTCATTATCACATCACAACAGTATACATCTCTATGCATGAGTGGATGAAGTGTGTGAGGTACGCTGAAGAAAAATTCCTACCAGTTAAATATATAGCCCTGTTGTGCTCGCATACCTTTAATGACAATAAAAGTGTAAAAATTTGGGAATTTCCTTGCTTTTGTACATTTAGTGTGTATGAATTTTCATCTTAAGCCTATTAAGGGCATATGATTTCAGTATACTGGCATTTACTATGGAATGTCACTACTTTTGTAAAGGCTATGCCTCAATACAATGGTCATTTTTAAGGTTTTGGGAATTTTGTGGAAAACTAAAGTATATGGTAAACTGAAATTAAAATGCAATCAATTAGACTCTAGAACCTCTATCTCTGCCAAAAATCAGCTGAATCCATCAAATAGTTGATGAGATACAGGGTGGCCCATACGTACGTACGTACACACGGATAACACAAAATCATAACTATCCTTTCTGGATCTCTGGGTTGCCTTGACCAATGATGCTGAAATTCTACACCCTTATAGAACGTATCAACAAAATCATTTTGTGCGAAGTTTTAACTAATTTGGTTTATTGGTTTTTGAGTTATGATTGATCAAAGAAATGAGATTTCTAGCATAGGCCATTCTTGAAGTATATTAAGGGATAGAGCGCTCTCGCGCTTCCCTTGATTCTTTAATCTAGTTGCAAAATTTCTATTTTCTTAATCTAGTTGTCATTTAAGTATTGCTGTAATTTTCATTATTTTTTCGATTTTTTAAAATATGCGGTTGGATTTTGTACCAAATTATTATAATTTTAAAAATAACATTTGCAATTGTTAACTTTAATTATTACAGTATTGTTTAAATATCAAATTATAAATTAGACTAATTGTTATAAACTATAACGTTGTTTTAATTAGACAGACTTAGCTTCCAAAACTTTCAATTTTGCAAAAATATTTCAAAGAGAGATATAACTTTCTATTTTTACAGTTTAAATGCTTCCATTTACCATCGAAATTTTCAAAATAATTCATTCATTTTTAACGATTAACAACGGATTAAAATGTCCGACTTGTTTACAAAGAAACTAACATCCATTATGGTGGATTTTATTTCATCATAGATTTGTGATTTTAATAAATATTCGAGCCGTAATAAATAAATAAAATAATGAGTAAGTTACGTAGATATTAGAAACACACATACACATACACAGACAGACGAGAAGTGATCACACAATTTTATTAATATAGTGACTAGTACTGTACTAACACCTTGAGCGGAGTTCGTACCTGGGTATATACATTTCTATATGTATTTACGTATTGTTTTTATCGGCAAACACATGACATATGAAAAAAGACAAACAAATGTCTTTGGAGACCACGTCTTGAGATTCAATATTTTATTAAAACTCACTGAAATGTTTTTCTTGTGTGACTCTTTGCTTATTAATTTCGAATGATAAAACATTCTTCTTTAGAAAAAGAGTGTTCGAATAAATGTTAAGGCAATACCCTAGTATTCTCTGATTTTAGCGGGAACTTGTTCAGACTTCGTCGCACGGTGATGTGATGGCAACGTTCCTTTATTAATTTGAACCTAAACGCGTTGTGACCGCTTATGTGGTTAATAAATGGAAAGTTCTCAATCAATCATCTTGGGGAATTTAAGTAATAGAAAATAGATTAACAAATGCCTTTGGAGACCACGTTTTGATATGTAATTTTTTTGATTAAAAATAATTTAAATGTTTTATTTGTTACTTTTCTTTCTTATAATTTCGAATCATCAAACATTCTTCTTCAGAGAAACATTCTTCTTCAGAGAAAAAGGGTCCGAATAAATTTAAAGGCAATACCTTAGTTTTTCTGTGATAGTAGCTGTTAGCAGAAACTTGTTTAGACTTGACCACATCGTGAAAACTACTGCCTTAGTAATATGTAATCTGCATATTCCTTTTTTGTCAACCGATCACATGTTCCTATTTACAGACAAATAGGCCAACTCCACAGTGACACTACCTTAGTAATGTGTACTCTGCCTATTCCTTTTTTGTCACTCAATTAAGTGTTCCTATTTGTGTACAAACAGGGAAACTCCAGAGTGAGACTGCCTTAGTAATGTGTACTCTGCCTATTCCTTTTTTGTCAACCGATCATATGTTTCTATATGCGTACGAACAGACGAACTCCGTAACATTGTAACTTTTTAAATAGTATATAGAACAATAGATTCACCGACTTATGCACCATATATTCGATGAAATTATACACAATACCAGTCGCTGAAACATTACGAAAAAAAAAAACTAGTTATTTTAATGTAGATATTAAATGTCAGAAATGTAAAAGTTAGCGCTTCATAAAAAGTTCTGAAAATCTGTTAAATTTCTTAAAAAACTATTTCTTCGTCTTGCTTCTTCGATTGTGTTGAAAAAGAATTGCAGTCGGAAATATTGAAGCTATGTAATTCTTTACTTGCGAAAATTGACACGTTTTTCTTCTTTTGTTTTCTTTATTTCTGTTTTTCGTGATTGTCCAGGCGACACGCATTAAGCCTTCCAACAAATTGCTTCTTCTTTCCGAATGTTCGCTTTTAGTCGAGTGTCTTAATGACACGCTCGTTAAAGTTGCTCTAAAAAGGATTTGTTCTTTTCCAATTCTGTAATTCTGTAGAAAGTGTCTGCACTCTCAGAACAAATATTGATTACTTACTTACTTATATATAAATATATATATATATAAGTAATCAATAATTCATATATATATAGATATATAAATATATATATATATATAAGTATTACATAATTTATATATATATATATATATATATATATATATATATATATATATATATATATGTATACATATATATATATACACATTTATATGCATCTATATATATACTTATATATATACATATATATATATAAGTAATCGATAATTTATATATATATATGTATACATATATATATACATATTTATATACATGTATATATATACTTATATATATAAATATATATATATAAGTAATCAATAATTTATATATATATGTATACATATATATATACATTTATATACATCTATATATACTTATATATACATATATAAATATATATATATATAAGTAGTCAATAATTTATGTATATATGTATACATATATATACATATTTATATACATCTATATATATACTTATATATATATATATATATATATATATATATATTAATATATGTATAAGTAATCAATAATTTATATATATATATATATATATATATGTATACATACTTATATACATTATATATATATAAGTAATCAATAATTTACATATATATATACATATACATACACACATATATATATATATGTATGTATATATATATATATATATATATATATATATATCTTCGGGTACCCCGTAAGACTTCGACCATGAAGAAGAAAAAAAAAGGAAAAAAATAGTAAAATATTATCTTGAGTTAATTTGAATAGGGTTTTACAAACCGAAAATTTTGATTAAAATATAATAATTTAATAAATATTTCATTTAATTGACGAAATCACGCGTTAAATTATCTGGTTTCTAAATATTCAAAGTTTATCATTTCAACGGTGTTTCAAAAAATGAAGTAACATCTATCTCATTACTATATATATATTTGAAGTTAGGTATATATATATATATATATATATATATATATATATATATATATATATATATATATACAGTGTAACCCGGTTATAAGAGAGCTGTCGGGACCGGAGAAGAAGTCTCTTATATCCGGGTTTCTCTTATATTCGGGTATGGTCTATTTTATTAATGTAAGTATGGAAACACTACATATAACGCTTTTTACGCACAGAACACTAGTTTATAGGTCATAGAAAGACTCACCAATGAGGTTAAAAAAATTAGCAACGTCTTTTGACTGATTTACGACATCACAGTGTCACTCAAAACGAACTCTCTTATATTGGGGTATCTTATAGCCGGGTTTCTCTTATAGCCGGGTCTCTTATATCCGGGTCTAATTTATAGACATTAACACAGGCTGTAATTTGGGACTAGAGACAATGTCTCTTATATTCGGGTTTCTCTTATATCCGGTGCTCTTATATCCGGTTACACTATATATATATATATATATATATATATTAGCGTGTACCGAGTACTCTCCTAAACGAATGAACAGATTATTATGAATTTTTTAATATATATTCTAAGCAAAGCGGTGAGTAACATGTTAAATTTTACTGGGTTCATATATATATATATATATATATATATATATATATCAAGCGGTGTACTAAAAACGAACTTTTAGGAAAGGTAAAACCTATTGTGAAGAGTATACAGCTCAATATCCAGGAGAGAGCAGGTAGATATGAAGAAGAATGGAAAGGAATTAGGGAAGCAAAAGCCAAATCAAAATTCAATTCAATTGCTCAGAGCAAGGTATATTCCGCAAAAAAGGCAATTTATTCAAGTTAATTGAATTGAATTTTGATTTGGCTTTTGCTTCTCTAATTCCTTTCCATTCTTCTTCATATATATATATATATATATATATATATATATATATATATATATATATATATATAGATTTAGATTTTTCACTTATAAAATAGATCATTCACTGAAGACCGGGGTTGTTCCAATAAAAACAAGCTCGATTATACTCGATTACAGAGTACAGAGCATTTATATGTGATTTTATGAAGGCTTACCAAAGCATTCCTTTCAGGACACCAATGATCACCATTAAAGATATTTTTTCTTACAAATATTATTTATTTATGAAAAAATATTTCAAATACGAGACGGGATTCGGACCCTACTGACTCTTAAAGTAGGCCACTTGTGCTTGCACACACTTAGCCCACCGATCCATCCACTACCGGAAACATCTCTGGAAGTCTTCTTTTGGAATGGTGTTCATCTCCGACCGTCTCGTTCCAAATACGGTGATCTATTTATTTTATGAGACGGAAAGCCATAGTCATAATAGATTCTGAACTTTTAAAAGTATACAAATACAGGGTGGGCAAAAATAAGGGTCCTATTTTTAAAAATTCATAACTTTTTTATTTATTGATTTAAAAAATTTTTTTTTTTTAGAATATGTAAAGGAAGCAAGCAAGCATGAGCCGTATTAGCCCTAAGGAACGTACCCTCATTTAGAAAACATTATTTTTGCTTAAAAAACTCAAAACAGTGTAAAAAACAATACTTTAGTTTTTGTAAGTTTTAAGAAGTGTTTTTCGGCTAAAATTTGTTTTGTTTATTTCAAAAAATCTCGGAAGGGTCAGTCTACACACACATAAAGTTTGGTGAGTTTAACTTTTATTTTGTGGAAGTTATTCAAATTCAAGTTATTCAAATTTAAAGATAGGACCCTTATTTTGGCCCACCCTGTAGTATATGCTTGAATGGCACAACATCATCGTTGTGGCGACGTTCGCGCTATACACACCATTTTGTAGTAGTTATAACTATGGAATATAGATACACCCCATACCTTACATATATATTGTAAAACTACATTACTAAATGTCCTTTGATAAGTATAGATAAAAAATTAAATCCGTACATCTAATAAACCGTATCGTCCGGGCCTTTGGGTCTGGATTTACGCCAGTCTATTGGGGGTTGTTGGTCCTGTGCAGTTCTAGGAGGTGCACCCTCCCAGGCGTTTGCCTCCCCTCTTTTGAGAGCAGTAAGTTTATTGCTTACTGTCTGAGGCGCCCTTACCGGGGAATGCCGACGGGGCTGCCCAGGCAATTTTTAAATGGCCAGAGTGCTCACCTCTCGAGCGCTGGCTTATCTAATCCCACTTTCCCGGCCTTGTGGCACATCTTACCTTGTGGGAGGTAGATAAATGAATTTAGACAAATACATCAGGGCAAATATGTATAAAGATTTATGAGGTCACCATAAAGATTTATGACGTCATCATAAAGATTCTGACGTCAGTTAGTATTTTTTAAGTATCATTTTGTGTTGTCAATAAAGTACGTATATGCGTGCAAAGTGTCAACGCTGTAGTGATTTTTAAAATGGTTTTAACCTGATATAAATTCTAAATTTTAAGACATCTTGGTAGAAATGGTGGCTTCATGATAAACGAATGACGTCATCAGCATTTCTTTATGAAAATGTTTTGCTCATGAAGACTATGTGTTTCCCGAAGTGGATAACCATAGGCATAATAGTAGAGGAGTTAAGCAGGAATTAAGCCGGTGTATACCGCCCTTAAAAAGCTCGCGTGTAATAGAGTCGATGTATTATTTACTCCTCTCCAGGAGTTAGGCACAAGGCCAGTTTTATCCTACTCCCACAAGTAAGATGTGACCCAAGGTCGGGTCGGAAAGTGGGGGTTGAAAAGCCAGCGCCCGAGGGGTGAGCACTCTGACCATCAAAAATTGCCTGGGCAGTCCCGTCAGCATTGCCCGGTAGGGGCGCCTCAAGCAGTAAGCAATTAACTTACTCCTCCCCAAAGAGGGGAGGCAAAGCCTGGGAGGGTGGACCTCCTAGAACTGCACAGGACAATCCCATAGACCGGCGTAAATCAAGCCCCGAAGGCCACGACAATACCAGTCTATGGGGTGGAGTATCCATCGAAACAGATACTACACTTTGATCTTGACCAAAAGGCCAAGAATAGAGTCGATGTTGATTTACTCCTCGCGGAGTTAGGCACAAGGCCAGTTTTATCTTACTCCCACAAGTAAGATGTGACCCAAGATCGGGTCGAGCAAGTGGGGTTAAAAGCCAGCGCTCGAGAGGTGAGCACTCTGGCCATTTAAAAATTGCCTGGGCAGCCCCGTCGGCATTCCCCGGTAGGGGCGCCTCAGACAGTAAGCAATAAACTTACTCCTCCCCCAAAGAGGGGAGGCGAAGCCTGGGAGGGTGGACCTCCTAGAACTGCACAGGACAGGCTTGCAGTATCCATCGGAACAGATACTACACTTTGATCTTAGCCAAAAGACTCCTTAAATGCAGATTAGCTAATTGTAGGAGACACCTAGAGTATGAATGGGTATTGAAGCTTTATTTTATGAAATGACATTAATCTGTCCTTTAGAACATTGATATGCTATAAGATTACACAAACTAGAGATCGAACTAGAATTATTTCGTCACATGAACCTTCAATATGACAATCACATGCAGTAAAAATATCCCCTTCAACTACGCACAAGCTAATATACAAGTAAAATAATAGGAGTAGTAATACTAAACTAATAATAGATAGATAATAAACGATTAATAATAATCAACTAATAATAATAAACTACTACTAATAATAAACTAATAATAATAATGAACTAACAATATGTAGATAATAAACTAATAATAGATAGATAAGAAACTAATAATAATAATTAACTAATAATAATAAACTACTACTAATAATAAACTAATAATAATAATCAACTAATAATAATAATAAACTAATAATAATGAACTAATAATAATTAACTAATAATAATGATAATAATAATAAACTAATAATAATGAACTAATAATAATAAACTTATAATAATAATAAACAAAAAAAAATATCATAATAGATATATAATAAACTAATACTAAAAAACTAATAATAATAATAATAATAAACTAATTATAATAATAACCTAATAATAATAGTGAACTTATAATGATAATAAACTAATAATAGATAGATAATAAACTAATAATAATAATAATAATGAACTAATAATAATAAACAAAGATTATAATTATCTAATAATAATAAACTAATAAAAGGTAGATAATGAACTAATAATAATAAAAAAAACTTATAATGATAAACTAATAATAATTAACAAATGATAATAATCTAATAATAATGATAAACTAATAATAATGAACTAATATTAGCAAACTACATATAATACACTAATAATAATAATAAACTACCAATAGTTAGATAATAAACTAATAATAATGAACTAATAATAATACTAAACTACTACTAATAATAATAAACTAATAATTGATAGATAATAAACTAATAATAGATAGATAATAAACTAATAATAATGATAAACTAATAATAATAAACTAATAATAATGAACTAATAATAACAATAAACTAATAATATTGGACTAATAATAATAGTAAACATATAATAATTAACTAATAATAAATAGTTAATAAACTAAAAATAGATAGATAATAAACTAATGATAATAACAAACTAACAATAGGTAGATAATAAACTAATTATAATGAACTAATGATGATAATAAACTAACAATATTTAGATAATAAACTAAGTTTAATAAACTAAAAATAATAGTAAACTAATAATAATAATAAACTAATAATAGATAGATAATAAACTAATAATAATAAACTGATTATAATAACAAAGTATTACTAATAATAAACTAATAATAGATAGATAATAAACTAATAATAATAAACTAATAATTAAAAACTAACAACAATAATAAACTAATAATAATAAACTAATAATAACAAACTAATAAAAACAATAAACTAATAATAAAAGACTAATAATAATAAACTAATAATAATAATAAATATATAATAATAAACTCATAATAAATAGTTATTAAACTAATAATAGATAGATAATAAACTAATGATAATAATAAACTAACAATAGGTAGATAATAAACTAATAATAATAAACTAATGATGATAATAAACTAACAATAGTTATAATAATAATAAACTAATAATAATACTAAACTAATGATAATAATAAACTAATAATAATAATAAAATAAACTAATAATAGATAGATAATAAACTAATAATAATAAACTAATAATAATAAACTAATTATAATAAAAGACTAATAATAGATAGATAATAAAGTAATAATAATAATACACTAATAATAATAAATTAATAATGATGATAATAATAATAAACTAATAATGATGATAATAATAATAATAATAATAATAATAATAATAATAATAATAATAATAATAATAATTTGTTAAGTTTTTAGTGGGGGTCAAATGCGTTGGGATAGCGAGAGGAGCGGAGCATTGAAGAGTAGGCGCAGACCACTAGTGAATATATAAACGAGGAAAACTAGTCTTAATAAAACCACCATCTGTGTGGAAGACATATTTGAGAGCCTGCTACCGACATGGAATTTCGTGACTAAAATTTTCAACTGAAAGCTTATTGGATGTCATTTATGAAAAAAAAAGCAAGCAAAAAAAAAAAGCTAAGTAATTAATTTACTTTTATTTCCTGAGTTAAATAATCTTTTCTTCCAGGCTGTTTCGTTGCTTTTACCAAAAATCTTTACTTTGTCTTTCTTTTCTTGCCAATATTCTCCAAATCTTAATGTGTCTTACATGAATGTTCTCATCTCTGTGTTTGACTTAAATGTGTTTAAATGTTGATATATACTGTCTATTAGTTTCTGACTGCAGAAATTCTTAATTCCATGCTGGCCTGAAGTTTTTGTCTGTCTTTCTTTTAATTCTCTATTTGTACTTACTTGCGAGAGGGAAACCTATCTTCAACTTTCTGTTCCCTTTTCGTATACAATGAACTTGTCCTTATATAACATATATATATATATATATATATATATATATATATATATATATATATATATATATGAATATATATATATTTTTTTTGTGATAGTGCACACTATCACTCATTAAAATGAATGAGGCAATCACTATCCCTGTGACAGGACCACAGACAGAATAAGCCTGGGCCTGCTGTGGCCACACACACCAAAAATATAAATAATGCACAATAATATCAATACAAGCCGTGGGACTCAGGATAAAGACCTGAGTGTCATGATGGGCAGGTGTTCTCTCGTTAGCCAACATGGGGGACCCGGTCCGCATCCTGCGAATGTTGGCCCTTCTCATTTCAGAAACAAGACAACGGACAAGAACCAGGTAAGTAACCTCTCTGATTCCAGGTATGACAAAAACACAGACCAAAGACAGGAAAACCAGAGCGAAAACAGCAAACTGAAAAGATATAGAAAGAAATGGACCACGAAAGAGAACAGACTGGTGATGGAGTGCTATTATAAAAGCCGCTACCCTACAGAAAGAGGCTACCGAAAACGAATGAAACATCTCTCGGACATTGCTAGTGACTACCATACAACGGAACAAAGGATAGCAGATCAAGCAAGACAGATCCTCAAGCGAGGATGGTTCTCGGAGATGGAACTGACGGAAATCAGACAGAAGGTTAATGGCGAAACGGAGCAAGAAACACCATCGAAGGAGAAACCACAGGAAGAGGACGGGCAAAACATACACACTGAAACTGAAGAGAGTGAAGGCTACAGGATCACAGAACCAGATGAGATAGAAGACTGCGGAACCACAGAACCTGCTGAGATAGAACTCAACAACGAAAAAGAAGCAAGTGATGTGGAGAACATTAGACGATACATGTTAGAAAACAAAACAAAACTCCCATCTCTCAGGAATGAAGTAGCGAAGAAGTTAAAAGCAGAAACAGAAAGAGTAAACAGACTCCTCACACACATCCCAACAGAAACTATTACAGACCCAAACAACCTGATATATGCAGGGGCAAAATTGGTAAGTATGAAACTAAGAAACGAAGAGAATGGACAAAAGAGTGGACCGACAAAACCTGGATGGGAAATCAAACTGGAAACCCAGATCACCAAACTTCGGAAAGAAGCTAAAACCGTGAACAGAAGGAAGGAGGACATGAAACGATTAAGAAGCAAAAATCAGAAACGCAAGGAAAAACTAAATGAGAAACATGAAGAAATAAAACAAAAGATAGCAGCAATAGAAGGAAGACTGAGACGATACAGGTACAGATCAGAACAGAGCAAACAAAACAGGACCTTTGAAAACAATGAAAACCAGTTTTACAAAAACGTAAATGGAGAAAAAATAACAACAGAGCAACCGAACCCTACAGAAACAAAACAATTCTGGAGCAAGATATGGGAAGATCCAAAAAAGCACAAGAATGCCCAATGGGTGAAAAACATGAAAGATGAACTGCAGGAAATCGAAGAAGGAACCGAAACAGAAATTAACAAAGAAACGATCAAGAAAACCCTAAGAAAAATGGCAAACTGGAGAGCACCAGGCCACGATAGAATACATGCATACTGGTTTAAACAATTCACGACCCTGCATGAAAGACTAGCGCAGAAACTGAGTAGATGTATCCGCAAAACAGACGTACCAGAATGGATGACGGAAGGAAGAACAACATTGATACAAAAAGACCCCAAAAAGGGAACGATCTCCAGCAACTACAGACCGATAACATG
Organism: Sepiola atlantica; assembly: GCA_963556195.1. Taxonomy (NCBI): domain Eukaryota; kingdom Metazoa; phylum Mollusca; class Cephalopoda; order Sepiida; family Sepiolidae; genus Sepiola; species Sepiola atlantica. The sequence continues at coordinate 80,404,832 of OY744534.1, read as the reverse complement.
TCTACCAATGATGAGGAAAATTCTCACAGCACAACTGAGAGAACTAATCTACCAATCCCTGGACAAACGTGGACTGCTCCCCGAGGAACAAAAAAGATGCCGAAAAGGACAAAGAGGGGCACATGATCTACTATACATTGATCTAAAAATCCTGAAGGAGGTGAAGGGCAGACAAAAGAACATAACCATGGCATGGATTGACTACAAGAAACGCTACAACAGAATCCCCCAAACATGGATAATTGAATTCTTAAAAATATACAAAATACCAGACAGGATTATTATTCTCATCCAGAAAGCAATGGAAACATGGAGACTAAAACTGACAGCCGGAGGACAACACCTGTCTGAGATAAAAATACAGAGAGACATTTTTCAAGGAGACTCTCTATCATCACTATTGTTTATAATAGCCATGATGCCACTCAACTACATACTCAGAATGTGTGATGCCGGATACAGGTTTACGGATACAGAACAAAGAATAAACCACCTGATGTACATGGATGACCTTAAACTGTTTGCAAAAAACAAAAAAGAACTGGAAAAGCTGATAAATACAACCAGTATATTCAGCCAGGATATCCAAATGGAGTTTGGAATAGAAAAATGTGCACTGCTAGAGATTAAAAGAGGAAAACTGGAGACGACAGAAGGTATAGAACTCCCCAACCAAGAGGAGATGAGGGCGCTAGGAGAACAAGATAGTTATAAATACCTGGGAGTTCTGGAAGCAGACACAATCAAATATACAGAAATGAAAGAAAAGATTGGAAAAGAATATCTACGAAGAACAAGGAAACTCTTAGAAACTAAACTATATAGCAGAAACCTAGTAAATGGGATAAACACATGGGCTGTATCACTAATAAAATACTCTGGACCATTCATAGGCTGGACCAAAGAAGAACTCAGGCACCTTGACCAGAGGACTAAAAAACTAATTACTATGCACAATGCATTGCACCCAAAAGACGATACGGACATACTCTAGATGAAAAGAAATGAAGGAGGTAGAGGACTGGTAAGTATAGAAGATTGTGTGGAAGACATCAAAAAAGAGCTGGAGAAATATGAATCCCAGAACACGGAAAGACTGATCACCACAGCAAGAGACACCAGCCCAACAAACAACCCCGGAAGCACTGAAACCAGAAACAAAAATACAAGAAAGGAAAAGTGGGAAGAAAAACAACTACATGGACGTTTTATAAAACTCACAAGCGATGAAGCCAATGAAAACAGCTAGGCATGGCTAAGAAAAGGACACTTGAACAGAGAAACGGAATATCTGCTGACGGCCGACCAGAACAATGCGATTAGGACAAAATTTATTAAAGCAAGGATAGATAAAACTCAGGAAAACAGTAAATGCCGATTGTGTGGACAAAGAGACGAAACGATAAATCATATAATAAGTGAATGCAGCAAGCTAGCCCAAAAGGAATACAAGAACAGACATGACAGCGTGGAGAAAGAAGTACACCGGGAAATGTGCAAACAACTGAATTTCGAATATGCAAAAAACGGTACAAACACAAACCAGAAACTGTACTAGAAAACGATAAACATAAAATCCTATGGGATATGAATGTACAAACAGACAAACCCATAACAGCAAGGAGATCGGATATGATAATAATCAACAAGAAAGAAAAATCCTGCAAAATCGTAGACTTTGCCGTTCCAGCGGACCACAGAGTGGAGATCAAAGAGACGGAAAAAAGATGCAAGTATACTGAACTTGCCAGAGAACTGAAAGGAATATGGAACATGAAGAAAGTCAGTATAACACCAATAATCATAGGAGCACTAGGAACAGTCCCCCAAAACATGGAGAAAAGACTAGGAGAAATAGGAATCAAAGGGATAACTGAGACCATACAAAGGACAGTAATGATCAAAACAGCTACACTCCTGAGAAATGTCCTCGAATGCGGAAACCAACCCACATAAGCAACGAATGGAGAACAAACACATGGAAGCACAAGAAAACAGAACCGGGGAAAATACAACCACACGAGAGAGGCGCAAGTATAGGCTGACACCACGAAAATTATGGACAGAGGGTCGAGGAGGGAAAGCGCAAACCAGACCTCCATTGGAAGAGCGCGGACAGCTCTGGGACCGTGGGGAGGCTTGTTGCTACTCGGGCCCCAGAGGGGACCAATGCCCCTTATCAGCGGGAAATCGGTGGTAGGTGGCTGTTGCGATACTGCAAGGTCATGAACGAAAAGAGGTGGAGCATACTGGAAGTCTGAGGAGACTTGTTGTCACTCAGACACCAGGGAATACCACAGGTTGTTGGCAGTGGGCGATCACTGACGATGACCATTGTGATAACTCCTAGTGAATGAATAATAATAGATAGATAATAAACTAATAATAAATAATAAACTAATAATTATTAACTAATAATAATAATGAACTAATAATAGATAGATAATAAACTAATAATAGATAGATAATAAACTAATAATAGATAGATAATAAACTAATAATTATTAACTAATAATAATAATGAACTAATAATAGATAGATAATAAACTAATAATAGATAGATAATAAACTAATAATAGATAGATAATAAACTAATAATTATTAACTAATAATAATAATGAACTAATAATAGATAGATAATAAACTAATAATAGATAGATAATAAACTAATAATAGATAGATAATAAACTAATAATTATTAACTAATAATAATAATGAACTAATAATAGATAGATAATAAACTAATAATAGATAGATAATAAACTAATAATAGATAGATAATAAACTAATAATAGATAGATAATAAACTAATAATTATTAACTAATAATAATAATGAACTAATAATAGATAGATAATAAACTAATAATAGATAGATAATAAACTAATAATAGATAGATAATAAACTAATAATAGATAGATAATAAACTAATAATAGATAATAGATAAGGAATCGTTATTTGTTGTAGCAGTTGCATGAACGATCTATTTTTTATATGTATGCGCAATATTGTTATGTCGAGTTGTAGTTCGGTCGGCGTATTGATACACAGGGAAATGTGCTATCACGGTGCATGCTAACGACTAAGTCCAGTTCAGCTAGTTTTCGGGGTAAATTCAAGGAAGTTCGAGTCGAGAAATTAACGGACACAGACTGGTATTTTCTCTCTCCCCTCGTCATCAACAAGCGAGAATAAACTCATGGCAAACTAGAATTGTATTATATTCCTATCATGATGCCTGCTGACCAACTAACTCAACTCACTTGTCTACGCTCCTGTATTCTTGTTGCAGGTAAATGAATATAATATTATAGAGAAAATGTTGGTGTTTTCCGTCGAACTCTGGTTATACTATTCTTATTCAAGTCAGACACGGCCGACTCAGTAAAATGGATGTCTATTGTCTCAACACGCAACAAACACACCACAAGTTTATAACAGGGGCTTCTTCAAATGTATAGCAAACAACGTGTAAGAATACTGACTTTGACGCGTAACTATGCGTTTCTAACATTACATGACAGGGCAATGGTCAGATGGATCTGTTTGGTGAGGCCTGAACAGTACGTTTCTTTTGAATCCCTGCTCTCACAGGTCGACTTGAAAAGCCTTGCGGACATCATGCGAAAGAACAGACTGCGTTGGTTGGGTCACATTGAGCGTAGCGATGGCTGGATTGCTAAAGTCCGACAGTTGAATGTGCCAGCAGAGAACATCACCATTGGCAGACCCAAGTTGACTTGGGAGGACGTAGTCAAACGTGATAGGAAGGCCATGGGTATGGATTCCATCAAGCCTTGCCAAAGACAGGAGTGGGGAGGAAGACTTAGATTTCGAGACTAGACAATCAAGCCCCACCCTCATCAGAGGATTAATTGTGGCCTGATTCAACAAATAAACCGGTTGTTGTTGATGATGATGATGATGATGATGATGATGATGATGATGATGATGATGATGATGATGATGATGATGATGATGACCCCATTACAATAGAAATACATAGATTACAGACAAATATAAGTATTGGCGTACCCTTCACGAAGTGCCCTATTTTTTTTTGGGGGGGGGAGGGGTTGCATTATACACGTTAAAACGACCTCGTGTCACAATTTGACCGGTGAGGGTCAAATAAATACCACGGATCTTTCTAGCTCGTGAACTTGTTCACAGCCTAGCCGTTGAGCTGGGTTATGCGTAACTTTCCCTGCTCGATCTCAAAGGGTCGGTTTCCAAGGCAGTACGTCCTCCCCTGAAGCGGCGATGACGTTATCCCCCGTCGTTTCCACATTGAAAAAAGGGGATTGTTATTTTCGCTGATCGCCTGACCGACCCACACCGGCAGATTCCAATGAGCCCGTTCACATCTATTTTGGCATAAATTAAAGTTAAATAGATCACCCGGCTTGCTAGCTCAACCTAGCTATTGTTAAGTTACTCGCATCATGTTTAGTGGACCATCTGTACTATACTTTACTTTTAGACCATCTTTACTGTACTTACTACTGGTTGGAGATTATACCATCTTTACTATACTTTTAGACCATCTTTACTATACTTTTAGACCATCTTTACTATACTTATAGATTAGACCATCTTTACTATACTTATAGATTAGACCATCTTTACTATACTTTTAGACCATCTTTACTATACTTATAGATTAGACCATCTTTACTATACTTTTAGACCATCTTTAATATACTTTCAGACCATCTTTACTATACTTGGAGATTAGACCATCTTTACTATACTTTTAGACCCTCTTTACTATACTTGGAGATTAGACCATCTTTACTATACTTTTAAACCATCTTTACTGTACTTACTACTGGTTGGAGATTTCCCTGATATATTGTCTCTATTATATTTATAATACTTCTGTTTGGCTCAAACAAAGATATGTTGCAACTGAATCTTAACGGGCTACTGCTATAGGGGTCAGATTTTTAGAAGGCAACGTGGGTGAGTAGATAGACAGCAAGACGCTGGTTAAATTAAATTTAATTTCTGCATGTTAGTACGGTCAGTGAAACAGGGAGCAGGGGGGGGGAATTCTAAATACAAGCGATCCGGAGAAAGAAGCTGTTAGATGAGAACATTTTCCGGCATCTAGGAACTATTACTGTTAAGAGGTGGGATTTTGCTGCGAGTCGGTTGGTTAACCCTGATACGCGGGTGGTAATATTAGGTTAGCAGGCTAAAAGTGATGCCAACATATAAGGCGTATCGACGTTGCGGCTATTAACATAAGCGTCCGAAAGCATACATATCGCAATCGTTCAGAACACTTATGAGGACGCAATATAATATTATCTTCTCAGGTTTAAGTTTATTAGATTCCCAAGAAGCGAAGAAACATAACTGCAGCAATCTTGCATATCCATCATCAGAGTAAATTGAGCGAGCCTCGAGCCAGTCAGCATTTCATGACGAATTGTGCAAGGTTCGAAGATAAAGACGGTTCGCAGTTTCATCAAGTAAAGTGGATGACCGGTTTTAGGAACAGGCGCACTGGACGAGATAAAATGCTCAATAGAGAGTGTGAGAGAACTTCTAATCGGCATTAATGAACATTATTTAACTGGCAAACATATACTCCCTCTTGTCACAGAATTTTAGCTAATATATATGACGAACGAACATATACTACACTGCAGCTAAACGTTGAAGTAATGCTTGGGAATATGGTATCATGACATAACAAACCTATACTACCCCCCCCCCCCAAAAAAAAATATAGAGGTAATACCTGGAATGATGGTATTATGAACAAATACAACACTATCACCCTTGAAGTAAGGCGGTATTAGTTCCGACTTCATCCCCTTCGAAGTAGGCCCCTCGTGATTGCATACACAGCCAACCGATCCATCCACAGCCGGAAATATCTCTGTAGTCTTCATTTGGAATAGTGTTCATCTCCGCCGTCGCGTTAGAAACAGCAGGTGTTTAGAGAAGATGCGATGGGTCTAACACAAATGAAGGAGTGGTTCAACCGATTCAAAAATGGCCGCACATCAGCGTAGAGTGATCAGCGTTCTGGCAGGCCTCATGACAACAGAACAGATGCTACGCTCCACCTCAAAAAGACGATACAATTTCTGGAAGGATGGTATCGTGAAAACTGAGCATATATAACATCACCTCACCCCCACCTCCCCCCCAAAAAGGGAGACGGTAATCTTTATTAGAGTTGTATCATGACACCAGAATATATATTATTCTAACCCCTAACCCACCAAAATGATGAGGTAATGCCACGGACTATGGTATCATTACAACACTACCCCCTAAATTGAGCATTGAAAGATAGTACAATAGTCTGAAATAGTATAGTAAACTAAATTGCGTATTATAAATAGTAATAGGATAGTTTCCGCCTTAGACAGTTACGAAAACTCCATAATTGATAGAAGCAAAAGTATAGCGTTGGCTTCAGGCAGATATTTATGAATTTTCATTAGAAATAGATTAACATTTACGTTTCACGATATATTGAGATGCGTATATATGCAACTTTTCAAGTATGCGCTACCACGAATGTATTAATGAATTGAATATCATATTTATGAATTAGATATCATATTTTTGAATTGGATATCATATTTATAAATTGAATATCATATTTATGAATTGAATATAATATTTATGAATTGAATATAGTATTTATGAATTGAATATCATATTTATGAATTGAATATCATATTTATGAATTGAATGTAATATTTATGAATTGAATATCATATTTATGAATTGAATATCATATTTATGAATTGAATATCATATTTATGAATTGAATATCATATTTATGAATTGAATATCATATTTATGAATTGAATATCATATTTATGAATTGAATATCATATTTATTGAATATCATATTTATGAATTGAATATCATATTTATTGAATATCATATTTATGAATTGAATATCATATTTATTGAATATCATATTTCTGAATTGAATATCATATTTATTGAATATCATATTTCTGAATTGAATATCATATTTATTGAATATCATTTTTATGAATTGAATATCATATTTATTGAATATCATATTTATGAATTAAATATCATATTTATTGAATATAATATTTATGAATTGAATATCATATTTATTGAATATCACATTTATGAATTGAATATCATATTTATTGAATATCATTTTTATGAATTGAATATCATATTTATTGAATATCATATTTATGAATTGAATATCATATTTATTGAATATCATATGTATGAATTGAATATCATATTTATTGAATATCATATTTATGAATTGAATATCATATTTATTGAATATCATATTTATGAATTGAATATCATATTTATTGAATATCATATTTATGAATTAAATATCATATTTATTGAATATCATATTTATGAATTAAATATCATATTTATTGAATATCATATTTATGAATTAAATATCATATTTATTGAATATCATATTTATGAATTGAATATCATATTTATTGAATATCATATTTATGAATTAAATATCATATTTACTGAATATCATATTTATGAATTGAATATCATATTTATTGAATATCATATTTATGAATTGAATATCATATTTATGAATTGAATATCATAGTTATGAATTGAATATCATATTTATTGAATATCATATTTATGAATTGAATATCATATTTATTGAATATCATTTTTATGAATTGAATATCATATTTATTGAATATCATATTTATGAATTGAATATCATATTTATTGAATATCATATTTATGAATTGAATATCATATTTATTGAATATCATTTTTACATTTATACAATAAGCCTCTAGATAATTCCAATAATACTAAAAAAACCCATCTGTTAGAACACAGTACCGCGGGATTTATTTCCAACTGACTACAACATGGTTGTCTTCAATTCCAATAGCAACAAATACTTACGGAGCCGTCCCCTATAATAATCAAATTCTACCTTATCAATCCATCGTGTCCAATCCTCTCATAGTATTCTTCATAATCCAACTGACAATCTCATCAACGCTTATCCCAAAGTAGCTTGTCGCCTCGCTAAGTGGTGGCTTATTGATATAAAAAGAGCTCATAATCACCTCAAGTTATACGTAAAACGAGAAAAATACCCGTCCCAAGAGAGGTAAATTAGATCTTCAATGAGAACAGTTTGGCACCACTTTTATAAACCTTACGACGAAAATGCGTAAAACTTAAGGTTTAAGCTATATATATCTATATATATATATATATATATATATATATATATATATATATATATATATATATATATATATATATATATATATATACACGCTTGAACTTGAATTGAGCACGGTTCTGAAGAAAGGAAGAGTTCCCGAAATATTATATCATACGGAGTTTCCACCAGACCATCTTGATACAGGTATTGATAACATTGTAACATTGTGTAGATAGACAGATATATGTGTGTTTGTGAAAAAAATTTATGTATATATATATGTGTGTGTGTGTGTGTATAGATTGTATTAAGTGTGAAACTATTTAACTTGTTCCACCATTATATGTTATATTTACTCCAACTTGTGTCTATCCGTCACACCTCTGCATTGTATTGCCTTCTAAGTATCACATTTCTATATACTAATAGACAATGCTTCAAGCAAACTACATGAACCTCTTATATATATATATATATATATATATATAT
>OY744534.1:80261146-80391146 GCA_963556195.1 Sepiola atlantica | reverse complement strand
GTAAATCATTTGGTGTTTGATTGTAATTTTGCGCAAAAAAAAAAAAAAAAGAAGTCTGTCACTAACATCGCGTAAAGAAGTCTGTCACTAACATCGCGTAAAAAAGTCTGTCACTAACATCGCGTAAAAAAGTCTGTCACTAACATCGCGTAAAAAAGTCTGTCACTAACATCGCGTAAAAAAGTCTGTCACTAACATCGCGTAAAAAAGTCTGTCACTAACATCGCGTAAAAAAGTAAAGTTTTTTAGAATCTTATTTACTTTGTTAGTTTTTAATTTGTATGCGACGCTTTACACCCGTTCAGGAATATATTAAAATAACAATTTGACATGTCTGGAATAACGCCGTCCGATTAAACATTTGAAATAGCATTTTCGCTAGTCTGTTACGCTTACGTTTGCAATAACATTTTTTTTAGTCTGTCGAACTTACGTTTGAAGAAATTACATTTTTCTGTGTCTGTTATGCTTACGTTACAAACAATTTTTTTGTTCCTTAAGTTTTTAATAACATTTTCGTTGGTCTGTTATGTTTAAAGTTAAAATATAATTGTTATTGGTCTGTTACTCAAAGTTTCGAAATAGCAGTTTTGTTTGTCTGTTACGCTTACGTTATGAATAGCATTTTGTTGGTCTGTTACGCTTACGTTATAAATAGCGTTTTGTTGGTCTGTTACGCTTACGTTATAAATAGCATTTTGTTGGTCTGTTACGCTTACGTTATAAATAGCATTTTGTTTGTCTGTTACGCTTACGTTATGAATAGCATTTTGTTGGTCTGTTACGCTTACGTTATAAGTAGCATTTTGTTGGTCTGTTACGCTTACGTTATAAATAGCATTTTGTTAGTCTGTTACGCTTACGTTATAAATAGCATTTTGTTAGTCTGTTACGCTTACGTTATAAATAGCAGTTTTGTTGCTCTGTTACGCTTACGTTATAAATAGCATTTTGTTGGTCTGTTACGCTTACGTTATAAATTGAATTTTGTTAGTCTGTTACACTTACGTTATGAATAGCATGTTGTTGGTCTGTTACGCTTACGTTATAAATAGCATTTTGTTAGTCTGTTACGCTTACGTTATGAATAGCATTTTGTTAGTCTGTTACGCTTACGTTATAAATAGCATTTTGTTAGTCTGTTACGCTTACGTTATAAATAGCATTTTGTTGGTCTGTTACGCTTACGTTATAAATAGCATTTTGTTGGTCTGTTACGCTTACGTTATAAATAGAATTTTGTTGCTCTCTGACGCTTACGTTATAAATAACATTTTGTTGGTCTGTTATGCTTACGTTATAAATAGCATGTTGTTGGTCTGTTATGCTTACGTTATAAATAGCATGTTGTTGGTCTGTTACGCTTACGTTATAAATAGCATTTTTTTGGTCTGTTACGCTTACGTTATAAATAACATTTTGTTGGTCTGTTACGCTTACGTTAGTTTAAAATAAAATTGTTGTTGCCGTGTAACGTTTCCGTTAGAAATTGCATTTTTGTTGGTCTGTTAAGTTTACGTTTGAAATAGAATGTTCGATGCTCTGTTGGGTTTATGTTTTTAATTGCATTTTTGTTGGAAAGTTACGTTTACATTTGAAGTATAATTTTTGTTTTTCTTTTACGTTTACGTTAAAAATAGAATTTTCGTTGGTCTGTTATGCTTATATTTGAATTAGAATTTTTGTTTGTCTGTTTCGTATACGTTGAATTTTTGTTGGTTATTTGCGTTAACGTTTGAAAAAGAATTTTCATTGGTCTGTTAATAGAATTTCCGTTGAAATATCGTTTAGTCGGTGTGTCCGTCTGTCCGTTCGGCTTAATTTCGAAATAGCATTTTACTCGTTTAACGCGTCTTGTGATTTTAGTGCGTCTTGCCTGGTCAATAAGTTTCTCGGTCTGCTCGCCGGTCGTTCTGTTTGTCACCTTTTATTTTAAAAATCACATTTTCATCACTAAACGCGCAGATTAAATGGACGTATTGTGGGAAGATCTATTGTTTGTTTATCCAACATCTTGCATTATATATTTTTTTGTTTTAATTATTGTATTTTCGTTTCTCGTTCTTATTCGGTTTCTCAATAACGGGGTGTCAAAAACGGCTTGGACATCTCGGTTTGAGAGGAGATTTGTTTGTCAAAAACAATCTTGAGTTGTTAGACGAGTTGTTGGGGGAAAAGCGCCTGATGGATGCCAGTTCAAAGAAAATAACGCGAAATGCGATGGTAGTGGGGGGGGGGGGGGCTTAGAAAGCGGAAGTGATCTCTATCCATTTTCTCGTAGAATTTTGCCGTTTATATTTTTTCGACCTTTTTTTTAAATTATTGCTTCACTTCTATATCTATTTCCTACTTTGTTTCTTTTTCTCTTTATTTTAGTCTCTTGCTTTTCCAACTGCCAAGAGTCTACGCACCCTACGGGGGCAATTACCTCTGTTTTGAAACTAGTATGTTTACCGACCTCTTCTACAGGGGCTTTTATTCATCTTCCTCCCACAGCGGTAAGATGTGACACAAGGTCGAGAAAGTGGGATTTAAAAAGCCAGCGCCCGAGAAGGTGTTCACTCTGGCCTACAAAAGTGTCTGGGCAGCCCCGTCGGCATTCCCCGGTAAGGGCGCCTCAGGCAGTAAGTAATAAACTCACTCCTCCCTGAAGAGGGGAGGCAAAGCCTGGGAGGGTGGACCTTATAGGACTTAACAGAACTATATCCTCGTCTGACAGCAGCAACGCCACTCTTGGACAAATTGTCAAGGGCGTATTCCCGACTGGTACAAAGAACGCCTACTCTCTGCCATGTAAGTATGGAAATGAATATTTGAATTTATTTGACTAATTGACTTAAGCGCATACTCTCGAAAGATTCGCCATATGCTTGAAAACACTTATTACAGTCTTGGAGCAGTCTTTTATGTGTCAGGGGCAGAATGCCAGTCTCAATCATTATATGATAGGACCATCTCTTTGCTGTTCGCCATCTTCATCTTTCTTGAATGAAATTGGCTTGATGTGATTTCTTTATACAGCGTGAGTCTGTTATCCCGGAAATATGTTCAGACATTGTTGGAAATCTTTTTCGAATAAGGTTGTATAAGTAAATAGTATTACTACTTGTGGTGATATTCCCTATTCTTTATAATGACTTTTTTTAAATCGTGATGTTCTATCTTTTATTATCACCTTCGACTGTTTAAAAATATATAAACATATGGAGAGAGTAAGTGGCAGTAGCGAGAGTCATAGACCACTTATAATATAATAGCGAGGTGTAAAACAACATACAATGAGAGAGTGAGAAAGTGATAGAAAGTTATTAAGAGATGGGTAAATTGATGGGGCATTTGCATAATACGGCTAATTAAAACAATTAAAGTTGGAGTCTCAAACATAACTCAATCTCAATACATAGGTATATTTAGCATGTATTTTGTGCCATTAAAATATATAGGAAATCTCTTTACGGAAATAAACTTCGATTAACTGAACTTTATAATAATAATAATAATAATAATAATAATAATAATAATAATAATAATAATAATAATAAAACTCATACAAACAAGGAGACCGGATGTTATAATAATTGACAAGAAGAAATCCGGCCAAATCGTAGACTTCGCCGTTCCAGCAGACAACAGAGTGAAGATCAAGGGGACAAAAAAACGGAGCAAATACACGGAACTTGCCAGAGAACTGAAAGGAATATGGAGCATGAAGAAAGTCAATATAATACCAATAATCGTAGGAGCACTAGGAACAGTCCCAAAACAAACTAGAGATAAGGCTGAAAGATATTGGAATCAAAGGGATGACGGAGATCATACAAGGGACGGTAATGATTAAAACAGCTGCAATCTTTAGAAAAATCCTCGAATGCGGAAACCAACCCGTATAAGTTACGAATGGTAACCAGTCACGTAGTAGTTACAACAAGAAGAAATCAAAACCATAGCTAGAACACTACCGCACGAACCAAGGAACGTAAACTGGAAGAAATATCAGAAGCTGCCCCTCCCCGCCCCCAAAAGAAAAGGATGGCGCCGTCTTCGGCTGACACCACACAAACTAGTCGAATAGGGTCAAGGAGAATGGGACAACCGAGGAGGAAGAGGACTGACAAAACCTTCGCTGAAAGAGTGCGGAGAGTTCTAGAACCTTAGGGTTAGGGTTATTGCCACTCTCATCCCAGAGGGAACCAGTGGTCGTTGCTAGCGTGACATATATGGTAGGCGGATGTTGCGATACAGCAAGGTCATTTGCAGTGGTGATCGAAAAGCAGCCGAGATTACGAAACATCTGGGGAGGCTTGTAATAACTCAGATACCAAGGGACACCATTGGTTGTTGTCGGCGAGCAATCACTCACGATGACGTGTGTGATAACTCTTAGTGAGCAGAAATAATAATAATAATATACATTTCTCTCTCTAACTCTCTCTCTTTATCTCTCTCTCTTTATATATATATATATATATATATATATATATATATATATATATATATGAAGAAGAATGGAAAGGAATTAGAGAAGCAAAAGTCAAATCATAATTCAATTCAATTGCTCAGAGCAAGGTATATTTCTTCACAATAGGTTCCACTTTTCCTAAAAGTTCGCTTTTAGTACACCACTTTATATATATATATATATATATATATATATAGAGAGAGAGAGAGAGAGAGAGAGAGAGAATTAGTAAAAAGAAAAAAAACTATACACATATTAAGGGTGTATACATTATAAATTATTTCAACCCTTTAATTAGGTCTCCTCAGATGTATAAACAACCACGGCAAAAACCAAATCTAAAAATTAAAAGGCCGAAATAATTTATAATGTATACAAACTTAATGCGTGTATAGTTTTTTTATTTAATAATTCTGTTTTGCTCTGTTTAAAGGTACATTGAGCTCTTTTATTCGGATTCTCAACGCAATATTGAAATCTACACACACTATATATATATATATATATATATATATATATATATATATATATATATAAATAAAATGGTGATAAAATAACCCGACGTAATGGAGAATGAAAAAATAATCGTAAAAAACTATATTATTTATGTATTTATCAACATTTCGTCTTTATTATAAGACTTCCTCAGAATGAAGAAAAATGGGGGAAAATCATACAGTCATTAATTTTTGTTTGCCTAAAAAACGTTCGGGTTTTGGCATTGCTGTGACTAAAAAAGGCAAAAATGTAAAAAGGCGATTTTAGATAATCTGTTATCAGCAGCAGTTTACACACTTCAAGGGAAAAGAGGAAATGGGGTGACAGCTATTTTTAACTTAGAGAAAGAGATAGTGTCTGGGTCATTTGTGTCAAAACCGAGCGTGGCCGATAGTTGATAGTGGGAAATGGGGGGCGGGGAGTCTGAACTTATTGTCATGTTTCGAATTAAAAATGAAAGAAGAAAGAAAAATAATTATATTTTTTTAGGCAAAATAATTCGTGTTTAAGCAAATCAAAATTAATGACTGTATGATGTTTTTCTGCATTTTTCTTCATCCTGAGGAAGTCTGCAATAAAGACGAAACGTTGATGAATATATAAATGATATAGTTTTGGGCTTTTCTTTTTCATTTTCTCTCTCTCTCTCTCTCTCTCTCTATATATATATATATATATATATATATATATATATATATGAAGAGTTCGAACGCAAAACGCGATAAATCTAATTCGTTTAAATTGAGACCTTAAACAATAAAAACACGAATATATTAAATCTAGACTTCGAATGAAAGCTGATTTTCATTTGAATCAAAAAGAAATTATTTCGGTATAATATTATGTAACACATAGTTTTGGGGTGTCTTCAAGTGTCGGGACAGTTTCGTGATTTTGAAAATGACGTTTATCGCGTTTTGCATTCGAACTCTTCATATATATATATATATATATATATATATATATATATATATATATATATATATATAATTATGTAAAGAATGAGTCTCTCTCAGTCAATACTATGGAAAACGTGTGCCACATTGAACCATTTCCTCGAACCCAATGGGCGTATTTAGATGTTTACCTGAATTCATTTAGGATGATCGGGACTAAATTAATGAGAAAATTAGTGACAGGCTTCTGACTAAATTAGATTCATTCATTTCGTACGAATCAGATGATACTCTTGGTTTGCTGATATGTTTCTAGATAGAATTATTTCAATAAAGACATCGGGTACTTACAGGACGGACCCCGTGAAGGTTGTTAACATTTTTAATGAAATTATTTCTCTGGAATGGACTGGATTCGAACGTCACACACCTAGGTTGTCAGTCAGTGTCGTTGGCTCCAGCCACCGTCACACTCCACTAAATTAGATAAAGATAAGTGTCGTCTCAAAAGGCGTATTTCCGTCATAATCGTAACACTGTTTAAATACGGTAAACATCTGTCCACTTTAATTAATGTTTCAATGAAGCCAGGTATGCCACACACAATGTTTTAAACAGTAATTTGATGTCATTTTTCCTCCTTGTTAACGGCGTGTATCTCTGCTAGTATATATATATATATATTTTCACGGAATTTTTCTTTTCATTCACTGCGTTTTTTTTAACAAAAATTCCTTTAATAATAATTTTCATATTTTTCAAATATTTGAACTTTGGTTTTTTCGAACGCCAACTTATCCATCTGTATTTCTCCTCTAATGATAAGATTTCGATCTTTGAAAAGCCTTGGCTTAAGGAAAGAATAATAAACACTAGTTTATTACTGAATACACCTTGCATTGAACAATTGAATTTTGAAATAAATTTGGACAATCGTCGCATATTTATCACTCTTTTTTCTTCTCTCTCTCTCTCTCTCTCTATATATATATATATATATATGTATGTATATATATATATATATATATATATATATATATATATATATATATATATATATATATATATATTGTTGAATATAAGAGACAACTCATGTCTAGATATCCTTATTCCTCCGAAGATGGGCCCAGATGGGTCCGAAACTACTTGGGAGACAAATGCAAATTATGGCAAATTCATCAGCCAATTCCCCACCGAAACTAAGATCCTAATTCGGACTATTGAAAGGATCTACCAAAGGATATCTAGACATGAGTTGTCTCTTATATTCAACAATACTTGCATGCAAGAGAAGATGCTGCCGCGATACACACACACACACACACACACACACACACACACACACACACACACACATATATATATATATATATATATATATATATATATATATATATATATATATATATATATATATATATATATATAAACCGGTCAAAAAATGCAAAAAAATACTTACAAGAAAAGAAAATAGATAAACAAACGAGCCATCTCAACACAGATAGAGTACATCAATAAATTAATAAAATACAAACGCAGAAAAGACTAAAATAAAATAGAATAAAATAAAATAAAAGAAGGAAGCAAAGTACAAAGTAAGTTCCCCCAGTGGGAATTGAACCCGAGTTAAAGAATTTCCGCTAATACAAAACAAAACATGACAGATGTCGTTCACGTACGGAAGTCAGTTCGTCTATTCGCCGGAAGCCCCATTTGGTTTCTAGGCACAATCCTTTTGCAACAGATTGAAAGAGCTTTCTGACTTGACTTGTTTGTTTTTCTCCCCCTCCCCCCTCTCTCTCTCTTTCGCTTTATTCGCCCTTCCTCTTACTCTTTCTTACCCCTCTCCCCGCTTCCTCTTTCTTACCCCTCTCTCTCCGTTCTCTTTCTTTCCCCTCCTTTTATGTACACGTCTATTCTTTCTGACTTGACTTGTTTGTTTTTATCCTCCCCCTCCCCTCTCTTTCTCTCTCTCTCTCTCGCTTTATTCGCCCTTCCTCTTCCTCTATCTTACCCATCTCTCTCCGTTCTCTTTCTTTCCTCTCTCTTTATGCACATGTTTTACCATTACATTGTGCTGTTATTTATTTTGTTTATATGCAAAGAAACAAAAGAAAAAAAAAACAAAAAAAACAAAACAAAAGACACAGAATCATTGAACAAAGCTTCTGATTATCAGATTGTTTAAAGTGTCCCCCTTTCTTTCCGTTCGTTCGGATATTTGATCTTTTGAATCTTTATTTGTTTTAGTATTGTGATTATTTCTTTTGAGAGTTACCGCACTTGCTTAATACAAGGCGAGCCGAAGCTGTCCGTCCACGAAAGGAGCAAAATCGAATCATGTCAATCACTCAAAGTAGGCTTCCTCGCAACCCCCCCCCAAAAAAAACATCCCTTAAAACATTTGATTCTTTATTCGAAGGGTAGTCGCAATTGCGTTATATTGAGAACTAGTTGCAGTATCCATTCAAAATTACAAACTATATAATTCTAGGTGGGTCCTTGTTTATGTACTAACGGGTCACCGCTGATCAAGGCCCAAAGGCCACTCGAGGATAAAGGGTGAATGAGTGTTTCAAGAGCACGGTGAAACAACAATTTGAGGATTTGTAAAAATAGTTGAGACTAGTTAGAATTATTATTTGTACTCACTAGGAGTTCTCACACAGGTCATCAGTGATTGCTCACCGACAACCGGTGCTATTCCTGGAGTATGAGTGACAACAAGTCTCCCCAGATTTCCAGTATTCTCCATCTCTATTCAATAGCCACCGCAAATAACCTTGCAATATCGCAACAGCCGTTTACCATTGATTTCTCGCTGGTAAGAACCATTGGTCTTCTCTGGGATTTGGGTGACAATAAGCCTCCCCAAGGTCCCAGCAGTCTCTGCACTTCCAGTGGAGGTCTGGCTTGTGCTGTCCCTCCTCGGTCTTCTCATCCTCCTTGACCCTATGCAAATATTTTGTGTGATGTCAGCCTAGGCTGGTACCATTTATTTATTTATTTAAATTAATTAATCAATTATTTATTTATTATTATTATTATTATTATTATTATTATTATTATTATTATTATTATTATTATTATTATTATTATTATTATTATTATTATTTACTCACTAGGAGTTCTCGCACAGGTCATCAGTGATTGCTCACCGACAACCGGTGGTATTCCCTGGAGTCTGAGTGACAACAAGTCTCCCAAGATTTCCAGTATTCTCCACCTCTTTTCGATAGCCACCGCAAATAAACTTGCAGTATCACAACAGCCGTTTACCATTTATTTCTCGCTGGTAATGACCATCATCATCATCATCATCATTATTATTATTATTATTATTATTATTATTATTATTATTATTATTATTATTATTATTATTATTATTATTATTATTATTATTATTATTATTATTATTATTATTATTATTATTATTATTATTATTATTATTATTATTATTATTATTATTATTATTATTATTATTATTATTATTATTATTATTATTATTATTATTATTATTATTATTATTATTATTATTATTATTATTATTATTATTATTATTATTATTATTATTATTATTATTATTATTATTATTATTATTATTATTATTATTATTATTATTATTATTATTATTATTATTATTATTATTATTATTATTATTATTATTATTATTATTATTATTATTATTATTATTATTATTATTATTATTATTATTATTATTATTATTATTATTATTATTATTATTATTATTATTATTATTATTATTATTATTATTATTATTATTATTATTATTATTATTATTATTATTATTATTATTATTATTATTATTATTATTATTATTATTATTATTGTTATTGTTATTGTTATTGTTATTGTTATTATTATTATTATTATTGTTATTGTTATTGTTATTGTTATTGTTATTGTTATTGTTATTGTTATTGTTCTTGTTCTTGTTGTTGTTGTTGTTGTTGTTGTTGTTGTTGTTGTTATGATGATGATGATGATGATGATGATGATGATGATGATGATGATTATGATGATTATGATTATTATTATTATTATTATTATTATTATTATTTTTATTATTATTATTATTATTATTATTATTATTATTATTATTATTATCGTCGTCGTCGTCGTCGTCGTCGTCGTCGTCGTCGTCGTCGTCGTCGTCGTCGTCGTCGTCGTCATCATCATTTACTCACTAGGAGTTATCACACTGGTCATCGTCAGTGGTCACCCACTGCCGACAACCTGTGGTATTCCCTGGAGTCCGAGTGACAACAAGTCTCCTCAGGCCTCCAGTATGCTCCACCTCTTTTCGTTCATCACCGCTGATGACCTTGCGGTAATCGCAACAGCCACCTACCAGCGATTTCCTGCTGATAAGGGCCATTGGTCCCCTCTGGGGCCCGAGTGGCAACAAGCCTTCCCAAGGTCCCAGAGCTGTCCGCGCTCTTCCAGTGGAGGTCTGGTTTGCGCTTTCCCTCCTCGACCCTCTGTCCATTATTTTGTGGCGTCAGCCTATGCTTGCGCCTCTCTCGTGCGGTTGTATTTTCCCCGGTTCTGCTGTCATGTGCTTCCATGTGTTTGTTCTCCATTCGTTGCTTATGTGGGTTGGTTTCCGCATTCGAGGACATTTCTCAGGATTGTAGCTGTTTTGATCATTACTGTCCTTTGTATGGTCTCAGTTATCCCTTTGATTCCTATTTCTCCCAGTCTTTTCTCCATGTTTTTGGGGACTGTTCCTAGTGCTCCTATGATTATTGGTGTTATACTGACTTTCTTCATGTTCCATATTCCTTTCAATTCTCTGGCAAGTTCAGTATATTTGCTTCTCTTTTCCATCTCTTTGATCTTCACTCTGTGGTCTGCTGGGACGGCAAAGTCCACGATTTTGCAGGATTTTTCTTTCTTGTTGATTATTATCATATCCGGTCTACTTGCTGTTATGGGTTTGTCTGTTTGTACATTCATATCCCATATGATTTTGTGTTTTTCGTTTTCTAGTACAGTTTCTGGTTTGTGTGTGTACCGTTTTTTTGCATATTCGAAATTCAGTTGTTTGCACATTTCCCGGTGTACTTCTTTCCCCATGCTGTCATGTCTGTTCTTGTATTCCCTTTGTGCTAGCTTGCTGCATTCACTTATTATATGATTTATCGTTTCGTCTCTTTGTCCACACAATCGGCATTTGCTGTTTTCCTGGGTTTTATCTATCTTTGCTTTAATAAAGTTTGTCCTAATCGCATTGTTCTGTGCGGCCGTCAGCAGAGATTCCGTTTCTCTGTTCAGGTTTCCTTTTCTTAGCCATGCCCAGCTGTTTTCATTGGCTTCATGGCTTGTCAGTCTTATAAAGCGTCCATGTAGTTGTTTTTCTTCCCACTTTTCCTTTCTTGTCTTTTTGTTTCTGGGTTCAGTGCTTCCGGGGTTGTTTGTTGGGCTGGTGTCTCTTGCTGTGGTGATCAGTCTTTCCGTGTTCTGGGTTACATATTTCTCCAGCTCTTTTTTGGTGTCTTCCACACAGTCTTCTATACTTACCAGTCCTCTACCTCCTTCATTTCTTTTCACGTAGAGTCTGTCCGTGTCGTCTTTTGGGTGCAAAGCATTGTGCATAGTCATTAGTTTTCTTGTTCTTTGGTCAAGGTGCCTGAGTTCTTCTTTGGTCCAGCCTATGAATGGTCCAGAGTATCTTATTAGTGATACAGCCCATGTGTTTATCCCTTTTACTAGGTTTCTGCTATATAGTTTAGTTTCTAAGAGTTTCCTTGTTCTTCGTAGATATTCTTTTCCAATCTTCTCTTTCATTTCTGTATATTTGATTGTGTCTGCTTCCAGAACTCCCAGGTATTTGTAGCTACATGTTCTCCTAGCGCCCTCATCTCCTCTTGGTTGGGGAGTTCTATACCTTCTATCGTCTCCAGTTTTCCTTTTTTGATCTCTAGCAGTGCACATTTTTCTATTCCAAACTCCATTTGGATATCCTGGCTGAATATCCTGGTTGTGTTTATCAGCTTTTCCAGTTCTTTTTTGTTTTTTGCAAACAGTTTAAGGTCATCCATGTACATCAGGTGGTTTATTCTTTGTTCTGTATCCGTAAACCTGTATCCGGCATCACACTTTCTGAGTATGTAGTTGAGTGGCATCATGGCTATTATAAACAGTAGTGGTGATAGGGAGTCTCCTTGAAAAATGCCTCTCTATATTTTTATCTCAGACAGGTATTGTCCTCCGGCTGTCAGTTTTAGTCTCCATGTTTCCATTGCTTTCTGGATGAAATTAATAATCCTGTCTGGTATCTTGTATATCTTTAAGCATTCAATTATCCATGTTTGGGGGATTCTGTCGTAGGCTTTCTTGTAGTCAATCCATGCCATGGTTATGTTCTTTTGTCTTCTCTTCACCTCCTTCAGGGTCTTTTGATCAATGTATAGTAGATCATGTGCCCCTCTTTGTCCTTTCCGGCATCCTTTTTGTTCCTCGGGGAGCAGTCCACGATTGTCCAGGGATTGGTAGATTTGTTCTCTCAGTTGTGCTGTGAGAATTTTCCACATTATTGGTAGACATGTTATCGGTCTGTAGTTGCCGGGGGTTGTTCCCTTTTTGGGGTCCTTTTGTATTAGTGTTGTTCTTCCTTCCGTCATCCATTCTGGTACGTCTGTTTTATGGATACATCCGCTCAGTTTCTGCGCTATTCATTCATGCAGGGTCGTGAATTTTTAAAACCAGTATGCATGTATTCGATCGTGGCCTGGTGCTCTCCAGTTTGCCATTTTTTTTAGGGTTTTCTTGATCGTTTCTTTGTTGATTTGTGTTTCGGTTCCTTCTTCGATTTCCTGCAGTTCATCTCTCATGTTTTTCAACCATTGGGCATTCTTGTTGTGCTTTTTTGGTACCTCCCATATCTTGCTCCAGAATTGTTTTGTTTCTGTTGGGTTCGGTAACTCTGTTGTTGTTTTTTCTCCATTTACGTTTTTGTAGAACTGGCTTTCATTGTTTTCAAAGGTCCTGTTCTGTTTGCTCTGTTCTGATTTGTACCTGTATCGTCTCAGTCTTCCTTCTATTGCTGCTATCCTTTGTTTTATTTCTTCATGTTTCTCATTTAGTTTTTCCTTGCGTTTCTGATTTTTGCTTCTTAATCGTTTCATGTCCTCCTTCCTTCTGTTCACGGTTTTAGCTTCTTTCCGAAGTTTGGTGATCTGGGTTTCCAGTCTGATTTCCCATCCAGGTTTTGTCGGTCCTCTCTTTTGTCCATTGTCTTCGTTACTTAGTTCCATACTTACCGATTTTGCCCCAGCATATATCAGGTTGTTTAGATCTGTAATAGTTTCTGTTGAGATGTGTGTGAGGAGTCTGTTTACTCTTTCTGTTTTTATTATTATTATTATTATTATTATTATTATTATTATTATTATCATCATCATCATCATCATCATCATCATCATCATCATCATCATCATCATCATCATTTGTGTGTTATGTCTCATTGGGCATCTCCCGTTTAACTATCTTCTCAATTCAACTGTTAAAAAAAATTAAACTCTTAGTACAGTATCGATATCCAGACCAAATTATGTTAAATATTTCATGTGACAACTCCCAAAAGTGCCACCTTAATTTCTCCCTCATCACTTCCTATGAATTTATCCAACCATCATTTTAAACTGGATTAAATTGGATTATTAAAGAAAACGGCTCAATAAAAATTTGTTAACATTGGACTTGGACACGACCATATAAAAGTCAGCTTGGAAGTAGCCCTGTGGTATTGTGTTCCATAGACGGATAGTTCTGGGAAAGAAATAACAATACCGTAGAAGGTCTGTTTATTTTTAAATACACAGAGTGAGAAGAGAAAATTATTTACAGTGGTTCTAGCTAGACGAGTCTTTGCTGTGAAAATTTTATAGTAGGAACTATAGATTGAAGCTCAATCGAACAGCTACCATGAAAATAAATATAGAGTAGAGAAAGACTAGCTACCTCTCTTTAGTGAGAAAGAGGTGATAAAAAAAGAGAGGGCAACCTTCGTCAGTTTTCGAAGTCGCTTTTACACGTATAAATTAAGTGCAGTGATGATTTGGGACAAACAGTTACGTCCCATGGTGAATCATTCAGAAAAGTCATAACAAATGTGATGTATGCGACTCGAGAGGAAATGCTCAGATCAAAGGTCAGAGACAAAGGCGATTTGAGTCTGTTGTGACATTCGTTTGAGGGGCCGGGGGGGGGGGGGGCTCTGACGTCACAGATCCTTTGTGTGAGAAATTAGTTTTCAATCAGTCTGCCATAGGAGCTCGAAACGACAACGTCGTTTCGGAAAAGCGGGCGAAGTTGTCCCAAGGATGTAGTCAAATAATTTAAGACGAAAAGTTTAGGACTGAATCTCTAAGATGAGACAAAAAAAGTGACAGTAATCGAAGACGGCGACTCTCTCCCAGGCGTTATTTAAAGCAAATAAAACCCACCTTCTGACCTTCTCGAAATGTCTTCAGAGCCATTTTTTGTCGAACCAAAGAGTGTTGATTTTCAGAACATAAAAACCCAACCACGAGAATCACGGCGAGACGAAGGATCGAACGAAGAAAAACCCACGGCACAACGTTCAACCAGTAAACCACTAGCCAACGAAGAGTGAAATTACGGCCAGACGAAATAAGGTAAAATATAAAATGCATAAAGATGTTTGTAATAACTTTTGGTCATCGCATAAATGCACACTAAAAAAGTCCCCGTTGCAAAAGACTATATAACAGAAGGGACAGTTTACTTGTTTAATGTCGACAGTTTAAAGGCCTAAAATTAATTTAAAAAAAAGGTATAATAAAACCGACGAATTTGTTATTTTTTTAATAATGTTTCATTAATATATATATATATATATATATATATATATACGTACACAGATATATGTATATATATATTAATTTTAAGTAAATAATAGTAGATTACTGTACCTACATACGCCAGCGTTTCAAGTATTTGCTCTCATCAGTGTAGGGAATGAATGATTATAAAGAACACGTTGGATTTTTATACTGTGCATGCTTACTTTACCTGGATTACTATATATATATATATATATATATATATATATATATATATATATATATATATATATATATATACTACTACTCCTGATGATAACGCCATAACCATCTGTGTACAGTTAACGTTGGCAATAAAATATTTCACTGCCAGCATTAACTGTACGCAGTTACATTTAAATTTCTCTTTCGGCTCACGGAAGTATTTTTAAAATAGCCCGAATTTTAAAAAATTACTTCCGAATAAGTGCGCTCCACCTACGACTTGAACTCAACATCTCACTATTGGAGTTACTTCATTCTTGAACTCTTTTCCATGCTGCCTTCACGAAACCCGGTCTTTTTCATCTGTAAATCTCTTTTCATTGGACACCTCATCAACGGACAATTACCAACTGGACATACTCCATATCTTTTTTGCACGAACTATTTTTCTCTGTCCATTACTTAATATTTTTTCAAATTTTGAATCTTGGCTTGTCCACTGTCAACTTATCAATTTATGTAATTACTATGATGATAAGATTTTAATCTTTGAAAAGCCTTGGCTTAAGGAAAGAATAATAAACATAATTTTATTACCGAGTACACCTTGCATTTCACAATCGAAGTTGAAATAAATCTGTCATTCGTACATGTGTATCCCTCTTCTTTCATCTATATTTATAATTGCTCTATCTCGTATATTGAGCTTAAACCATTTCATTATAGGTTCTATCTACTAAAAGTATACTTTTCGTTTCATATTTTATTCTACTATTCTATATATATATATATATATATATATATATATATATATATATATATATATATATATATAGGCAGTATCTTCTCTTGCAGACAAGTATTGTTTAATATAAGAGACAACTCATGTCTCGATATCCTTTGATAGATCTTTCAATACTCCGAATCAGTATATTAGTTTCAGAGGGGAATTGGCTGATAAATTTGCCATAGTTTGGATTTGTCTCCCAAGTACTTTCAGACCTATCCGGGATCATCTTCAGGAGAATGAGTTTAATCAGGTACAGATCATGTGTTATTATTTATAGAAGATTTTGGCGGGAATTATGTACTAAGTACGAGACTATATTTAGAGCTATAGACATTTTAGAATATTACTAGACCACCCGTGACCCGTTGGGTCAGTTTGTTATATTAGCTATGGAATTCATGTATGTGCGTGACACTTGTGGCATAAAGAAAATAGTTTTTTTTTACATAACAGAAGCATTTCTATGTAAGTATATTAAAATGGAAGAAGAATATAGATAGATTTCTATGCGTCGTTCTGTTTATTATAATTGTTTTTTTTTTTAAATTACAGTTACTGAATTATAAGTGGTTGGCCATACTTATAGGTAAATATGCACTGAACAGGTACCATAATACTTATTATAGTTAAATTAAAATTTTTATATATCATCTTTTAAATGAAATTGTTAGTTGAAAGTACAGAAAAATAAAGGCGATTTGAGAAAGGAAGGGGGGAACAGCAGGCTGTCTCGCGTACGTAACGAAAACAGAGGGAGTAGGAGTGGTGAAATCTGTGAGAGGGAAAGTGGGAGGTGGTTTCGTTCACCGCCGCTATTATGGATGATATTAATAATGATTGTTGTTGTTTTGTTTGTTTGTTTTTGTTTTTTTAAAGGGAGGAGGTATTTTGAAACTGCGACAGACTTTACGAAGTCCTGTCGTTGAATGTTTTTAGCCGTGGAGAAAACAAAAAAACTATTGGATGAAATTAAATGAAAATGTTGAAAAAAGAATATAGATAGATTTCTATGCGTCGTTCTGTTTATTATAATTGTTTTTTTTTTAAATTACAGTTACTGAATTATAAGTGGTTGGCCATACTTATAGGTAAATATGCACTGAACAGGTACCATAATACTTATTATAGTTAAATTCAAATTTTTATATATCATCTTGTAAATGAAATTGTTAGTTGAAAGTACAGAAAAATAAAGGCGATTTGAGAAAGGAAGGGGGGTACAGCAAGCTGTCTCGCGTACGTAACGAAAACAGAGGGAGTAGGAGTGGTGAAATCTGTGAGAGGGAAAGTGGGAGGTGGTTTCGTTCACCGCCGCTATTATGGATGATATTAATAATGATTGTTGTTGTTTTGTTTGTTTGTTTTTGTTTTTTAAAAGGGAGGAGGTTTTTTGAAACTGCGGCAGACTTTACGAAGTCCTGCCGTTGAATGTTTTTAGCCGTGGAGAAAACAAAAAAACTATTTGATGAAATTAAATGTAATTGTTTTATATTAAAAGCGATATAAACATTTCCAGAATGAAAAATTTCATGCGTTCGTTAATCATAAGAGATTAACGGAATTGGACTAACAGATTTAAGACGATGCTATTTACGCATGCGCAACCGGATGTTGAAAACCGGAAAGCTGAAAGCTGATTGCAAACATACAAGACAATAGAGTTTTAGTAGTATATAGATTACTCATATTAAAGTTAATTCTATTAATTAGTTATGTTTTGTTTTTATATATAGGGCTTCTAAAATATAGGGTTCTTGTTTGTTAGTACTATATTGTAAGATTTTGGTATTTTTCTACTAAGAAGTTTCTGAATATATATATATATATATATATATATATATATATATATATATATATGCGGCTGTGTGTGTGTGTGTTTGTTTATGTGTTTGCACTTATTTGAAATGCCTGATAAAAGAAAGTTTTAACTTGACAAGAAAACATTGTCAGAAAAAAAAAAAATTCGTACCGAAATAAACAAATCAATAATTTAAAAACAAAATGTTTTCATTTTTTTTAAACACTTCGTCTATTTCTCCGACTTTTACTCGGCGTGACTAAATATGTCCACTTGAGAACGCCAACGGCCAGAAATAGACGGCAACGTATTCTTCCGAATTCTAAGAGCATCCTTGAAACACTTAACATACTTCATCTCAACAATGTCGTCACACTGAAAGGCGAGTTGAGGACAGGTTCTCTCTTGATTCAGCTTCATCAGCTTTGCATGGATAAACATCTTCATCGTTAGATTTCCAACTCACGTGTAACATAAAATATCCTTCAGACATTTACCGTCATTCATTTATCCTCTCGTCAATACTAGTTGAAAGAAAGTCTTCGTAAGGCACCGTTTAATAAATCTGGGCCCGTTTTATTTAGTTTAAATATTTATATATTTGATTATATATATATATATATATATATATATATATATATATATATATATATATATATATATATATATATATATATAAATGAAGGAGAATGGAAAGGAATTAGAGAAAGCAAAAGCCAAATCAAAATTCAATTCAAAAGTTCAAAGCAAGGTATATTCCGCAAAAAGGCAATTTATTCAAGTTAAATTTTCTTTAAGCCAGGCTTTTCAAAGATCAAAATCTTATCATCAGAGGAAGTCGCTGGGATAGATAAGTTGGCAATGGCCAAGATTTAAAATTTGAAAAAATAAAATAAAAGTTGTAGGGAAAGAAACGCAGGGCAAAACTGTGCCAAGGTGCAAGCAAATGTCCGATTGCTCTATCCTGGATATTGAGCTGTACACTATTCACAATAGGGTTTTACCTTTCCTAAAAGTTCGCTTTTAGTACACCTCTTTATATATTTATATATATATATATATATATATATATATATATATATATATATATAGCTCCTATGAAGCTGCGCCCTTTCAAGAGATAATATATTATAATAAATTAGCCACGTTGCAGTGGTTTCTCCCTTGAGAAATAAAACTGTCTTTAGAATGACCGTACTTGTGTTTACATTGAAAAGATACAATGCGTATTTCTCTCACATTTCAGAGTTTGGTCGTTGCGCTGGCCAAATTGGTACAGGACCAGGATTCATAATACTTTGATCCGAGGTTCGAACTGTCCTACCTGCGATACGGTTAAACAATTCCATACTGAGGAGCGTAAAATAAAAACGCGAATCATATATCTGTATATGTATAAAAAAATATTTATTAATATGAATTATATATATATATATATATATATATATATATATATATATATATATATATATATATTCATATTTGTCGCTCCTTAATAATTAGTAGAGCACTTTAATAGTAGTGCAAATACAGCGTGACGTCATTTGCTTTATAATGCATCATTCCTTAATATAAGTAGAATGCCTGTGTCGTTCATCGCCGCTTATAAATGTATTTAAACTACCACAGTTTATCAGCTGTTCGGATATTGGCCGCGAGGTTTAAAACGTTGGATTGAAGTTGAAAAATACTTATAATCCAGGGTTTCGAACCGAGTGACCGGTAGTGAATAGTCATACTTCTACGCTGAAGAGTCTTGATTGAAAAGAGACGAAACGTATACGTCCGTAGATAATAAACAACAACAAATATTTTTCATATTTGTCGCTCCTTAATAATTAGTAGAGCACTTTAGTAGTAGTGCAAATACAGCGTGACGTCATTTGCTTTATAATGCATCATTCCTTAATATAAGTAGAATGCCTGTGTCGCTCATCGCCACTTATAAATGTATTTAAACTACCACAGTTTATCAGCTGTTCGGATATTGGCCGCGAGGTTTAAGACGTTGGATTGAAGTTGAAAAATGCTTATAATCCAGGGTTTCGAACCGAGTGACCGGTAGTGAATAGTCATACTTCTACGCTGAAGAGTCTTGATTGAAAAGAGACGAAACGTATACGTCCGTAGATAATAAACAACAACAAATATTTTTCATATTTTTATATATATATATATATATATATATATATATATATATATATATATATATATATATATATCACATCAAGTAAGTGTAAGGCTTGTGAAATAATCAACCCAACCGAATCATTACGCACTTTCCTGTGTTTTATAATAGGAGCGCTACATTTTATAGTAGGTGCGCTATATTTCCGACCATAGCTCGTAAATGTACGCGTCTATCGTAAAATCATTTTCACTGAATTTCTGTAATAAAATATTTTTTCATATATTTATATTGTAAAATAATTTCTAATACATTTCTTTAATAAAATAAATTCTAATGCAAACCTATAGTAAAATAATTCCAATGCATTCTCATCGTAAAATCATTTCCAATATATCCATATAGTAAAACCATTTTAATAGATTCCTGTAGTAAAATAATTAACAACACATTCCTATATGGTTTAAATCATTTCCCATTCATTTATAGGTATATCATGTCTATTTCATTCCTTAATAAAATCTATCCGAAACTACTTATGTATATTTGTTTCGGCCAATTTCTGATGCGTATTTTCAGAAATTGTCCGTTCGATTCGTTCGCTTTCAGTAATTACTACATTTACTCCGGCTTTACATCTTCTCTCTCCTCAGACAGTCATCACATTAAAATATATTACCACGGCCACCCACGTTCACTGGGAAGTCATCTTCATAAAGTACGTATACCTTGGTAGCATCGTTATTATTTCATATTTATCGATACTGTTATTTTCAATTAACCAATCTGCAGTTTCTCCCCCTCAAATAAGGAACGCTCCCTTCACCTACACACTTTCATTTTGGGTGCATTTTAGGTCGGCAATTTATTTTACATTCTCGATTAACAGAATAACAGATTAGTGTTACATTTCGGAATCTTTTAGATGAGGATTAAAAGTTTGTATTATTTGGCTCATTCGAACTACTGTTCTCATCTTCGCAATGATCTGCGGCGTAACGGTTAGAAGTGCAAAGTAATAATCAGTTCAAAGTGACAGTCTTCTGTAGGTTGAACGTTGTATCCTCAGTGCAAATACAATTCAGAAATACTTAAGACTTCTAAGCGGGCATGGCTGACGGAACAAGAGAAAGCTACCACATCAATTAAATAAAGAGTCCCGTTAAAAATTCTGTACATATTCTCGAGTCCGACAAGATGCGCATGAAGAAGGTCGGAGGTTACATCGGCCGAAACGTTGTGAGAATGATATCAATATGAGAACAGTAGTTCGAAGAAGCCAAATAATGTGAACAAATTAGCAGATAAGCAGATTTGCTAATTTTCGTAAAGACTCGCCTCCATTATTCTTATTTTCCAATATTTATTTGTTTTGAATAAAGATAATATTTTATATTTATTATTATTATTATTATTATTATTATTATTATTATTATTATTATTATTATTATTATTATTATTATTAATGATATATTTTAAAACTTTGACAGCAAACTAATTAATATTTATTTCATTTTAATAAATACTTTCACCGCAATAAAAATTATTTAACAACCTTTTCACTCCAGGTCAAAGCACGTTACATTTAATAACTTATTTTACTTATTCTAATGAAGTATCGATTCTAATCGCGGTGTAACGTTCGATTCTTCACTGAAACCAGACTGTAACCTTTTACATTCTCGGTATATCGGAATTTATTCTCTTATTCCTTTCCTATTTATTTCTTATTCTTCCTTCTTATTCATTTCTTATTCCTCTCTTATTCCTTTATTCGCTAGCTACTGAATCTCGCCTGTTTGACGTCAATCGAGAAGGTTTGTCTCTATGGTTATGATAATTTATGCGACTGATGACTTTGAACTACAGATTTACACGTAAAAATTCCGGATTCGGTCTAATCCATGGAGGAGTTCCGACAGGAAAGACCAGGGTATTTTAGGGTGATATTGAATGTAACTGTCTTGTTGACGTTAAATTGACGTTTAAAAGTCTTTTTCCTCACACTGCGTGGTCACTGTTGCCGTCAATTTTTTCCTATCTGGACGCAGGTTTACTGTTAAGATACAAAGAAACACGGTGGCTTTCTGTTATTTCGAATTCATCACAACGTTCATTGGTAAAGGGAGTCAAACCTCTCAGACATTGCCACTTTCTTCCGGGGGAAGTGTCTGTCATGTGTAACGTTATTATCTTATCTGTAAGAGGGTAACGACAGAACCGATCAGGACATTTTCGGGCGAAATTGACCTTTATCAGACTCTTAGATTATAAATTGACTTCAACGATTCCGTTATTCCCACTGCGCACGCACGATTTTTGTTCTTTTTTTTTGCATTGCCACTCGGAATTAAGGTTAGTGTTAAGATATAAAGAAACACAGGGCTTTTGAGTCATTTAAATTTTCTTAACGGCTGTAAAGTAATGGGAGCTTATTCTCCCAGGTATTATCATTTTCTTTTTGCCGGGTTTTAACGGTTTCGTTACGCCAATTGCACGTCCACCGTTTTCGCCTTTTGTTTCATATTTCCTCCCGGACTTAGGGTTAGTTGTAGGTTTAATGAAGAACATGTATTTTTTTCATTCATATAAAATATTACCTTTTTTCTTCCATTTGTATACACACAATTACCCACCCCCCCCGATGCACGGATAGACTTTCGTAGGTATGAAATAATACTAACATATACATTTTATACTTTTGAATTTTTGAGATGAGGATTGATAATTTGTATAATTGTGGTTATTCAAACAACATTTCTCATCTTGAGTGTTATCATCACAACGTTTCGGCCGCTGTAACCTCCGGCCTTCTTCAGGTGTATATCTTCGAATTCGGGAATATTTCTGTTGAACTCGGAAATCTGGACGGAATTTCGAACGGACCCCTTTATTTAATCCACGGGGGTAGCATGCTCTTGTTCCGTCAGCCATGACTGGAAGAAGTCTTCAGTCCGTGGCGCAGTAAATATAGTACAAGGTTAAATTCAGTTTTAAGTGATTGTCATCTGAAAGTTGAAGGTTCAATCCTCGGTGCGGGCGATACGAAGAATTGCGAATTACTGAAGACTTCTACCCAGTCATGGCTGATGGAACAAGAGCATGCTACCCGCTGTGGATTAAATAAAGGGTTCAGTTCGAACTTCTGTCCAGATTCCCGAGTTTGACAGAAATATTCCCGAGTTCGAAGAGATACACCTGAAGAAGGCCGGAGGTTACAGCGGCTGAAACGTTGTCATGATAACACTCAAGATGAGAAATGTAGTCTGAATAACAAAAAATTATACATATAAATGTTATTTATAAATGTGATATTCACAAAATATTACAATTAATATTTATAACTACATAAGAAAATGAGTGGAACGCGTGCAACGCAACAAGCAACGAGCGCGGTTTGCGCTTACTGGAGTTCGCTAGCTACAACGACATGGTGCTGGCAAACACTCTTGGTGAACACAAGGCTTCAAGACGATGGACGTGGCATGCCCCCAACGGATCACATCACCAGCTTGATTATATCATGGTACAGAAACGGTTTAGATCGGGAATCAACAGAGCCAGGTCAGGAACATTTCCAGGAGCGGATATGGGAAGTGATCATTACCTAGTGATACTGAACTTCAGGGTACGACTAAAGAAGCTCAATAGGCCAAAGAACAGTAGATTAAAGTTCAATTTAGACAGACTGAAAGATCCCGACATACTCGAAACCTTTGGCGGTAAATTTGCTGTTCTCCTCAAACTTGAAGAAGACACGCAAGCACTGACCACTAAATTCAAGAAAGTGATGACCGAAACAGCAAACGAAGTCTTGGGGAAACAGACGAAATCCTCGATATTTGTGACTCTAGGAGAGAGCTCAAGAAAACCAAGAACTCTGAAGAAGGAGTGATAGCGTACAGAAAGATCAACAAGCAAATCCGAAAAGGAATGAAAGAGGCAAAGGAAGACTGGATAGACAAACAATGCATTTCAGTCGAAGAGAACCTACACAACAACAATAGCAAGAAGGCTTTCCAAATAGTGAAAAACCTGACGAAGCAGAAATCATCAAGAGCCAACACTATCCACGACAAAGAGGGCAGATGCCTAACAGAAAATCAATGCATCCTGAACAGGTGGACAGAATACTGCTCAGATCTGTACAACCACCAGAACAACGGAGATATCAGTGTTCTAACCAATCAGGAGTCAACGAACAGCGATGACCACCCAATCCTACGGGAAGAAGTAGTTCATGCTATTAAATCGTTGAAAACGGGAAAAGCAGCAGGAGTAGACAACATCCCAGCCGAAATGATTAAGAAGGGAGGAACAACAGTAACCGATATCCTAACACAAATCTGCAACAAAATCTGGCAGACTGGAGAATGGCCGTCAACTTGGACACAGTCACTCATCATCACGCTTCCCAAGAAAGGTAACCTACAGCTGTGTCAAAATTACAGGACCATTAGTCTTATCAGCCATGCCAGCAAGGTAATGCTGAGGGTCATTTTGAACAGACTGAGACCACAAGCAGAAGAGATCATCGCTGAAGAACAAGCTGGATTCCGTAAGGGTAGAAGCACCACAGAACAAATCTTCAATCTACAAGTTCTGAGCGAAAAGTACAGACAAGAACAACAAGAAATATACCATGTGTTTGTTGATTTCAGGAAAGCCTTCGACAGGGTCTGGCACGACGCACTGTGGTCAACAATGAAGAAATACAACATGGGTCAAAGAATGATCAAAACAATACAGGAGTTGTATACTAAAGCCACAAGTGCAGTTCTCGTTCAGGGTTAAGTGGGGGATTGGTTTCACACTGCAGTTGGGGTTCGCCAGTACTGTCTGTTGTCGCCAACACTCTTCAACATCCTCCTTGAACGAATCATGTCAGATGCCCTTGATGATCACGTGGGCACAGTCAGGATTGGGGGACGAACCATCACAAACCTCAGATTTGCCGATGACATTGATGGACATGCCGGAAATCAAACAACACTTTCTAATCTAGTGAGCCGCCTCGACAGAACATCCACAAGGTACGGAATGGAGATCAATGCTGAAAAAACGAAGCTGATAACGAATAGTGGACAACCATTATCAACAACGATAACAGCCAACGGCCAAGAACTGGAAACCGTAAACCAGTTCAAATACCTTGGCGCTATACTCAGCAACAAAGGATCCAAGACTGAAATCCTGGCAAGAGCAGCACAAACGGCAGCAGCACTTGCAAAACTGAAATCAATCTGGAAAGACGGAAACATTAGTCTCCGTTGCAAACTGAAGCTGCTGCATACACTAGTATTATCCATCTTTTTGTATGCATGCGAGTCATGGACCTTGACAGCTGAGCTCCAAAGGAAGATCCAAACGGTAGAAATGAGATGCTACAGAAGAGTGCTTGGCATCTCTTACTCAGACCGTGTCACAAATGAAGAAGTTCGCGCGCTCATCAACGCAAATCTGAACAACTACGAAGATTTACTGACAACTGTAAGAAGGAGAAAGCTTAGATCGTATAGTCACGTGACAAGGGGCAGTGGTCTCTCCAAAACCATCCTGCAGGGAGCAGTGCAAGGCAAGAGAAGGAGAGGTAGACAACACAAAAGATGGACGGACAACATCAAAGAGTGGACGGGCTACAACTTCGCTACAACCCAGTCCATTGCCCATGACCGTCAGAAGTGGAGACAGCTGGTGTGGAGTTCGTTGGCGCAGCGCCCCTACGACCCAGGAGGGGGTTAAGGGACCAAGTCAAGTCAAGTCAAGAAAATGAGTGACAATTTATGGAGTTGAGAGATGGAAGCATGAAATCCTTGGGTTACTTAGTTTCCCGCGCAAATACTCGATATTATTTTAATTTTTTTAGGCCGATCATCATCATGAATTGATTTAGTTTCTTTTTTTTTTAATATTTGGTACTTCTGCACCAACGGATCGTGCTATTTTTTTAGACGAGAGTTTCAAGTTCAATTCAATTTTTACGGTATATTTTGTTAATTAAATTATTAAGTGAACGTACAGAATAGTTAACAAAGTCCCATCACCATGTTAAAATAATAAAGTTAGTATTTCTACACGGTCCGTAAACTGCAGAAGAACCAAATATTTATGTAATGTTTTTTTTATGTTATGTTATGTTAATTTCCTGAAGTTTATAAACCACGTATCCAGTTTGAATATAAAATACTTTAGACTTACGTGAGATTCGAACTCTGGTATTGACACCGTAAACACTACTGCCTTAGTGATGTGTAATCATCCTATTCCTTTTTTGTCAACCTCATCACATGATTCTATTTTCGTACGAACATACATACTACAAACACGCCATGAATTTTAATAGTAGATTGTTTGTACAAAATAGTAAAGAGTCACCGCGTATCAATCCCCAAAGGCCACTCTATTGTAAGGTGGATGGCGAACCAAATGATTGGTTCAAGATTTGTTCAAGATCTGATTATTTATGAGGGCGGCTCAGATAGATAGATTTAATAGATGTTTCAATAGTATTGATTTACTCCTCTCCAGGAGTTAGGCACAAGGCCAGTTTTTATCTTACTCTCACAAGTAAGATGTGACCCCAGGTCGGGTCGGGAAAGTGGGGTTTAAAAATTGCCTGGGCAGCCCCGTCGGCATTCCCCGGTAGGGGCGCCTCAGGCAGTAAGCAATAAACTTACTCCTCCCCAAAGAGGGGAGGCGAAGCCTGGGAGGGTGGATCTCCATGAACTGCACAGGACAGACCATAGACCGGCGTAAATCAAGCCCCGAAGGCCAAGACAATACCAATCTATGGGGTGCAGTATTCATCGGAACAGATACTACACTTTGATCTTAGCCAAAAGGCCAATCATTAAGATGTTTTTTATTTACTCCGCTACAGGAGTTAGGCACAAGGCCAGTTTTATCTTACTCCAACAAGTAAGATGTGACCCAAGCTCGGGTCGGGAAAGTGGGGTTTTAAAAGCCAGCACCCGAGAAGGTGGGCACTCTGGCCATTAAAATATGCCTGAGCAGCCCCGTCGGCATTCCCCGGTAGGGGCGCCTCAGGCAGTAAGCAATAAACTTACTCCTCCCCAAAGAGGGGAGGCAAAGCCTGGGAGGGTGGACCTCCTAGAACTGCACAGGACAGACCCATAGGCCGGCGGAATCAAGGCCCGAAGGCCAAGACAATACCGGTCTATAGGGTGCAGTATCCATCGGAACAGATACTACACTTTGATCTTAGCCAAAAGGCCAATCATTTAGATGTTTCAATAGTAGCTGAGAAGGAATGAAATAAATTACACCCACTTAGTAAAACGGTTGAGATTAATTATCTTTTTTTTTTAATAAATGAAAGTTCTAGACTATTAGCTATAACTCTATTAAAATGCATGAAATAAATGAGGCGAAACATTGGAGAAAAATAATTTGATTCATTTCAGCAGACGTTCGTCGTCCGCTTCGACAGATAATTTCATCACGCGCACTCAGCTGACCTTTATTCAACGTGTTAAATCAGTTCATATTTTGAGAGTTATTTTATTTCTTCATATTTACAATTATTAAAACTAATTTTTTTTTAATTTGTAGAAAGTGTGTAATTTTTTTGTGTAAGATTCGGACTTGGAATTACCGGAGAGATTTCAGTCGGGCAACATTTAAAAAAATACTTTTTCGTTCAATTTTAAATTGTGAGTTAATTGCAGCTTCTTAATAATAATCATCTCTGGGAATTATAAGTTTGGCTTAAATTTCGAATTTACTCTTTTATCTCTAAGAAGAAGAAAAAAAAGCGATCGCCCAGGCACAATAAAGACGGAGACAAAGAAAAACAGAGGGAATGAGTAAGAAACATAGCATGCGTGTGTCGGTTTGAATATTAATCAGATTAATGATTAAAAATAAGAAAAAACGAGCATAGGAGAGAAGAAGGAGAAGAAGAAGAAGAAGAAGAAGAAGAAGAAGAAGAAGAAGAAGGAGGAGAAGAAAAAGAAGAAAAAGAAGAAGAAAAAGAAGAAAAAGAAGAAGAAGAAGATAAAGAAGAAGATAAAGAAAAAAAAAAGAGGATGAAGAAGAAGTAGAAAGAGAAAGAGAAAGAGAAGGATAATACTATTAATAATAATACGAGAACGATAAGAAATAGAACAAACTGAACAACATACAAAGTAAATCGAACAATTCGGTTTGCGAACAATTCGGTTTACAAACAATTCGGTTTGCGAACAATTCGGTTTGCGAACAATTCGGTTTGCGAACAATTCGGTTTGAAATTCGAATTGTTCCAGTTCCGAGACGTTTATGAACCGAGGTTAGACTGCATGAAAATGTTACGAAGAAAAAAGTAAGCGAGGAAAAGGGGAAAGACGAAAAAACAATTGTAAATTGGAGAAGAAGAAGAAGAAGAAGAAGAAGAAGAACGAGTCATAGAAAACGAAAAAGTAGTTGAAGAAGAAAAATAAGTGTTCCGAAAGAAATAGTAGAAGCGGGAGAAGAAGAAGAAAAAAAGAAGTAGGAGGAGGAGAAGAAGAAGAAATAAAAAGGTAGATCAGTGCTAGAAGACAAAGAAAGAGAAAAATAAAAATAAAATAAACACAAGACAAAAGAAAACGAACAAAAAAAGAAACAGTAGAAGAAAAAGAAGAAAAAGAAAAAGAAAAAGAAGAAGAAGAAATAAAAATGTAGATCAGTGCTACTAAAAGACAAAGAAAGAGAAAGAGAAAAAGATAAAAAACACAAGAACAGTAGAAGAAAAAGAAGAATGAGAAAGAAAAAAAAGAAGCAGGAGAAGAAGAAGAAAAAAAGAAGAAATAAAAAGGTAGATCAGTGCTAAAAGACAAAAAAAGAAAGAGAGACAAAGATAAAAAACACAAGACAAAAGAAAACGAACAAAGAAGAAAACAAACAGTAGAAGAAAAAGACGACGAATAAAAAGACGCATTCCAAAGAAAAAGAAGCAGAAAAGGAAAACGAAACCGTCAAAAATGAAGAAGAAAAAGAAAAACGATGACCAGCAGAAGAAAAAAAGATTACTTTAAACAGATTATATAAAAAGAAGCAGACGACAGAGAAAGTGAAGACGAAAAAGTTGAAGACGAACCAATGAAAGACATGAGAAGAAGACGAGGGAGAACGGTGACCCGTATGAGATGAATAATACTAAAAAATGGAAGATATTAAGAATTAAAGTGAGAGAGTATTGTTACCATAAATCTTCAGATTGAAATGAGAAGAGTTCCTGAACCTTTTAACAATCTTCTAAAAATGGGGGGATCATAGAATTAGTCCATTGAGTGTCACTCGGTCTTCAATAAGGTAAAATCATTACTTTTTTAGATATGGTGCTCACACATTACAACCCATCCATGAATATTATTGTTGTTTTTGATGCATCTCTTTATGCTGTTGGAGCTGTGACTTCACGAGCTTTCTCGGCCTTTTGGTCAAGATCAAAGTTTTATGAGATGTCAGATTATGAGACCTTCCATATATATATATGTATTCAAGCAGTTTCAGTTCTTTTGGTTTCATCTTGACATGTTCCATATTTCTAATTCTTTATATGCTAATGCGTCACCACTTACCAATGCTTAAACCACTCGAGTAAAAGTGATAATTAGTTGGACGATGAACAATAATATCAGAGGGTTGAAAACGATGAATGGAATGGACAACATTTGATTACTTAAGAGTGTGGCTTAACAAGTATTTGTTTACATTGGACTAGAAGACAACGAGGTTGTAGTCTGCAGGGAAGCAGTCCCGTGGAAATGCGCTCCAAAGATTCGTAGAGTTTGCGTAATGTTATCCTATTTGAATTTACTTGTGTTTGGTGAGCGTCATCTGCCGACACAACACCTGTTATCGCAGGGTGCTTCATGATACGTGTAATGCAACAGTGCTTGATAGATTTGGACTTAAATGTTTTTTATTAATGTTTTTTTACTTGAACGTTGCGTGATAGTAATGTGGGGGATTTATC
Source organism: Sepiola atlantica (assembly GCA_963556195.1). Classification (NCBI taxonomy): domain Eukaryota; kingdom Metazoa; phylum Mollusca; class Cephalopoda; order Sepiida; family Sepiolidae; genus Sepiola; species Sepiola atlantica. The sequence continues at coordinate 80,361,581 of OY744534.1, read as the reverse complement.
TTGAATATTGAAGAAAAACGAGCAAGAAAACGTCAACATTCAACACAAATGAAGGGCAAATAAAATATCCAATACTCAAACATTTATAAGAACAACAACAATTTATTTTGCATTTTTACACATAAAAATTATGTTCCATATTTGACGAAAGTCTTTTAGCGTCTTTTGGATAAATGTCTCTTTGACGGCTTGAAAGAAATAAGTGTCTTTTTGTTATTTAAAGCAATGTTTCTTTAAATAAGTTTTGTATGGAGAAAAACGCACGTGTGTGTGTGTGTGCGTGTGTGCGTGTGTACGTGTGTAATTGAAAAGAGAGAAAGAAAATGCCAAGCTTACTATGAGTGTCCAGCAGTCAGAAAAGGAAAGACATTGTTGACGAGACCGTTACTTGCTGGTGAGCGGCTGAAAAGAAGGAAAGACGAAGCGCCAGTGTCGTTCTGTCAAGGCTGTGCGAGTAGAAGAGGTCGATTTCCGTTTGCAAAGGTTTTTATAGTCCGAAGGGCAGATAACTCTGGTGTCGCTTTCCAGCGCCAACTGTTGGTGAAAAGGCGACACCTAACGGCCAACCGGTGTAGTTATGTTTTGAAAGGGAGGTCGTACTTGTCTCCCCTTAGTTATTTGGATGTTAATCCGATAGTAAGTCTATTTCTTTCTGTTCCCTTCCGATCGAGACAAAACAAAACAGAATCAACATCTTTCTTTCTTTACTCCTGGAAATCGAATCAAAGAACATTATTTTTACATGAAGTTGCACGAAATTGCAAATCGAATCAAAGTTTGTTGAAAAAAAACAAAACACAAGACAACCAATCTAGCATCACACGAGGAAAAATAAAAATAATATATATAATAGCTGCTTTCTTCCACGCATCTTACATAAAATGCTTTAAAGTAGAGAACGAATCGAAGTTTGATACAAAGACAAAACAAAGAATAAGTTCTTTGAAAAGACAGGGGAGGGGCCCTTTGAAAATTATGGTTTTCTTTTCGGTTCATTCCTTTATCAGTCAATTTAATAATTTGTAATTAAACGATATTTTTTTTAAATAGCGGAGTCCTGCGCCACCATGTTGTCAACGATTAAATAAAAATGTGATTCTGTCTTGTCGTGCAATTACAGGTCAACACCTTGGTCTGCTTTCCTTCCTAGGTTATTTAATCCCCTTAAACTCTCTGCGACCACGATATTTGTGCTACTGCTTTATAATGCACGCTATTATTATTATTATTATTATTATTATTATTATTATTATTATTATTATTATTATTATTATTATTATTATTATTATTGTTATTGTTATTGTTATTATTATTATAGTTATTATTATTATTATTATTATTATTATTATTATTATTATAGTTATTATTATTATTATTATTATAGTTATTATTATTATTATAGTTATTATTATTATTATTATAGTTATTATTATTATTATTATAGTTATTATTATTATTATAGTTATTATTATTATTATTATTATTATAGTTATTATTATTATTATTATTATTACTATAGTTATTATTATTATTATTATTATAGTTATTATTATTATTATTATTATAGTTATCATTATTATTATTATTATTGTTAGTAGTAGTAGTAGTAGTGGTAGTATTAGTAGTAATAGTAGTTCTAGTAGTCGACAATTAAAACATTGACACCCGTATAATATATATATATATATATATATATATATATATATATATATATATATATATATATGATATGACAAGAGTGCTTCGTGCAAGATTTTGTGCAAATTTTGTCGAGTATTTTTGGAGCCGTTAAGTGTTGATTGTCTTTAGTATCATCGGCAATAGTTGAATTAACACACTTGCCGCCTTTGTACACTCTAAATATAAAGGAGGCTTTATGCAAAATTGTGTTCAATTCTGTTAAGTAGTGTTTGCAGCGGACATACATACATACATACATGCATACATACATACATACATACATACATACATACATACATACATACATACATACATACATACATACATACATACATACATACATACAGATATGCACACTCATAGTCCAGGCCAAATGATATTGTTGTTTTTTTTGTTTTGTTTTTAATAATTTATTTGTTGAGTGATTAATTATTTTTAATTGACAGAATGTACCCTGTATTTAAAGGTTATCGCTTAAAAAATATTTCCTCCGGGGCAGGAGTGACTAAGCGAATGTGGTAATTAACTTAAGAGGAAATGAAATCGAAAATAATACGTCTTCTCTGGCAAATGGAGAATTGTCACGTGACAATATCCGCAAATAAAGGAAGAGAACCGCCGGGGATTGCTCATGGATTGCTAGCAACACTCTATCACAAATTGATTTCAATATAATTTTGAAAAGTTTAAAATATTTAAAAAAACAACAACAAACAAACAAACAGCTTTCGGATGGATTTAGAGATATTTCGACGGTGAAAAAGCCATAAAATGCCTCCATTTTGTAAGTATCAATTGCGCGCAATAAACTACCTGCCATCCAAAGGCTATTAATCTAGCTGTAAGTATTCGTTTTATACTAATGAGTGACTATTTACGAAGGTCAAAAGACACTCGAGGATAAAAGTGGGTCTCGCTAAAAGAAAATGTTTTGAGGCTAAAAATGGATTACTTTTAACAGTAGTAGTAGTAGTAGTAGTAGTAGTAGTAGTAGTAGTAGTAAGAGTAAGAATTATAGTAGTAATAGTAAGATTTACTCCCTTATTACATACCTGGTAGCTTGAGAGTGTTTATTTGAGCTACAGTACATATATTTAATATAAATCTATTATAATTCTAAAAAAAATAATAGCTTTGTTTATTTAAATTACCTCTCCTGAAAGTTCATGAACGATATTTTAAGAAAGGTTTTGTACTTTATCATATATTTTATTAAACCATTTTTATTAATTACTGTTAATAGCGACACCACTATTGCATATATATGAGGAAATAGGGAATACGATTACACATAAATAACACTAACCATTAATTTAGATCTATGATCTATTCATATATTTAATTTATTCTTTTATTATTATAATATCTTTTTTTATTTATTTTAATTTTTTTATTATTATTTTATTTTATTGAGCATACACATACACACACATTAGAATACACCCATATTCACATACATGTATATATGCATACACATACACATACACATATGTAAATAAAGTGCATATCATTCCATTCCATAATTATAATATGTGACATGTAAAAATGTGGGGTGGGTGGCGCTAGCAAATAAAGAGGAGACAAAGGCAAGTAAGTTGGGGATGGGAGTGTGAGGATGTGAGAATCAGAGGATGAAAGGGGAAGACAACTCGAATCTGTTATAATAATAAAAGAATAAATTAAGTATATGAATAGATCATAATAACAAAGGAAAATTTAAGAAAAAAAATCTATAAATCAATAAATAGAATAAATTTATATAAATTTAGTTCTAGGAATATTATACCCTTGGAATACTCTTAAATTAACTTATAAAAAAAATTAAAATAAATAAATATGTATTTAGATATTTACACTTTATGTATGTATATACGTGTATGTATTTTTTATCCCTAATCCCCCATTCCTCAACGTTTCTTCTTATTCCTCTTCTCTTCCCCCGTTCCAACGATTCCTTCCTACCCCTTGGCATGGATCCATTCCACAATTCAAATTCCTTCTCTAATTTCAAATCTCATTTCTAAATATAGTTTTCCTTAAGTTAACCCCCTTTGATGGCACATATTATAATACGGCCCACACTTAAATTTAGATTTAGAATTGAATAAAGAAAAAGAGAAAAAAATTAATTAATAAATCATACAAAATAAAATATAATAACATTATAATAAACAAATGGTTATAATATTTTAACTTTAGTTGAATAATTGTTTAATTAAATTCTGACATTTTCTACATATTCTTTTCTCGATCCTTTCTGACAAGTTTTAGAGTTTCAGGCTTGAGCTGACAGATGAATTCATTGTACTCGCTGTCTATCCTAACACTTTCGATTCCTTCCAGAGCCATCTTCAGGACGTGGGTATTAAGTAATGGGGTCTGTATTTTCAAATTCTCAGTCGTCGTTTTGGCGGGAACTGTGTGATAAAGTGTAGTAAAAACAGACTATTAGTATTAGTGTTTAATTTTAAGATATTTACACATATATATATATATATATATATATATATATCGTAAAATGTTCCTTATAAAAACTTAAAAAAACAGCTATTAATAAAATCATTTCGATAACAGTGAAAATATCTTCAAATGTTTTACTTGTGTCTATCTGTTCCACCATCATGTGTCTTATTTTCTCCAACTTATGTCTATCCGTCACACCTCTGCATTATATTGCCTTCTAAGTATCTCATTTCTATATACTATTAGACAATGCTTCAAGCAAACTACATAAACCTCTTATATATATATATATATATATATATATATATATATATATATATATATATATATATATATGGGAAAGGAAGGATGAAGGTAATCCGACGTGATGGGAAATGAAAAAGGAAAAACCAAAAAGGATGTTTGTTTTATGTGTTCATCAACGTTTCGTCTTTATTTGTAAGACTTCTTCAGGATAATAATTTCAAGAAAAATGTCATTCAAGTACGTGGACATTTTGGGTTGACATGCTGGGTTGATGGGAAGACGTAGTAGCCACTACTGGAAGCAGTAGGACCAACGTCCGGGCTTGCTTATGTCAGTCGCGTGGAATGAAATGAATGTTGATGGTTCTGAGTGAAAAAAGTGGAAAGGTGGTGGTGAGCAGGGAATAATGTGGATGGCAGTGAGTGACTACTACGTCTTCCCATCAACCCATCATGTCAACCCAATATGTTCACGTACTTACATGACATTTTTCTTAATATTATCATCCTGAAGAAGTCTTACAAATAAAGACGAAACGTTGATGAACACATAAAAAACACGCTTTTTGGTTTTTCCTTTTTCAATATATATATAATGTTTTTTCATGGAAGTCGCTCTAGACAAGGCATGAAGCCACTAGATGTAAGGATCTAAAGATAATACTATTTCAAGATAAAAAAACTAGCCAACAATAAGTGTTAGATGGATAGATTCTGATCCAGAAATATATAAATATATTCCGGATTGTGGTTAATGACATTTTGAGTAATAATCGCTTTATTTGACAGTTCACATCACAGTTGCAACCTAATTATTAGATTTATCTAAATGATAACTTTACCAACTACGACTGAAATTTATATGATAGAACAAATCCATACCTTTTTAAAAGATTCTTTTCTTTCTAAAACTTTTTCTACAGCTGTTTCGCCTGGGATGTGAAACTGATTTGTGTTAATCTGCCAAGTATTTACGAAATGTATAGATTGTCAGTTGAATGATGAAGAATATTATGAGAGGAATGAAAATGGTGAGTATAATTAACATGATTACTTATGGACACAGTGTATGGTAAACATTTCTTGACATTGGATTTAAAGGCGATCACGTTGTAGTCTACAGGATAGCAATCTTGTGATACTGTGTTCCACTAACGGGAAATTATGAGTTAAAAACTCCGTTCATGGGATTGCCGCCTGGCGCATAGCGTACTGAAAAAGAAGTGAAAGTTTCGGTTCTCATGCAGTTCACGAACCGCGTTTTTATCGCCACATTCCGGCAGGTTTCGTAAATCGCCGGAAGGTACCGAACGCTTAGTTGACAAAAATTGCAGCAGCCGACACAATTAGAAAATGCGATGAAAATATGCAGATATAATTGACAGCTACCTGCGTGAATTTCTGTGGAGATAGAAAGTTGGAAACAATCCCTTCGTCCCCATACTAGAGCACATTGATGAAGTGTGCCCTCTTGAACAGCTTTTTCCTATATCCTCTACTTTTCCATCGTCATCACAGAAGATTTGCTAAAAGTAACAGTATCTAACCCCTAACCCTAAAAGAAACACTACCCAACTCTAACCGAACACCAATCAAGTCAATAAAGTTGAAAAAGAATTGTCAAGAAAAAAAAACATTATTTGCTAAAAATAAAAATCATAGAAATGTTTGCTATCATTTGTTGCACCATATTTTCTTCAAACAGAAATAAATATTTATTCATGTAACTTACCAAATACGATGAGTGTTTTGTTCCTTGATTTGAATTTTTGTCCTTACATCTTGAAAGTTTCTTAAAAAATTTAAATATTTTTGTTTTTCCGATTTTTAATTGAATTTGTTTTCGTTGAAATTAACATACGATGCTTGGTTCTAGATGATTTTTTCGACACAAAAAAGAACGAAGTGTTCGTTCGTCATCTTCCGGCGGTGTACGTAACCTGCCGGAATGTGCCGATTAAAACTCGGTTAATAAATTGCATAGGTACCAACTTTTCTATAAGTTGCGGTAGTAAGACGAGTTATTGTTTCGAATGTATTACATGGAAGAACTAGAGATAGGATCTCAGGCGACCACAACAATAGAGTGGAGAAAGACTAGCAACAACTCTTCTGCGAGAAAAGAGCTGTAGTAAACAGAAGAGATATTCACCCACTATGGCGCGAAGTCGATTTGGAAGTACTTGAAGGCTACAAAAGAGTGCTCACCCCATTACAATTTGATTGAAACATTGCATGTTTTTCCTGATTAAACGAGCGTACTGTAAGATTATGACAAACGTCTGGGCACAAATCTCTTTTTACAAACAAACCAAACGTTGTTAAATATCGTTTTTCACTTTCAGAAATGAACAAAGATTCGACAAGTTTTATATTTCCCTAAATGTTGCAAACAGATAATCGGTTTAAAGATGTCAGCGTTTAAATCAGCGGCCGTTTTTTTTTCATTCTCTGTGTTTTTTTTTCTTTTGCTCTTTAGATGTTTCTTCGCATCTTTATGGTCGGTGATTTGTTTTATCACGCTTCGGGTCGAAATAGCATTTCCATCGCTTAACGCGTAGATCGAAAGGACGCAACTAATTTGAGATGCGTCTCTATGTAAGAGGCTCTGACCGTCAGTCGATCTGTCACAGTTACATTTGAAATAAGAATTTAGCCAGTCTGTTGTGATTTACTTGAAGAGCTAAACGCGCAAATTGATTCGATGCTTCAAACAGTCTACGTCGATCAGTCGGTCTGTCGGTCTGTCAACATTTAGGCTGAGTCTTCTTCCTGATAGTTGCAAATTTAATATGCCTATTATCATATGCAACCAATGAAAATATATAAAAATGCTGTATTCGTTAATCGTCCGTCACACTTCGTTATAATCGTTTCATACATTAGTTTGTTACAGAAATTCTACGTACGTGATCTAAGTTGTTCCTCAACTACGTTCCTTCAAGTTGAGCTAACTTCCGAAACGACCTGTAACAACTTATAATGGCGGCAAAACGTATTCCTCGATCACCGTGACTCTCACAAAAAAAAAATTGGTAAAATCAAAATTTGATAATTTATAACAGATGTTCTATTTCCTGTTGTGGAACAACAACAACATTATATATAAACTGGTTAAACTATAACTTTCATCGGTCTGTCTTTTTTGCGCTTTTTAATATCATGTGATTTGTCTTATCACAGTACACTTAAAATAAAGTTTCTAGACGCGTCGATGCATCCCTGTGCTATGCCCATTCGTCGCTCATCAAACTTAAGATAAAAATAAAATATAGTTTTCATCGCTAAACGCGATGGGGGGGGGGGGGTGACGGTGGCTCTGTTGTTAAAGACACAGACTGAACACCTGAGTGTGCCAATTTCAAATCCAGTTTGTTCAACAGAAACACTTTCACTTAGGATGTTGGTAACCTTCACGTGACCCCTCCTCTAACTGACCGATGTCTTTCCAGAAAGAATTCTTGAAACATATCGGGGAAACCAACGCCAACAATAGAATCAACGCCAACAATAGAATCATCTGATTCATACGAAATGAATGAATAAATGAATAAATGAATTAAAGAATGAATAAATGAATTACAGAATGAATGAATGAATAAATGAATTACAGAATGAATGAATGAAAGAATGAATAAATGAATTACAGAATGAATGAATGAAAGAATGAATAAATGAATTACAGAATGAATGAATTACAGAATGAATAAATGAATTAAAGAATGAATGAATGAAAGAATTACTAAATGAATTAAAGAATGAATGAATGAATGAAAGAATGAATAAATGAATTAAAGAATGAATGAATGAAAGAATTAATAAATGAATTAAAGAATAAATGAATGAATGAAAGAATGAATAAATGAATTAAAGAATGAATGAATGAATGAAAGAATGAATAAATGAATTAAAGAATGAATGAATGAAAGAATAAATAAATCGCTAAACGCGCAGACCGAATGGACGCATCTTACGAATATCAGATTTTCTTTTCCATAGAGAAGCGTTTCATTTCTTATTTATGTTGATGATGTTATTTGTTTTAATATGTTCGTCCGCCTTTTACGGTTTAAAATAACCCCATAAACTTTCCAAGTGTCATTTTGCCTTCAGGCAAACGTATTTCTCGTGGATGTTCGATCAAATTACTAAGCTGATGTCTAATTTCATCGACAGAAAGAAAGATTTATCCGTTTCAATTTTGATGTTAAGTATGCGATGCGCATGCGCGTATACTTTCGCACGGAACATTTCCGGTACGCATTAAAATAAAAATAGTTTCCCCACAGGCAATTATTTGTGAGGATCAGACTTTTATCGTCACGGATGGCACAACTAGCAGATAGTGTGTATCCACCTTCCCTGAACACTAAACAATGCTAGTGATAGTCCATGAACAATGCTAGTGATAGTCCATGAACAATGCTAGTGATAGTCCATGAACAATGCTAGTGATAGTCCATGAACAATGCTAGTGATAGTCCATGAACAATGCTAGTGATAGTCCATGAACAATGCTAGTGATAGTCCATGAACAATGCTAGTGATAGTCCATGAACAATGCTAGTGATAGTCCATGAACAATGCTAGTGATAGTCCATGAACAATGCTAGTGATAGTCCATGAACAATGCTAGTGATAGTCCATGAACAATGCTAGTGATAGTCCATGAACAATGCTAGTGATAGTCCATGAACAATGCTAATGATAGTCCATGAACAATGCTAGTGATAGTCCATGAACAATGCTAGTGATAGTCCATGAACAATGCTAGTGATAGTCCATGAACAATGCTAGTGATAGTCCATGAACAATGCTAGTGATAGTCCATGAACAATGCTAGTGATAGTCTATGAACAATGCTAGTGATAGTCCATGAACAATGCTAGTGATAGTCCATGAACAATGCTAATGATAGTCCATGAACAATGCTAGTGATAGTCCATGAACAATGCTAGTGATAGTCCATGAACAATGCTAGTGATAGTCCATGAACAATGCTAGTGATAGTCCATGAACAATGCTAATGATAGTCCATGAACAATGCTAGTGATAGTCCATGAACAATGCTAGTGATAGTCCATGAACAATGCTAGTGATAGTCCATGAACAATGCTAGTGATAGTCCATGAACAATGCTAGTGATAGTCCATGAACAATGCTAGTGATAGTCTATGAACAATGCTAGTGATAGTCCATGAACAATGCTAGTGATAGTCCATGAACAATGCTAATGATAGTCCATGAACAATGCTAGTGATAGTCCATGAACAATGCTAGTGATAGTCCATGAACAATGCTAGTGATAGTCCATGAACAATGCTAGTGATAGTCCATGAACAATGCTAATGATAGTCCATGAACAATGCTAGTGATAGTCCATGAACAATGCTAGTGATAGTCCATGAACAATGCTAGTGATAGTCCATGAACAATGCTAGTGATAGTCCATGAACAATGCTAGTGATAGTCCATGAACAATGCTAGTGATAGTCCATGAACAATGCTAGTGATAGTCCATGAACAATGCTAGTGATAGTCCATGAACAATGCTAGTGATAGTCCATGAACAATGCTAGTGATAGTCCTTGAACAATGCTAATGATAGTCCATGAACAATGCTAGTGATAGTCCATGAACAATGCTAGTGATAGTCCATGAACAATGCTAGTGATAGTCCATGAACAATGCTAGTGATAGCCCATGAACAATGCTAGTGATAGTCCATGAACAATGCTAGTGATAGTCCATGAACAATGCTAGTGATAGTCCATGAACAATGCTAGTGATAGTCCATGAACAATGCTAGTGATAGTCCTTGAACAATGCTAATGATAGTCCATGAACAATGCTAGTGATAGTCCATGAACAATGCTAGTGATAGTCCATGAACAATGCTAGTGATAGTCCATGAACAATGCTAGTGATAGCCCATGAACAATGCTAGTGATAGTCCATGAACAATGCTAGTGATAGTCCATGAACAATGCTAGTGATAGTCCATGAACAATGCTAGTGATAGTCCATGAACAATGCTAGTGATAGTCCATGAACAATGCTAGTGATAGTCCATGAAGCATTTATTTATTCGTTTGTTACAATTACAGATGCCATAAATATATTTTTGTCTATTTCCCATGAACATTGGAACAGTCTAGTAATGTTGAAGCAGCAGTGACAATGTGGATATAAGGAGTAGAATATAAGTTCGATTAATGTGAAGCAAGTCAAGTTCCTCATAAAAGGGGCACTCGAGATTTAGAAAGAAACTAAATATCGTCTCAGTCTCGAAGGGTTTTTCATACTCTGACCGAGAACAGGATGCTAAGATCAAGGTGTAGTATCTGTTCTGACTGTCCTGTGCAGTTATGGTATGTTAACCCCCTCCCATGCTTTGCCTCCCCTCTTTGGGTAGGAGTGAGTTTGTTGCTTACTGTCTGAGGCGCCCTGCCCAGGCAATTTTTTGAGATTCACCTCACTGTTCCTCTAGAGTGAAAATTCCCACCTTCCGACCTTGTGTCACATTCTACTTTGTGGGACGTAGATAAATAGGTAGATAAAAACTATATGAATATTCTAGCTCGAAAACGTCAAATATCAGCGAAAATTCGAGTAAAATTGACGTCATAAACAATATGACGTCAGTTGATATTTAATTTTTAAATTTTTATTTATATACTTCACTCAACCAGCGGCAAGATGTGACACAAGGTCGGAAGATGGGATTGGAAAGCCAGCGCCCGAGAAGATTAGCACTCTGCCCTACAATTAAATGCCTGGGCAGCCCCGTCGGCATTACCCGGTAGAGGCGCCTCAGGCGATTAGCAATAAACTAACCCTGTAAGGGTTTTTTACCCCGCCTAATAAACCGGTATTGTCCGAGCCTTTGGGTCTGGATTTACGCCGGTCTATAGGGGGTTGTCGGTCCTGTGCAGTTCTAGGAGGTGCACCCTCCCAGGCGTTGCCTCCCCTCTTTGGGGACCAGTAAGTTTATTGCTTACTGTCTGAGGCGCCCCTACCGGGGAATGCCGAGGGGGCTGCCCAGGCAATTTTTTAAAAAGCCAGAGTGCTCAGGTTCTCGAGCGCTGGTTCTTTCCCACTTTCCCGACCTTGTGTCACATCTTACCTTGTGGGAGGAAGATAAATAGAATGGTTCTGTAAGAAAGAGGATATGTTATCCCCTATCTTATTGTTTTACACACGAAATGAATTAACGAAATAACGAAACCGTTTTACAACAACAACGAAAAGGGTCTATTCGGATAAAAGGTTACCTATACCGTTTAGTGGAACACATTTTAGACAGTGTCCGAAAGAAGAAGAACAAAAATAAATTCTTAGTTCAAATATCTTCAGGCGAAGATAGCAGGCGGTGTGAGGGTCCAGTTGACAAGGAGGCAAGAGAGAGAGAACATGTTTCCTCGTTGTTTGCCGGAGTCTCTCCGAAGCGATCCTTCTTGGCTGGTGCCAGGGTACCGTCTGCTCATCGTTTGCAATATCGTAGCTGAAGTAGTCCCTTAGGGAACTAATTATATCAATGCGCCCTGCGAGCTGATTGGCCAAACCAGCTCACAGGGACACTGATACGCATTACAATGTAAATCTAATTTATGACTGCTACAAGTGCGTGTGTCTGATACTGTTTGTTTCTCAAATGTGGCAAAAGTCGTACGTAAATATTGAAGGCTTGTACGTGCTTTTTTATTAAAAAAGTCCTTTCCACTCTGCCCGGCCGACCGAAAAGCACGGGAGGAGGGGTACGTTTCGCATCTCGCTCCAATGTGTGCGTCTTGGATCTTTGCAGGTTTCTGGCGTCTGACCATTATGATTTGAACCTATAATGTCGTATTATGTGAACATGTTGGTAAGTTTAAATGGTGCGAAATTGTTTGTTATAAAATGTTGTTGTTGATAAATGTAAAAGTTGTAAGGTGTTAATGTTGTTGAAATATTGTTTTGTAGACATTTTGTTGGTTGTAAATAAAGGGCGATGGTTTAGTGAGTAGTGTTGTCTAAAAATGCGTGTTGTTGTTTAAAAATGATACTTACCTGGCACAGGGGTGGATTTTAGTGATTTTATCATTCTGGTCTTGTCCTTAGTCAGGTTAAGTGTTAGCTCCCGGATCACCTGGTCCGGTTACTACTTTTTCATTATTGACCAAGCCCCCTCTTGAGGCTTTTGTCACTTTTTGCCCCCTCTTGGGACTTTTCTTACTTTTTGCCCCATCTTGGGTTTTTTTCTCTTCTCTTCTTCTTTCTTCTTTTCCCTGACTGTTGGGCTGACTTAAGCAGCTGGCAGGATTCGAGGAGACTGACGAACCCGTAAAACGGTGAAGGTCTCCTCGTCTCCAAATCGGCGGGTCTAGTCCAACAGTTAGATTTGTTCGCCCCTCTTGGGCAATATTAATATTTTAATTTTTCTCTCAATTACACCGTTCTACTGAGGTTCGCACTTAAGCAGCTGGAAGGTGTTCGGGGAGACCCACGAACCGATATCACGGTCGGTGACGGTCTCCTCTGCTCCGAATCGGCGGGTGCTGTGCCTCAGTAGGATCTGAGATTGATGGAAGCCATCCGGGCTTCGAAAACCAAAGTTGTCACCAGGGCTGAAAACAACAAGGGTGTGACCGTCGAAGGCACCCTTTTGGAGCTCGTTAGTCGTACTCCCGAGTACGACCGTATGGCGGCCCTGAAGGGGGTTGCACATCCGAGTGCGCTCCAGTCGTGAAGGGGGAGGTCGCACCGAGCGGCTCTCCAGAGGCGTCCGTGTCGGAGGGTTGCACACCCAAGTGCTCCCTAGGGAGTGTTGCCAAGCAGGGCACCTCTTGTCTGGCGAGTAGTGTCGCATCGAGCGGCACTCCATTTCAGTCGGGGGTTGTCACGCCGTGTGACAACCCAGTTGCTACGTTAGGGGGCAGCACACCCGAGTGCGCCCAAGGAGGTGTTGCTAAAAAGGGCACCTCAGTTGTGTCGCACCGAGCGACACTCCAGTCAAGTCGATTCCTGCGTTGGTGGGTAGCACACCCGAATGCACCCCATGTCCGGATCCAGTACCTGGGGTTAGCACACCAGAGTGCGCCCAAGCAGTGAGTTTCGAGGACTTCGAGTCGTCGGCTATCCTCGCAGTGACTGTGTCCCGGGAGCAGTTCTATGCGGGATTCCGTAATATTCCGTTTGCCACCAGCTCGGAGGGCAGTAAAACATTTAAAAAGTGCACCTCTCTTGACTTAGAGGTGGCGCAGAAATTATATAGGCCAGAGATTTTTCTTGGATGCTCCTCGGGGCGTTCTTTGTCAAATGAATCGGAAGGGGAGAGCCAAAAATAGGACAGGCCAAAGACAAGAAGGGGCCCGTGAAAACAAGAGACGTATGGACAGTCGGAAGAAAGTCTAATCAGAGTCTCCCAATAAAGAGAGCAACCGAGGCCCCTGGAAACGCAGCAGGTTGGGAACTCCAGGCTCAGAAAACCCCAGACGAGTACAGAGGACTCTTCAGGGAGAAATATCAGGAATACACCAAAGGAAGTACAATCAAACTTATTCCTGGTACCCTAGAGAGCATTAAACAGCGAATAGTGTCTCTGGTCACCATAGACGCCAAACTTAAAGGGCTAACTGCAGTCCCCAAAGACAGGATGTACAAAATGCTGGGGGATTTAAATATCCCAGCAACATACATCACTAAAAGATCATATGCAATGTGGGACATTTTGCTACCCTCCCAACAAGAGGCAGAAAAGGTCGCCAGACGCGACATGACATGGAAAGTATTCCGCATCAAGCCCGAATATATGGAGAAGCGGCGGACGACCGTTACGATTCTCAGCGTCCCATGCTATGTTAGCGCTGACCATTTAGGCGCAATGCTGTCGCAGTATGGTGACGTCGAGGCGGTTCTTCCGGTCCGCAGCCCTCGCAATATTCAGACGGTAGAATTTAGGTTCAGGATGAGGGTGAACCACGCCAATTTCCAAAAAATACCCTCCCAACTGAGATGCGAATCTTGGACCATGTCCATAATCGTCGAAGGACGAAGGCCACATTGTTGGCATTGCCAGACGCCGGGGCATATGTTAAAGGACTGTCCAAAAAGAAACATACTAAACACTGCGGCGGCTGTGCCAGCAAAAGTATCAACACCAGTGGCGACAGCACTAAGTCCAACTCCAGCAGCAGGGGCGCAAGGCCCAACACCAGCTAAAGAGGATCCATCAAAAGAGGATCCATGGAGCACTGTTGTTTCAAAGAAAGGGAAAAAATAAAACCCCAACTTGGAAGCACCCGTGAACATGCCATCATCGGCAGTGAAGAGGAAGCTCCCGGACTACTCATCGGAGTCTGAGGATGAGAGTGTAGCAGATGAAGAGAAGATGGCAGTGGAGGGTGTCGAGGAGACCAAACAAGGAAAGGATTCAAAGGCAAAAAAGATCAGGGAAGCCAATGTACAAGAAGAAACGGTGGAAAAATCAATGGAAGAATCCTTAGACAGTGAGACTGCTAAACCTGCAACCCCCCAAACTCCAACACCCTCGGACTCGGTTGAGCAGAATACCCCTTCCCTTTCCAATACCCCCATAATAGCCGTAACAAAAGAGGTTACGGAGTAACTTGTAGAAGCTGTGGAGAAGGAGCAGGAAAAAGCTGCATGTGCAAAACCCACACACCATTCTCCACCAGGCAGGAAAGATATAAGAAGTTCTCTTTTCCTGCCAGGGGAGAGGCTATGTCACTCAGATACCTCTCAGGCACAAACGGACTTAAATGTGAGGCAGAGGAAATATCTCAAGCAGCTGGAAGCCTTCACCTATGTAGGCGGAAAGCAGGTGCAGAACCCCCTGAACTTCCGGGATGCACCTAGGATAACAACCTTCCTACGCCAGAATAAGGGAAGTAGGGCAAGCGCCCTTTTGAGAATGGTCGAGGAGGGTTAATAGCATTCCCGGAGTTCAAACTCGCAGACGAGGAGCACCCATCTCTTAAAGGATTAGCAGCAAGATGCCCAGGGAGGGCCCCTGTTTATGTTCACCCTTCATTTTTTCGGGCTCTTAAGTTAACTTTCCCCTTGGACGTGGGAGGTCTGGCTAGAGACGGACGGATTTCGTCCGAAATGCTGATGGGCAGTCTCGGTCAGGCCTTCGGCGTCCTCACTCCCGAAGACTTTAGGCCCATTTGTGACATCTAAGTAAGGGATAATGGCTTTAAACCTGGCCACATTGAATGTGAGGGGTATGAGATCTCGGAGCAAGGCTATTCGCGTGCTTAGGGATCTCGTTGCCCTTAAAGTAGATATAGCTGCGATAGAGGAGACCCACTTCGTTTCGTATGGGGATTGTGATGTGCTGACTGACGACTATGACGTCATATCAGCATATGGCAATGTCTGTAGTTGTGGTGTCTCTTTGCTAGTGAGACGCACTCTGTCTGCGACGTGAGCGTTGTTCATACGGATGCGGTAGGTCGGCTGGTCGTAGTCGATGTTGCCGTTGAAAACAGTAAGTTTCGGATCGTTGCGGTTTATGCGGCAAACATTGCTGGTGAGAGAGTCTCCTTTTATCGACTGTTGGAGACGTTTCTCAGGGGTCCGGAGCGAGTAGTTTTAATGGGGGATTGGAACGCCGTCCTTGACCCCAAGATAGATAAGGTCGGTGGGGATAGAGGGTCGGGGTGGTGTAAAAGGAGTCTGTCTGACCTGATGGCCTCATGTGATCTTGTCGACAGGTTTCACGTTGATCACCCATGGCGGGAGATGTGGACGTGGCATATTGGCGCGGCCTTCTGTCCGAGTACTTACTTGGACAGAATGTTAGTTAGAAGAGGCGACATAGATTTCTTATCTTGTCCCACGTTAACTTGGTTAGGGCATTCGGACCATAAATTGGTTATGGCCCGTTTGAGTTTAAGCGATAGGCCTCGGTTGGCTGGGTACTGGAAGTTGAATACCTCCTTACTGGAGATACCCGACTTCCGGGACAAGCTAACGTTACTACTTCAGCGGAGTTTAGTGGGGGCGGTTATCGGGAGTAGTTGGTGGGTTAAAACTAAGGCTCACGTTAGACGTTTTTGTGTCCGCTATAGCCAGCGCCTCGCACAAGATAGGGCTAGGACACAGAAGCGTGTAGATGATAAGATGACCCGGGCGGTGGCTGGGGGGATCCCCTAGAGATAGCCTTAATTAAGGGGGACCTCAATCGCTTGACTAGCGAGCGATATGAAGGTCAAGTAGTTCGAGCTAGGTTAAAGAAAGTCTTTCACGAAGCTGTGAACGTTGACGCTGTTGAGCGTAAGACTGCTTTACGTCGTGGCTCGGATGGGTACATTCGGAAGGTTAATAACCTGGAAGGAGATACCCTGGTATAGACTCGTGAGATTTGCGAGAGGTTCCGCGATCATTTGGAGGAACGCTTCACCCAACTACCCAGATTCCGCAGCCAGGATTTTGACAGCTATGTGGCTGGCTCGCCCGCCTCGAGGCAGCCCGAGCAGCTAGCTGTGATGGGGACGTTACAGAGGGTGAGATCATTACTGCGTTGAAGCAGGTCGGCTACAACAAATCTCCAAGACTCGATGGTCTCCCGTACGAAGTTTATTTGAAGCTGTCGCCCATGTGTGCTCCTCTTCTGAAGGATGTGTTTAACCACTGGTTTGCTCAGGGCTCGATCCCTGGGCAGGTTACCAAAGGAGTGGTCACATTGTTGAAGAAGAGGGGGCCAATGTGGAGTAGGGATTTCGATAGTTATAGGCCTATAACTCTGCTAAACACAGAGTTAAAGATTTTGGCCCGTGTTCTTGCGAATCGTTTGCAGGTTGTTATCGCTGACTTGATCGAGCCTGAGCAGAACTATGCTGTGAAGGGAAGGTCAATTAAAAACAATTTGCATCTGGTTCGCACGATCCTAGAAGGTATAGAAGACGACACTGAAGTCGCGCTGATCAATTTAGATCAGTCCAAGGCTTTTGATAGGGTCGACCATAGTTTTTTGGAATCTGTTTTAGAGGCTGCCGGTTTTAATCCGGACTTCCGCAAGTGGATCTCCATTCTGTATCGTCTGCCGACGGTAGCGGTGCAAGTTAACGGTAGGCTGTCGGAATCGTTCGTGGTTTCTCGTTCGGTGCGTCAGGGTTGTCCGCTGTCACCCCTGCTTTACATCCTAGCGTTGGAGCCCTTCCTTCGCAAATTAATGGATGGGGTGGCTACACCAGTCCTGTGCGGAATCGCTATCCCTCCTCACTATGCGCGAGTCAGGGTTTCCGTTTATGCCGATGATGTCACCGTTTTTGTGTCCAGCCGTGAAGACATAGAAGCGGTGATTAAGGCGTTCGCTCGGTACGAACAAGTTACAGGGACCATAATCAACCGCAACAAGTCCAACGGCCTGCGGTTGGGTACCTGGCGCAGAAAGACCGCACTTCCAGGTGACTTTAGCTGGACCGATGGCCCGGTTCGGATCCTTGGCGTTTGGTTCGGACCGTATCTCCAGCTGGAAAAGAATTGGTCGGAAGTACAGGCAAAGGTCGATTCGTCTGTGAGGGCTTGGATTCGAAGGAAACTTTCCTTGAAAGGGAGAGCGGAGGCGTGCGCCACTTACGTCTTTCCTCTCATCCTTTACCGACTGTCTGTACTCCCTCTGCCTGCGGACCGCCTTCTTGCTTTCACGCGCTTGCTCTTAGACAGGTCTGTACTCAACGTCCGTGCGATGGAGGCTTGGGGATGCCTGCCTTGGCAAGTCATAGACATGCCGAAAGACTGGCTTTCCTGAGTCGTACTTTGACGGAGGACGCTCCGTGGGTCACTGCGGTTGAGAACGCCTTTCCCAACCTCATACCCGACCATTCGGTCGAAAGTCGACGTAGACCGAGAGGGGAGTTCATGTTCGTCGCCGAATGCCGAGCCGCGCTTAAGGCGTTGCCGGGGTCCAGTGACCTTGCCCGGTCTAGGAAGAGACTATATCGGGATTTAGTGGAGGGGTCCGCTTCGGATCCGCTTGGGAGTCGGCTTGGATTGTCAAGTAAGGAGGCTCGCTCCCAGTGGAGTTGGGCGCCAGGCCAGAGTTATCTCAACAATTCTGAGTATTCTCTGACCTGGCGACTGGTTCGGAATGCACTGCCCCTCTATGGCAGATTAGGCAGGGATGACATAAAGGACGTTCCCTTATGCCCGCGCTGTTAGGACAATGAGGAGGAAACGGCCGAGCACGCCTTCTTCACTTGCAGCAAAGTTCGTCGTCTCTGAGAGTATGCCAGAGAGGTAACGGCTCGAATCGACGCCGAGCAGCCGATGGTCCTTGATGTAGCATACGTCATTAACAACGTAGCACCGCCATGGTCTAGGAAGAAAATAATGTTTTTTCTGACGATCCTAGCCACAGCGAGGTTAGTGACGGGGGTTACACGTCTAGATGAAGTTCATGGGGTTGGGTCTGTTTCGGATCGTGATCTGGTTGTTTACTTTAAGCATCAGCTTAAAGTGAAAATCAGATGCGATTGGAAACGACTACATCGCATGGAGTTCAATAGAAGATGAGTGCGCAAACTAGTTTGTGCATCCGACGTTGGTCCAGGTTTGAATACGTTTTCCCGCCTTAGCATGGCGCAGACGGTACTGGATTCTACGGAACCCAGCCCAGTATAGAACAAATGTTTTTTACCCTAGTCGAATCATAGCTAGTAGGAATAAATGATGTCCTGTCCCGATTTTTTTTTTTGCCGGCACTAGAGAGTTTCCAAAGATGCCCATTTATTTTGTCCCCAGCTGATGAACGCCTCACTTTATTCCCACTCCCATTTAGGGGGCGACCTGCTTGTTTTCGGCCTCAAGCCGGAAAACAGTGGGCGGTCCACACTTAGCAAGAGGGTAGGGAGGGCCCCACTAACCACCCCTTATCATTTTATTTTATTCTTTATTTTTCTTTCTTTTTGGGTGTTTTTAATGTGTTATCCCACTCCCACGTTATTTCATGTTTTCATGTTTCATTTTGGGGATATTTTAAGTAGGGTTAAGCCATAGAGTGACTTCGAATTTTTTAGTGCAAATGTCTAGCTTAGGATAGATTAGGTTTTTGTCATTGTGCATTGTTTTTGCTTTTTTTCAATAAAAAATGTCTTTGTTTTGTCTTTGTAAAATTTGAAATAAAAAATGTCAAAAATGTTGTTTTAAATGTCACAATGACCCCGACCCCAACAGTGGGCTTTTATGCCTAAGGTGGTATACATTCTGGGAATGTAATTTTAACTCTAGGAGTTAATGTTTTCCAGGATGTATCCATCTAAATAATACCTGGCACAGGGGAAAACGGTGATCATCCAGGCCGTTCTCCCAGAGCGAGGCCCTTCCATTGCACTACGGTCGGGTTGACCTTTGCGATCGTCCCAAATGTGGATGACTCGGGTGCGCTATTTCTAAGTGTGGGGTCTGCGTTCGCGCTCACCCCTATAAATTCAATCAAAATTAGACCAATTATTCAAACTTGAAATGAGATTTTTTTTCAGTGTTCGCGAGAGAATTCTGTGCTTTTTGGAAACTTTTTTTCAAATATTTAAGATTTTGTACACAGAAAAAGATTTAGTCCGTAAAAAGGGTGAACAATTGTAGTTCGTAATGCACCACCACCCATTGTTTTTATGCGTACAATTCCGTTTTTTTTAGAATTAAAAAAAAATATTTTCTGTTGGTTTTTATCTGTTCAGGTTGAAAAGATGGCAAATGCATTGTTGTCGATGTGTAATAAAGAAACAACCTTGACATTGAATGTTTGTAAAATATAAGTTTATTTAAGAAATGTGGTATTATGTGAAAATGTTGTTAAATTTAAATGGTTTGAAATTGTTTGTTATAAAATGTTGTTGTTGATAAATGGAAAAGTTGTAAGTTGTTAATGTTGTTGAAATGTTGTTTTGTAGACATTTTGTTGGTTGTAAATAAAGGTCATTTGTGTAGTGAGTGGTGTTGTGTAAAAATGCGTGTTGTGGAGTGAATGTTTTTATACTTACCTGGCACAGGGGTAAACGGTGATCATCCAGGCCGTTCTCCCAGAGCGAGGCCCTTCCATTGCACTACGGTTGGGTTGACCTTTGCGATCGTCCCAAATGTGGACGACTCGGGTGCGCTATTTCTAAGTGTGGGGTTTGCGTTCGCGCTCACCCCGATAAACTAAATCAAAATTAGATAACTATTTTTAAAGAAAAAGTACAAGAAAATTATTTTCAATAACAGTTTTTATCTTTAATGAAAAGTTTTTGTTAGAATAATCAGAGTAAGTTCGTTTTTATTATTATTAACCAAGCGTTCGTTTTTATTATTATTAACCAAGCGTATGTTTGTAATGAAGTCACCTACAAACAGTTCGTTCATTCATACATCTACAGGGTTCTGTATTAAATATATTTTTGAGGTAATTATTTTTACAAAGTTGAAAAATATCTTCTTTTTTGTATTCTGTTATTTCTTGTGTATTTAATTAACATTGAAGATGAGTCATCTCTACAAGACTATACTATCGAATGACTCCCCTCATTTACTGACTCCCTCGTCAGGGTTTTATTTTTTATACTAATGGTTCACCATTTACGAATGCCGAAAGCAACTTGAGGATAAGGTTTAGTGAGATATTTGTTAGGGTAAGTTGATTAGGAGACTTTGAGTGTTTAGCAGTATGCTTTTTATCAGAAGGGAATGTAGTCCGTTAGGATTTGGAAATAAGTTGTATTTTCGTAGGTGTCGAATATACACACTTTTAAGTTTCTTGATACTAAAACACTTATAAAAAGCAATTGGGCAACCGGAAAATTTAAGATAAAATATTAATGCTGCTACGATATTCTCTTCTAAGTAAATGTTGCAACGTAAGTTTTATTTATTGCACTAAAACCATGATTAAAATGTTTGCTGAAAGATAAAGTTTGTGATTTGAAGGATATGATTCATCGATAGATAATACAAAAGTCTAAGACATTCCCGTAACAATTCAATCTATCAGATGGAGGTTTACTTTAACCGGAAGTATTTAATCTGTAATTCGAAGTAGGTGGCGTAAGAACCGGAAGAAGGGGAACTGACTTCCGCTTCCGTTTCACTCTCTGAATTTTCTCTTGGATTTCGGCAGAGACGGTCGCGTTTACTGACGTCCAGTACTTATAGCGATGACGAGACGTCTTTACTCCATGGGGCACTTTAAAATAACCACAGTTCGCTGTTTTTGTTTTCCGGAGAACTGCAATAACCGATGCGTTATAGAAATTGCGAGCAGTCTCAGTATAGAATGCGAAAATAAAAGTTAGACAAGTTAAGAGTGTGTTGGATATTCGCTCTCCTTCAAATAATAGCTTTTCGCTATCCGTTGCGACGACGCACGTGTGTTCCTGTCATCGCTGCTGTCATCATCACAATCGTCGTTAGGGACAAAATGTACCCGAACTCTGTCGATGGGTTTCGACGTTTATACGACATAACGACTTGACGGATTTCTGTGTAGGGTAAGGAAGGTAGAGAGACCCAGGGTGAATTTTAGAAATATACTATATCACTTCGGTTAATTTTTCTGACCCCACCCGTTAAAGGTTCGGGACGAAGCGTTCTTACGTGGGCTCTGCTGGTGAGAGAAACAAGTAGAGGTCGACAAAGTGATGTCGTGACGTCATCACCGAGATTTTCGTTTTGGCTCCCACTCTCTTTCAGGGAGTCTTTCCTATCTGCAACCACCACTATCTAACACGTTGCAGGTTTTAGTGGTGCATGCGAATGCCAGACGTTGCAAGTGTTAGATGCTCGGTCAAAGGAAAATGAGGGGCACAGAGGAATTTAAAAATATCTCTGATTTTAGGGCCACCCATAATCTTATATCTCTTTGAAATAAAATAAGTACCTCTTAAAAACTAAGAATCATGCTGAGACCAAAAAGTAATGTTCTTAGATTGTCTTCATGATTAAGCCCCATTCCCGAGTAGACTGCCTGGTAGTTATCTCTAATAGATATCTCTAGCGGTCTGCCTCTGGTTGGTCGAATGATAACCAGTGATAAAGACTGGAATCCAAGATTTCCGGTCAAGAGAAAAGGGACCCAAGGAAGTGGGAGAGGGAGACCTGGCTTTCTGAGCATGACGGAGGTGGGTCGTCTTTCTGAAAGCGGGCAGTTAGTTGGAGTTGCAAGTTCGAGTTGGCAGTTGGTTTTCGGTGGTTCTCGGGAACAGAGGTTTTGTTGTGTTGATGGGACTTATATTTTGTGAATAAAAGATCTCATTTTGCAAGTCTGCCATTCAATCTAGGAACACAAGTTTCATTTGTAACCTCCAACAAATACATCTGTGACTTGTTTTTCAAGTCTGCCATTCAATCTAGAAATACAAGTTTCATTTGTAACCTCCAACAAATACATCTGTGACTTGTTTTTCAAGTCTGCCATTCAACCTAGAAATACAAGTTTCATTTGTAACCTCCAACAAATACATCTGTTACTTGTTTATCACCTGGAGTCGTGATTCTACTTGGGATGACCATTCTTTGTTGAAGCACTGACTGAGACGGACGGCAACTTTGGACCGGAACAACGTGTAGCACGATTACGGCCACTGCAGTGGACACACGCATACAGTTTCACACTTCTTCTAGGATGATTCAGTACAATTACTACTTCTTAGCAACTCTACGCATAACGTGTACTTACGTGAAGGCAAAGATACACACAAGGTCGGTTTGTTATGAAGAGAAAATACAGCTCCCTTAAATCAGTAACAAAATAAATAGAAAACAAATACATTATTTAAATCCGCACGTGCTTAAATAAGGTCGCCTATTCATTTGACACACTGACAGACGAGACGTGCCCAAATCGATAAGTGGTGTATAGCAGTTACATGAGTCAACTATTTTCTATCGGTCTACGTGACCGGCAGTGCAATATGATTCGGCTTGACGATTATTGTAACCATCGACCCTTCGCGGCGCGGGATTCATACGCAATGGATCGTGTTTGGCTGTGAACGCAAACCATGTGATGAGCGGATATGTCCAGTTCCATTTTTACTTTCAAACAGTCAAAACGTATATTCCTGCGCTCTCTGCCAGCCCTGCAGTTAGAGAGTAGTGCACCTCTAGGATAACACCATTTCGTCTTGTATATGTTAACCAACCCATTGTACAACCTTAATGTTGTTTCTTTATTTCCAGTAATAAATCTGCACACCTCTTTAGTTGTGAAGCCATTTTGTTTTATTTCGCGAGGAATGGTGACTCCGTTTTGCTTAGTCTAGTTCAGTCAGACATAGCCAGACGAATTACTCTCAAAGTAAGTCGTTATTCTGATTTTCATCTCGATTTAAACCCAATACTAAAATTAACTCTTTCAGCTAAAGCTTTGTTGACTTTTACTTGTTTGTATAATGTATTACTTAAATTTTGTAATTACATAACATTCCACTGTGCTTTCTACATCAATGTACATACTTTACCATTAATAATAATATTCCTTTTGAAATAACAAAAATCTATCAAGGTCAACCTGGTGATACCAGATCAGGCTGCCCTGTGGCTCCCTGAGACGAAATTCACCTACATTGACGTTTTTTTTTTTTTTTTTTTTTTGTAAAACTTAATTATGTTCTACAAAACCAAAAACAAAAACAACAGCCCCTCTCCCTTTCTCCCTCCCCTTTTTTATTTTATTTTTCCTACCCTACTCCCGGTCCTGGATATGACCTTAAACTACATCCGATGGTGAGATCCGGCTTACGGACTTTGGGGAATGTGGAGCCTCCTCTTAATTACCATTGCTCCCAGGTCCACCCTGACCCGGAGTGGTAGTACCTGTTAGGGTCCCAACTATGGGTCAAATAGAAACAGATATTGAAAGGGGAAAGAAACAAAAAAGAGAAGAAAACAAATATACTTTAACAACCAAACCAAACACCATCAATAAATATTTGAACATATAAAGAACTTGAAGCATAAAAACTTTCACCAAAATGACTGCATTCGGCATTAAATAACCTGAAAAGGGTTGATATGCCGTAAAACAAAACAACCAAACAACCATCAAGGTCACTACTATAAAGAATTAATGACTCTTTCTTCTTCTGTAAAAATAATTAAATGTTATTTAAATAAATAAATTATTATTTCTTATCCTTCTTTTTTATTTTAAATTTTAGCAGTTTAATAATTTTTAAAGCAATCAATATTCTTTGTCTTTTTACCGTAAACATAATTGGTAGCTACATATATTTTTAAATCAATAAAACGAATGCCACTTTTTCAAATTGTACTATATAAATCGATAATTTGATTTTTAAACAATTAATTTGAAAATAGGTGACGCTTGAATTCTTTATGTTAACGGCATCGGATTAATCACCGATAGCCATCTTTGCTGATCAAACAATCTTTATTTTAATGTGTTGGAAATGTGATAACGTAATACTTACAGAAAAGGCCTTAGCGTATTATTATTATATAGATAGACTATTGCACTTTTTCTTTTGTTTGCTTTATTATGTGCGGGTTACTTGTCAAAAGTAGAGTTACATAAATAAAAAAAAACAATGCTTGTCGCTGGTATTAAAAAATCCGTAAAATGGCGGAAATTTGGCAGCGGCCATCTTTCTTCAGACAAATAATCAAACATTATATAATACTAGACCACCCGTGACCCGTTGGGTCAGTTTGTTATATTAGCTATGGAATTCATGTATGAGCGTGACACTTGTGGCATAAAGAAAATAGTTTTTTTACATAACAGAAGCATTTCTATGAAAGTATATTAAAATGAAAAAAGAATATAGATAGATTTCTATGAGTCGTTCTGTTTATTATAATTGTTTTTTTTTAAAATTACAGTTACTGAATTATAAGTGGTTGGTTAGGGCGATTTGAGAAAGGAAGGGGGTACAGCAGGCTGTCTCGCGTACGTAACGAAAACAGAGGGAGTAGGAGTGGTTAAATCTATGAGAGGGAAAGTGGGAGGTGGTTTCGTTCACCGACCGCTAGTATGGCTGATATTAATAATGAGTGTTGTTTTTTTGTTTGTTTGTTTTTGTTTTTTAAAAGGAGGGAGTTTTTTTGAAACTGCGACAGACTTTACGAAGTCCTCCCGTTGAATGTTTTTAGCCGTGAAGAAAACAAATAAACTATTTGATGAAATTAAATGAAATTGTTTAAAAATTTCCAGAATGAAAAATTTCATGCGTTCGTTAATCATAATAGAGAATAACGGAATTGGAATAACAGATTGAAGACGATGCTATTTACGCATGCGCAACCGGATGTTGAAAACCGGAAAGCTGAAAGCTGATTGCAAACATACAAGAACAATAGAGTTTTAGTATTATATAGATTTAAAGGAATGAGATAATATATTTTCTATCTTTTTAACAGCGGAAAATGTACCGAAAAATAAACACGGCTAATGAGTCTCGACTATAACGCATACTTAACATACACCCTCCATTTACAAAAGTTGCCCGCAACATTTTTGTAAGCAACTGTATAATGACCGGTGTTAGTTTACACCGTTAATGCATATTAACGGTACATATTAACTATAAATTATATTAGTATAAAATAATATGTTGTATAATATGTTGTAATAATATTAATGGTGTACTATATTACATGATTTACATTATATGTTGATTTACATTATATGTATTTATAAGATTTGTATAATCGTATAATTTGTATAATGTATATAAGATATGTATTAATAAGATTTACATTATATGTTGATCTACATTACATGTATTTATAAGATTTGTATAATCGTATAATTTGTATAATGTATATAAGATATGTATTAATAAGATTTACATTATATGTTGATCTACATTACATGTATTTATAAGATTTGTATAATTGTATAATTTGTATAATGTATATAAGATATGTATTAATAAGATTTACATTATATGTTGATCTACATTACATGTATTTATAAGATTTGTATAATTGTATAATTTGTATAATGTATATAAGATATGTATTAATAAGATTTACATTATATGTTGATCTACATTACATGTATTTATAAGATTTGTATAATCGTATAATTTGTATAATGTATATAAGATATGTATTAATAAGATTTACATTATATGTTGATCTACATTACATGTATTTATAAGATTTGTATAATTGTATAATTTGTATAATGTATATAAGATATGTATTAATAATATTTACATTATATGTTGATCTACATTACATGTATTTATAAGAATTGCCTAATTGTATAATTTGTATAATGTATATAAGATATGTATTAATAAGATTTACATTATATGTTGATCTACATTACATGTATTTATAAGATTTGTATAATTGTATTATTTGTATAATGTATATAAGATATGTATTAATAAGATTTACATTATATATTGATCTACATTACATGTATTTATAAGATTTGTATAATTGTATAATTTGTATAATGTATATAAGATATGTATTAATAAGATTTACATTATATGTTGATCTACATTACATGTATTTATAAGATTTGTATAATTGTATAATTTGTATAATGTATATAAGATATCTATTAATAAGATTTACATTATATGTTGATCTACATTACATGTATTTATAAGATTTGTATAATTGTATAATTTGTATAATGTATATAAGATATGTATTAATAAGATTTACATTATATGTTGATCTACATTACATGTATTTATAAGATTTGTATAATTGTATAATTTGTATAATGTATATAAGATATGTATTAATAAGATTTACATTATATGTTGAGCTACATTACATGTATTTATAAGATTTGTATAATTGTATAATCTGTATAATGTATATAAGATATGTATTAATAAGATTTACATTATATGTTGATCTACATTACATGTATTTATAAGATTTGTATAATTGTATAATCGTATAATTTGTATAAGATATGTATTAATAAGATTTACATTATATGTTGTAACAATATTAATGTTGTAAGATATTAATAAAATAATATGTTGTATAATATGTTGTATAGTTAAATAATATGTTATATAGTTGTTATAGTTAACATATTAACTATAAATCACAGAATACATTCATCGCTATACGGAGTCGCAAGTTTTTTAGAATCAACTGACCGGTGTTAGTTAAATCTATGTTACTTTTAAATAATATACCGATTTTTTTCTTTACAAAACTACGGACACGAAATACCTATTATAAAAGAAAGATATGCGACCTGCGACATTTTTGGCAGCATTTGAAGTAATTGTGATAAAAAACAGAAAATTGAAGCTGAAATAAAAATAATTTAAAAACAAATAAATTTATGAAATCAGATTATCGATAGAAGACATCTTTTTTGTGTTATTTGTTCGATATTTTAAAGAATGAAAATACAGATTTCTTTAAAATATAGGGTTTATTCTAAGCTCGAAACATTTAGCAACGTTAAAAGCAATGTGATGAATAAAAGTATGAAAATGTCAAGGACTTTATGGTCTGCTTCTTTTATTTTAACATTTGTTTATCTATTTTTAAGAGTGGAGGAAGTTTCTTTACCCGTGAAGAGCTGTGATATATATATATATATATATATATATATATATATATATATATATATATATATATATATATATATATATATATATCGTACATGAATTGTATTAGTTTCTGTAAATATAAATCCGTAGAAACTCAAGTGTTTATAAAAAGTGATCAATAACAAGTAGAGCTGTTTATAAGTATACATTTTTTTTATACAAACATTATTGGTTACATATGTGCATACATGTTTCGGTTGCACTTTTCCCAGAAAGTCAACCTCATCAGACCAAGAATTTTCGAGAAATGAAAATTCTTGGTCTGGTGAGGTTGACTTTCTGGGAAAAGTGCAACCGAAACATGTATGCACATATGTAACCAATAATGTTTGTATAAATAAAAATTGATACTTATATATATATATATATATATATATATATATATATATATATATATATATATATATATATGAGTTCCTTTGTAATATAGTAGGAAACATCCCAGCAGAGTGCTCGATTAATTGAGAATTAAAATAATTAGCGTAATATTTATTCATTTTTTGGTACAGAAAAATTAGTACAACATTAGTACCGTCGTCATAAGTATAATCCTAAAACCCATTTTCTCTCTTTAACATTCTATAGAAGACAAATAATTAACCCTAAAAACAGTAACGGCCAAATATACGTCCCTTATAAACATTGACTAACGGGATTTGTATAGAAATTAAAAAAAAATTTTTTTTATATATTTTAAAATCTTTTCCATTTTTAAATCTCAACTGTTACATTTCACCTCCACGCTTTTTGAAACTTTATTAAATCTCCCTAAAACTAATTTTAAACAGATATACATAACACTCTAAGCAAATAGCGCATCTAAACGAGAGTGACACGTGATTTCACATTTCTGAAACAGGTGACAACATCAGCTGAAGAGAGCCGGATGGCTAAGTCATTCTGAGATTGAAACCGACGCTACTAATTTTGTACAATTTTTTCTGTACCAAAAATAAATCAATATATATATATATATATATATATATATATATATATATATATATATATATATATATATATGTGTGTGTGTTTATGTAATTGTTTTACAGCGTTTGTTAGTTTGCTTTTACTTTATTTTAATTGTTCACTTCCTAAGTGATATATATTAATGCACAAGATTGCATTATTAGTCGCCCTTAACTTTATAGGACGTATCTTTCGTTAATATATATATATATATATATATATATATATATATGTATTAAAATTATTAATTTTATACGTACATAAATGCAACTCACAGACACGTGTTTCTGGCTCACAATCGTCATCAGCATGGCTAACTTAGCCAAGGATTGAACCTTGTAAATTGATGTCGATAGTCTAGCGTTTAACCTCTGGACCATGACGCCTTTCCTAGAAATATGCATGGTTTTTATCACCTAACTATTTTTACTGTATTTTTATGAAATTGTTTTTGTAGGTGATTGCAGCGTGTGTTACTTGCATTCACTTCATTAAAATTGTTCACTTCCTAAGTGATACAGATTAATGCAGAAACTTGCATTATTTGTCGCCCATAACTTTATAGGACGTATCTTTCGTATAGGACGAAGGTTCGATCATTGTCTAAGTTAGCCATGCTGATGACGGCTATCAGCCAGAAACTCTAGTCCATCGATTACTTTTATGTACGTATAAAATTAATCAAAGGAATATTTATCTTATATATATATATATATATATATATATATATATATATATATATATATATATATATATATATATATATATATATATATATATATAGTTATTTATCTAACTCCCACAGCGGTAAGATGTGACACACGGTCGGAAAGTGGGGTTTGATAAGTCAGCATCCTTGAGGAAGAGTTTTATAACCATTAAAAATTGCCTGGGCTGCCCCGTCGGCATTCCCCGGTAGGGGCGCCTCATGCGATTAGCAATAAACTAACCCTCAAATGGGTGAAAAGGCAAAGTCTGGGAAGGTGGACCTCCTAGAACTGCACAGGACAAACCTACAAACCGGCGGAATCAAGACCCGAAGGCCAAGACAACACCGGTCTATAGGATGTAGTATCTATCGGAACAGATACTACACTTTCTTCTCATCCAAAAGGAAATTAAACTAGACAGAAGCTGCCGCGATTCATCTCCGAATTGCACTTTAGCTTGACTATTCCCTACGACGAGTAAACGCGGAAGCCTCTGTGTAGCTAAATTGCCATTAATGTATTTTCATAACTTACTACCTATCTCTACTCACGCGATAGATACTATATTATATCTCCTTATATAATTTTTGTGGATACATGAAATTGTATATATATATATATATATATATATATATATATATATATATATATATATATATATATATATATAATTAATTAATTCAGTTCAAATATTCAAGAAATGAACAAAACCAATATTTTTCAAAAGTGCTCAATATATATTAGAGCTATTTATATTAAAATAAACATAAACTATGTTTATTTTAATATATATATATATATATATATATATATATATATATATATATATTGTATATGTATATGTATGTGTGTGTATGTATAGGTATGTATATGTTTACATGTGTGAGTAACTACATGCGTTGTCATTTGGTCAATATTTCAAATAGATTCAGGGATATATATATGTATATATGTATGTATATATGTATATATATATATGTATATATATATATATATATATATATATATATATATATATATATATATATATATGTATAATTAACTTGTTACAAATATCCAGGGGGTATGAATCCGAAGGAAGTTGAAACCGGGTTTATGAGAGTTTTTGTCGCAATTAATGGAATAAAATCAAAATATATATATATATATATATGTATATATATGCATATATGTAGGTGTGTGTGTGTGTGTATATATGTATGTGTGTGTGCGTATGGATTTGTATGTATATATATATGTATGTGCGTATAATTTTATTTCAATTAGATTCTCTTTCTTGGAATCCAGACGGACTGGGAATCTATGACACGCGGTTTGTCTATTTCTTTTCTTGTTTCTTTCTTTTCTCCTACCGAGGTTGAGAACACGAGTTTCGTCGGACGCATTTCGTCTCGACTAGAGATGTATGAATAAAAGTTGTGTATGTGATTATGCTTAGTTATGGTAATGTGCGAGTGAGATTATGTATGTGCGTGCGCATAGGATGTGTGCGTATTTAGTTTTGTGTATGCGCGTGAGTAAAGTTGTATATATGTATGATATCGTCAAATCGTATGTGTCATAATTTTGACACGGCAGTTTTTAGTTGATTAACTTAAAGATCCCTCCCCTTCGACCGCCATAGTTAAATATAAGTTTTAAATTTCCCCCTCTCTATAAAAGATGTATCAAATTGGTTGCTACCACCACTCTCTCTGGTTGTGTTTGAATTGTCGTAGGGAAATTCAATTTTCTATCAGTCTCAAAAATGTAATTGTCTGAGTGATGCTTGAAAAAACCGCACGGTTGAAATAAATTATTGCATCGACAATTATGTGATTTCGTGTTATTATATTTTATGTTATATATATATATATATATATATATATATATATATATATATATATATATATATATATAGGTGTGTATAGTAGAATACTTAGTCCCAGCACAGATAAAATTGATTTCAAAGCACTTTTGCTTTGCACCACTTACATGTTATCCTTACCAAGCTCAAACTCAACAAATAATGCTACGACACCTTATGTTTAGAATCCTTGTTCCAATTTAGATCGAAATTTATTACATGCTTTTGATTCTAAAAAAATATCTAGAATTTAAGGTTTTGATTTAAGAATAAATTCCAATTCCGGGAATCTTGCTTAATTAATGCTTCATGATTATGTATCAAATTCAATGCAAATCTGAAATATTTAAGCTAGGTGACGTACATACAAATATTTAACATATACACATTTAACTTTTTTAGAGCATGAAAGTATTTTTCTGTTTTACGGCGTATCTCTCTTATAGGAACATTGTTCGTTGATTATGATCTGTATTTCTTACATATGTCGATAGAAGTTAGGGTTTTGAGTTAGGGGTTAGGGGTTAGGGGTTAGGGTTACGGGTTAGGGTCAGGGTTAGGGTCAGGGTTAGGGTTAAGGATAGCTTAGGGTTAAGGGTTAGGGTTAGGGTTAAGGGTAGGGTTAGGGTTAAGGTTTGGGTTAGGGTTACGGGTTACGGGTTAAAGTTAAGGGGTTAGGGTTAGGGTTAGGTTTAGGGATAAGGTTACAGGTTAAGGTAAGGGTTAGGGTTAGGGTTACGGGTAACGGTTAAGGTTAAGGTTAGGGTTAAGGTTAGTGTTAGGGTTAGGGTTAGGGTTAGGGTTAGGGTTACGGGTTAGGGTTAAGGTTAAGGTTAGTGTTAGGGTTATGGGTTAGGGTTAGGGTTAGGGTTACGGGTTAGGGTTAAGGTTAGTGTTAGGGTTAGGGTAATTTCCTCTACTTTAGTTAAAATTAAATTTAATCCGATAATCTGGTGATACCCCAAAAATACCACTCATGGAATTGCATAATCCTTTCTGCAATCCAACCATATCTGGTACAAATAAACTTCACTCAATGTCTGACTTGCCCACCAAGTTTCAGTTATTAATGTCCAACAGTCTTTGTTTTATCGCCTTTCAATGATAAATACATTTCGATATGCAAACTTATTAATAACTCTAACTTGGCACTGCTTTGATTTGGACTGTGATTGTCATCTGTAGTGTCTTAAGCGATCAGAATTATCTCCCTTACGTGGCAGCCATCATTTGGCGATGGGAGTGTCTCCCTTTCATATATCTGTAATATAAATAAAACGTGTTCTTTACAGGCCGGGCGACGAAAGTGATAACAACGTGTTCTGTCTTATGGTTCTTGCATTTGTTCTGTTTGTGTCTTCGTTTGTATTTCAGAGAGATAAATACAATTTTACTTCACTTCCAGAATTGTTTTGAGAGACAAACTTTTGTGATAACCAAACAGAACTATCTATAGAGGGTTAAGATCGAGTTATTTTGAAGCCCATAAAGGATCCCACATCCTACTAGTCAGATGACTACCAAAGTGTCCCTGCATATAATGGAACAGCAATCAAACAATGACTGGTGGAAATTCATGACTGTATTGATTGAAAGTTAAGTCTACCAAATTGTTGGATTAAGCAATGTGTTGTCAATTTTATTAACTGTTCTTTATTTTTGGGTTAGCTATGATTGGTTTATTTAACGTGAACTGCATATGTAAATAATACATCCGTATTATCACTTTAATGAGATATTTCGATGTTTTCTAATTTTAAAGACAATGTACTTTTCCGTGTAAATTAACATGTACCCAAAATATCACTACAATAAAACAAAAAACATATTCAAATGGTTTAAAGTAGTCATCTGGAGACCAACTTGTAACAAGGAGTCACGGTGACGAAGTGGTTAACGACGCGGACTGAGGACCTGGGTGTGACGGGTTCGAATCCAGTTCGTTCTACAGATACATTTTAATCAAAACCCACACCTGACCTTGTGTCCAACCACCTGTAGAGGAGGTAAATAACATATTTTATGTTTATTGGTCAGTACTGGACTGAAGTATAGACCAAGAAAACGAGAGAGTGTTGGAGGAAAAAGTTTATCCTGTTTTGATCAGAAAACCAGGATAATCTTTATAATTTTCTTCGTTTCTTGTAGTTCCAACTGTTTTCTTTCGTACACCCTATGGACTCATATTAGCACGTTCTCTGAAGATCGATCTCCTTGAGTTCTCCTTTTCATAATACTCAACGTTTACACTCTCCAAATTCAGAAAAGATGATGGCACTTAGAGCTTGGGCTACATAAAGAAAATAATTGTATATATAAAATCATGTACACACCCCTCTAAAAATGTTTGTCTATGCTTGTGAATGTATTGTCCTAATACACAGAGGAATACACACATAATACCCCCACGTATATATATATAAATATATATATATATATATATGGAATAGGAAATAAGAAGTATAATACACCGAATCTTTGCCGATGAGAAGCCCAACGATTGGCTAATACAACAAGAAAGAAACCGGGATGAATAATTATATAAGAAACAGAACAATCGAATAGGAAATAGGAAGTAAAACCAACCGAGAATTTGTTCGTGAGAAGCCCAACGATTGGCTAAGAGAAACACAAAATATCTGATTGGTTAACTAGCTAGTCGTATATATAAATACACCCGGCAAAACTAACTCCATGCATTTTAGCCTAACGATTCCCCCCGGGGATGAAACGCGGGAGCCTCTGTGTAGCTTAATTGCCATAAATATATTTTCATAACCTACAATATATATATATATATATATATATATATATATATATATATATATATATATATATATATGTAAAGGAGTAAGGCTACCAACATTTGTAAAATATTTTTTTTCAATATTTATTTATTATTTTGTTATTTTATCATTTTATAATTTTATATAACGCGTTTCAAGCGGTGGTCCGCTTTCATCAGATATGTAAATCCATTTGAAGAAATGTCTTTCGATTTGAAAGAGTGTTGTTTCATTTGAGGAAATGTGTTATTGTTTGACGTTTTTGCGCAAGCGTGGTTTGCGGGTGTGTGAGTACGTGTTTTGATAATTTTATATGTTTTATTTTTTATTTTTTATTTTTGCTGCGTCTCTTGGTCAAAGTCGTGTGTTTATTAAGTACGTGTCATTTTGACCTTTATTTTATTGGTCATCTTAATTTCTTAGGGTGCGTAGATTTTCTTTTGAAATTTATTATTTTTTATTGCCCAGTCTCCAAGATGGCTGTTGTGCCCGCGTGTGTGTGTGCGTGTGTGCGCGCACGTGTGTGGTCAGTTCTGAATCTTGTACATAGGTGAGCGACATATACACCCACACATACACACACATACACACAAACACGCACACACACATATGTGCGCACACACACAGGCATAGTGTTAGATAGTGATAGAGAGAGGTAGATGTACTGATTAAAATAAAAACAAAACACTTATATGATCACAGACATCTACCACAAACCCACAGACACCCAACAATATCTCCATTTTAGAAGCCATCACCCCAAAAGCTGCCTACAATCTATACCCTACTCCCTAGCACGCAGGATCTGTACTATAGTCAGTGGCAAAGACCTCCGGATTGTCCGACTGGAGGAACTACGAAAAACTTTAACAAGAAGAGGATACCCGCTACAAATAATACACAAAGGTATAGAACTAGCAGAAAACATTCATTAGAACAATTACAAATCCCCCCAAAAAACGAAACAAAGAACAAATATTAGCATACATCTCTACACACAACAAAAACAAGCCAGAATTATTCACAGAAATGACAAGAAAGCTAACCCTACTCAACCATAACAACAAACTAAACGACATATTAAAAACAACGAAAATAATAAAAAGCAAACGCCAACCAAAAAACCTCAAAATATATTTTAAAACCTAATAAACACTCAACCAACACACAATACAAGGGGTTACAAAATGCAACAAGGAAAAATGTGGGGTCTGTGACATAATAATAGAGGGGAACTCATAAACATTTAAACACCCAACACAAACATTCACAATAAAAAAGACCTTAACTGCACCTCCAAGAACGTTGTCTATGTGCTAGAATCTACAACATGTAATGAAGCTTATATAGGTGCGACCAAAACATTTAATAATAGAGTATATTTACATAAAAGCAACATTAAAATCAAAGAACACCGTAAATTATTCGTCTCCCAACATGTGCACTCATGCAGCGGATGAAAATTTTAAATAATGCCAATTTTCCAAAGCCAAGATTACACTAACTTACTAACACAATAAAAAAAACTCATATTAAAATTCAATCCAGCATTGAACAGATCATAACTCTAACAACACACAATACGAACCATACTTTTATCAACCTTTCTCTACCTCTCTCTATCTCTATCTAACCATACGTCTGTGTATGTGTGCGCACATATGTGTGTGTGTGCGTGTTTGTGTGTATGTGTGGTGTGTGGGTGTATATGTCGCTCACCTATGTACAAGATTCAGAACTGACCACACACGTACGCGCACACACGCACACACACACGCGGGCACAACGACCAGCTTGGAGACTGGGCAATAAAAAAGTAATAAATTTCAAAAGAAAATCTACGCACCCCAAGAAATTAAGATGACAGATAAAATAAAGGTCAAAATAACATGTACTTAATAAACACACACGACTTTGACCAAGAGAAGCAGGACAAATAAACAATAAAAAAATAAAAGATATAAAATCATCAAAACCCGTACTCACACACCCGCAAACCACGAATGCGCAAAAACGTCAAACAATAACAAATTTCCTCAAATGAAACAACACTCTTTCAAATCGAAAGACATTTCTTCAGATGGATTTACATATCTGATGAAAGCGGACCACCGCTTGAAACGCGTTGTATAAAATTATAAAATGATAAAAAAACAAAATAATAAATAAATGTTGAAAAAAACATTTTACAAATGTTGATAGCCTTACTCCTTTACATATATACTTTTCTCTCGTTGGAACTGCACTAATACTGCAGTACCCTCTTTTATATATATATATATATATATATATATATATATATATATATATATATATATATATATATATACATATATATATATATATATATATACATATATATAAGGGTAATCTGCACGACATATCATAAGAAAATGAAATGCCGTGAAAGACAAGATGTGTGAAAAAATACAAACGGAAAAAACAAAATTTAAATACATGAAAAAAAGCATCAAAGAAAACGAGAGATTTTACCGGTGTCGTTCGTGAAGATTTTTAATTTATTCGATAACGGTTAGAAGAACGCGCTGAGAAAATGTCATTGGTGCGCATTTAACCATTTGACTATCTGTGTATTGTCCTACTGATATTGAATGTGTATCTATTGAGAATATCTTGGCAAGCAGCGAGGTGTGTGTATTGCACGATAAGTTCTATGTTGTAATGCTTATTTCATTGTAGCTGATAAAGTGTATGCGATCTGTGGAATACTTTACTCTTTCAGGATTATGATGAATTTTTGATTATTGCGATCGAACCCTTGTCAGTAAATGTCGGCGGTTCCAACGAAGATTTCGACCGATATATATATATGTGTGGGGGGTATGTGTATTAACATGTTTCTATCTATTCAACTATTCAATATATATATATATATATATATAAATATAAATAATACCCGCCGACTTACTTGGCAGTTACAAAGTTAAATTCATCTTAACTTCGAAGCTAATTTGTGGTGGCCAACGGGTAACGCTCTGCGAATCAGTGGCGTTTTATGATCGGAGTTCGCGCCCGCCGACCGTCGGAAATTAACTTTCTGCACTGAAGATTGCGTAAGCATGAAACATCGATGTCTGTAGGTAATAAATAATTAATATTTATTTATAATATATATATATATATATATATATATATATATAGAACATGTATTATATTTGTTTCTATAGATGTTAATCCATTGAAACTACAGTGTTTATAAAAAGTCCTCACGAAGGAGTAGAGCTGTTTTTAATGTACATTTTTATTTATACAAACATTATTGATTACATATGTGCATACATGTTTCAGTTGTCCTTTGCAATAGAGAGTCAGCTTCTTCAGACCTAAAAAAGAAATTTTTAAAAAAACCTTCTTTTTTAAAATTTCTCTTTCGATCTGAAGAAGTTGACTCTCTATTGGAGAGCACAATTGAAACATGTATGCACATATGCAACTAATAATGTTTGTTTTAATAAAAATGTATATATATATATATTCATATAAAGTTAGGTATATGTATATGTGTATATATTTGTATGTACAGGATTCACTAGTAAGTCTATTTACATCTGATTAATATTAATTTTATAACAGAGTTGATGAGCGCAAGGTGTCGTAATGTAAACTATATTTAGTTTAATTTTCCGTCATGCAAAGATGGGTAAAAAGTGGGTTGACGCCCTCCGTAGAAATTTAGATACCTCTGATATTTAGAATTTTAACTATAGGTATTAAACATCAATTAAAATGATTCCCCAAATTTCAGTTTATTTGCGGTATCTAAAACATATATACTGGGGATTATATATATTATTGACATCATCAGATTTATTTGCTATATGTATTTTTTGTTAGTTCAAATTTTAATATGGACATCATAA
This sequence comes from Sepiola atlantica, assembly GCA_963556195.1. Taxonomy (NCBI): domain Eukaryota; kingdom Metazoa; phylum Mollusca; class Cephalopoda; order Sepiida; family Sepiolidae; genus Sepiola; species Sepiola atlantica. The sequence continues at coordinate 80,323,458 of OY744534.1, read as the reverse complement.
GATTTATTTGATGTATGTATTTTTGTTAGTTCAAATTTTAATATGGAAATCATAAGATTTATTTGATATATGTATTTTTCTTCGTTCGAATTTTAATGTGGACATCATAAGATTTATTTGATGTATGTATTTTTGTTAGTTCAAATTTTAATATGGAAATCATAAGATTTATTTGATATATGTATTTTTTTTCGTTCGAATTTTAATATGGACATCATAAGATTTATTTGATGTATGTATTTTTTGTTAGTTCAAATTTTAATGTGGACATCATAAGATTTATTTGATGTATGTATTTTTTGTTAGTTCAAATTTTAATATGGAAATCATAAGATTTATTTGATATATGTATTTTTTTTCGTTCGAATTTTAATATGGACATCATAAGATTTATTTGATGTATGTATTTTTTGTTAGTTCAAATTTTAATGTGGACATCATAAGATTTATTTGATGTATGTATTTTTTGTTAGTTCAAATTTTAATATGGAAATCATAAGATTTATTTGATATATGTATTTTTCTTCGTTCGAATTTTAATATGGACATCGTAAGATTTATTTGATATATGCATTTTTTGTTAGTTCAAATTTTAATATGGAAATCATAAGATTTATTTGATGTATGTATTTTTTGTTAGTTCAAATTTTAATATGGAAATCATAAGATTCATTTGATATATGTATTTTTCTTCGTTCGAATTTTAATATGGACATCATAAGATTCATTTGATGTATGTATTTTTCTAAGTTCAAATTTTAATATGGAAATCATAAGATTTATTTGATATATGTATTTTTTGTTTGTTCAAATTTTGATATGGAAATCATAAGATTTATTTGATGTATGTATTTTTTGTTAGTTTGAATTTTATTATGGACATCATAAGACTTCTTTAATATATACATTTTTGTTTGTTCAAATTTTCATATAGACATCATAAGATTTATTTGATATATGTATTTTTCTTAGTTCAAATTGTAATATGAACATCAAAATATTTATTTTATATATGCATTTTTCTTTGTTAAAATTTTCATATGGACATCATAAGATTTATTTAATATATTAATATGGAAATCGTAATATTTATTTGATATATATATATATATTACTTTGTTCAAATTTTAATATGGACATCAAAAGATTTATGTATAATTTCTTTGTTCTAGTTTTAATATGGACATTAAAAGATTTATTTGATATATTAATATGGAAATCATAATATTTATTTGATATATATATATTTTTCTTTGTGCAAATTTTAATATGGACATCAAATGATTTATATATATTTTCTTTGTTCAAATTCTAATATGGACTTCAAAAGATTTATTTGATATATTAATATGGAAATCATATTTATTTGATATATATATTTTATTTGTTCAAATTTTAATATGGGCATTAAGAGATTGATGGGATGTATGCATTTTTCTTAGTTCAAATTTTTATAAATAAGAATTTTTTGTGATGTTATCGGATATCGTTTAATTCTTTAAATGAGATAAAATCTTGAATTGCGACTGCAATTGATATGAATAATCAGTGATAAGAAATTATATATACTTTAAGCTCAAGACTAACGATATGACACATCCACCTGATCACGATCTAGAGATCGAAAGTACTCACCGTCTCGGGAAATAACACAGAGAGAACGTTCCATAGTTTACAACGAGGCCTGCATTAGTAATGATTTGGAGAAATATACAGACACACATACACATATACACGCACACACACACACACACACACGTGTATATATATATATATATATATATATATATATATATATATATATATATATATATAGATATATTTTCCTTCAACTGAAAAAAGTTTTTCGGTTCATATCTAATCAACTTTTAGTTTTTAATTTACCATTCTGACGTTTCCTCTCAGAGGGTCAGATGATAAGGCCTTAAGGTAATTTTCACAATTTTTCTTTTTTTTTCCCACTGTTTCATTGATTAAAATAATGCTTCCTCTAATATATATATATATATATATATATATATATATATATATATATATATATATATATATATATATATATATATATATATATAATCGTAAAACAAACCGTTTAGGTGAATGGTGTTTCGTTCCGTTTCTATAAAACACGAACGAAATTAGTGAATAGCCTAATATTTTACAGTGTAGGTTAATCATCACATTTAAAAAAAAAATATTGTCAATCATTTATTTCATTAATAATTCATATTTCTTTCATGTTTTTATTACTAGTGATTATATTTTACCTGCATGCAAGTATATTCGGATCCGTATGTTTAGTTGAACCGTAGACTGTTTTACCCTCACTGAAAGAAGTATAGCGTAGTGGCAAGAGGTATCATAACATGCGTTCTGACTATGTCCGCACTACAAAATTCGTCGAGACACTTCTAAACCAGGCGCAGCAGGATCGAGCATTGTGCACGTGGTTCCTGGGCTTGTTGTACACCAGCCATTCGGGTCAATTAGTCTCTCAGCTAGTCGTGTGAATGAGTTATGTCCCCTGTTTACTTCATGATAATGTCGCCCCTTGAAACTATCCACTTCCCACACTTATTTTGTCCCTGGTATCTTTAAATTGAATTCATTTTGGAAAGACGATTTACTCCTAAACCCCTATTCGTCCTCATTTTCTTTCTTCCATAAGTTCCACTTCCATCTACCACTTAGAAACTAACATGCAAGTTTTCTGTCCCAAACACACCGGAAAACAGTGGGCGGTCAATTCTTTAGAAAGGGTTGAGAGGGTAATGCATATCTGTCTTTTTTTGTTTTTTGTTGTCCCACTCCCCACTTCCAATGGATTTATGTATAGATATATTTTGAATAACATTGAAATCGTCGGCACTTTGGAGATATTTTAAGTAGAATAGTCCCTAAAGTAAATAAACATGTACTATACTAAGTGTAGGATTAACCAATTAAATAGACAAAGGATGAACTACGTCCCCATTGTGCTTAATGTATCTAAATATTTATATTTTATATGTCTATATATTTTTGCAAATAAATAATTAGAAGTTTAGTATATATATATATATATATATATATATATATATATATATATATATATATATATATATATATATATATATATATGGGAAATGAAAAAGGAAAAATCAAAAAGGATGTTTTTTATATATTCATCAACGTTTAGTCTTTATTTGTACGACTTCCTCAGGATTATAATTTTAAGAAAAAGGTCATGCAAATACATGAAAATATTGGGTTGACATGATGGGTTGATGGGAAAAAGTAGTAGTTACTACTGGGTACGCAGGCCCGAGGTCCGGGCTTAGTGAAGTCAGTAGCATGGAATGAAATTAATGCGGATGGTTCTGAGTGAAACAGTGGAGGGGTGGGGGTGAACGGAAATAATGTGGATGGCTGTTAGTGAAGAAGTGGAAGGGTGGGAAAGAGGAGGGGGAGGCTCTGTGATTTTGGTGTGTGGGTAATGTTATGGTTTTAGAAAAGATTTGAAAACAGCCATCCACCTTATTTCCGTTCACCCCCACCCCTCCACTTTTTCACTCAGAACCATCCTCATTTATTTCATTCCATGCTACTGACTTCACTAAGCCCGGACCTCGGGCTTGCGCACCCAGTAGTGGCTACTACTTTATCTCATCAACCCATCATGTCAACTCAATATTTTCACGTACTTGCATGACATTTTTCTTAAAATTATCATCCTGAGGAAGTCTTACAAATAAAGAAGAAACGTTGATGAATATACAAAAACATCCTTTTTGGTGTTTCCTTTTTCATTTCCCATTACGTCGGATTACCTTCACCCTTCCTTTCTCATATATATATATATATATATATATATATATATATATATATATATATATATATATATATATATATATATATAACCTCTTTGTAATATAGCAGGAAAAATGCGAGCAGAGTAACTGGTTTCTCTTATTTGTCCTTTCGTCTTCACGTGCCATTCGCGATGTTTCTGGCAAAAAGAGAACATTGCTGTTTCCTGGGTCGAAATCCATCCATATAACACTCATCGTTGGTCAATTTTTGACTTTGAAGTGGTATATGTTTTTAGCTTTTTACATCAAGTGGCTTCATGTCTTGTCTTAAACCATTTCCACCAAGAAAATATGTTCTGATACTACACTATCTGTTTTGTCCTTGGTCAGTGAAGCGAACTCCTTATTGACTGAGTCAATTGTAATGCTTGTCATCATCCAGAGTGCTCTTTTTGGGGAAGTTTGATTTTTTCCCACATCAAGAAAACGACATTGCGTCTAACCTTGCCTCCGTAAAGAGTGCAAATAAATAAGGACTGATCCAAAACTTTACGTCGATGACGGTTTTACGTATACTTTATATTTACAGAGGCCGTAACAACATACCTTTCTATGCTCCTCGTTAGATGTAGTGGTACATGGGATGTTTATTTATTTGACTATTAATTTAATCAAATGGGGTGATATTTCAATCAATTTCGCATCGCTCGTCTTCCGCCAATTCAGGTTTGTTCGAAGACAGCTTACTCAGTGTGTCATTATCTGCTTAAAAAATCTCCTGATAAACATTGAGAACATTAGTTTTAAAAAAATGCCACTTTTCTTCAGGTTTAATATCTGAAATAATTGAATATACCCAGGAAATGGACATGAACATTTCCTCCCTTCCTTCTGAATGTAAGTCTGTCTTTCTCACTTCATTTCTTGTTATCGCTTGTTCTGCCTCTCTCTTTCCCTTTTTATATATTATTTAATCTGGTAGATTTTCTTGTCTGGAATATAATTACTTTGGCTAAGATCAAAGTGTAGTATCTGTTCCGATGGATACTGCACCCCATAGACTGGTATTGTCTTGGCCTTCGGGGCTTGATTTACGCCGGTGTATGGGTCTGTCCTGTGCAGTTCTAGGAGGTCCACCCTCCCAGGCATCGCCTCCCCTCTTTGGGGAGGAGTAAGTTTATTGCTTACTGCCTGAAGCGCCCCTACCGGGGAATGCCGACGGGGCTGCCCAGACAATTTTTAAACCCCACTTTCCCGACCCGACCTTGGGTCATTTCTTACTTGTGGGAGTAAGATAAAAACTGGCCTTGTGCCTAACTCCTGGAGAGGAGTAAATCAATACTTACTTAGCCGGTCGACATATATGGACTTCGTACTCTTTCATGTAGAAGGAGCGCCGGCAGATTTCCGAGGCACAGCTGTCTCAATGATGTCGTTCGACGAGCACTAGACATCGCTGGCTTCCTCGAACCGGTTGGCCTTGACAGAGAGGATGGTAAACGACCTGATGGCCTGACGGTGTTTCTTATTACAACCTTGTTTTTTTGTTCTCATAAAAAAACAAACGAGACCCTATTATGGACATTTAAAAAAAAGTACTTACTAAAAAGTAGACGCCTATTCCATGATTTCTAAAGTAAAAGTTAGCTCCGTTGCTTTTTTGTTCTCATAACAAAAACAAACGAGACCCTATTATGGACATTTAAAAAAAATACTTACTAAAAAGTAGACGCCTATTCCATGATTTCTAAAGTAAAAGTTAGCTCCCTTGTTTTTTTGTTCTCATAACAAAAACAAACGAGACCCTATTATGGACATTAAAAAAAAAAATACTTACTAAAAAGTAGACGCCTATTCCATGATTTCTAAAGTAAAAGTTAACTCCCTTGTTTTTTTGTTTTCATAACAAAAACAAACGAGACCCTATTAAGGACATTTAAAAAAAAATACTTACTAAAAAGTAGACGCCTATTCCATGATTTCTAAAGTAAAAGTTAGCTCCCTTGTTTTTTTGTTCTCATAACAAAAACAAACGAGACCCTATTATGGACATGTAAAAAAAAAATACTTACTAAAAAGTAGACGCCTATTCCATGATTTCTAAAGTAAAATAAAAAAGAACAGTTTAAATTGAAAATTAGAATTAAACCTAATTATGTACGCTGTATTTTTCTTTGACATTCTTAGGATAGAGGAATCGATAATCCTCGAATTGCATTTCCAGTTAATTTGACGTCTTCGGAATTTCCAGTCGGTGTCTCCAAAAAAGGATTCGAAAACAAAATCTTATCAAAGTCAAGCACAGGGACAGTTTCCTTTTTGTCTATCCTGAGATTTTTCATGTCATGACGGTGTTTGTCGGTCAGTGTGTCACGCTTCGGGTTGAATTAGCATTTTCACCGTTAAACTAGACTGGATGGACGCATCTTATTTTATTAGCGTCCAAGTATCAAGAGAAGATGTCCTATATGTCATACTTAAAGAGGAAATAACATTTTCGTCTGTTCGTCACGTATAAGTTTAAATTAGTGTTGCTATTTATCTTTACGCTATAGTTTGAAATATCATTTTCGTTGGTTTGTCACGCTAAATATTGAAAAAATAATGTTTACGATGTGTCACACTTAGGTTTGAAACAGTATTTTTGTTAGTCTGTCACGCTTAAATTTGACATTGCATTTTTGTTGGTCTGTCACACTAAGAATAAAAAATATATAATTTTCAGTGTCACGCTTAAGTTTGAAACAGCATTGTCATCGGTCTGTCACGCTTAAATTTGACATTGCATTTTTGTTGGTCTGTCACACTAAGAATAAAAAATATATAATTTTCAGTGTCACGCTTAAGTTTGAAACAGCATTGTGATCGGTCTGTCACGCTAAAATTTGACATTGCATTTTTGTTGGTCTGTCACACTAAGAATAAAAAATATATAATTTTCAGTGTCACGCTTTAGTTTGAAACAGCATTGTCATCGGTCTGTCATGCTTAAATTTGACATTGCATTTTTGTTGGTCTGTCACACTAAGAATAAAAAATATATAATTTTCAGTGTCACGCTTAAGTTTGAAACAGAATTTTCCTTGGTCTGTCACGCTTAAATTTGACATTGCATTTTTGTTGGTCTGTCACACTAAGAATAAAAAATATATAATTTTCAGTGTCATGCTTAAGTTTGAAACAGCATTGTCATCGGTCTGTCACGCTTAAATTTGACATTGCATTTTTGTTGGTCTGTCACACTAAGAATAAAAAATATATAATTTTCAGTGTCACGCTTAAGTTTGAAACAGCATTGTCATCGGTCTGTCACGCTTAAATTTGACATTGCATTTTTGTTTGTCTGTCACACTAAGAATAAAATATATATAATTTATAGTGTCACGCTTAAGTTTGAAACAGCATTGTCAATGGTCTGTCACGCTTAAATTTGACATTGCATTTTTGTTGGTCTGTCACACTAAGAATAAAATATATATAATTTTCAGTGTCACGCTTAAGTTTGAAACAGCATTGTCATCGGTCTGTCACGCTTAAATTTGACATTGTATTTTTGTTGGTCTGTCACACTAAGAATGAAAAATATATAATTTTCAGTGTCACGCTTAAGTTTGAAACAGCATTGTCATCGGTCTGTCACACTTAAATTTGACATTGCATTTTTGTTGGTCTGTCACACTAAGAATAACAAATATATAATTTTCAGTGTCACGCTTAAGTTTGAAACAGCATTGTCATCGGTCTGTCACGCTTAAATTTGACATTGCATTTTTGTTGGTCTGTCACACTAAGAATAAAAAATATATAATTTTCAGTGTCACGCTTAAGTTTGAAACAGCATTGTCATCGGTCTGTCACGCTTAAATTTGACATTGCATTTTTGTTGGTCTGTCACACTAAGAATAAAAAATATATAATTTTCAGTGTCACGCTTTAGTTTGAAACAGCATTGTCATCGGTCTGTCACGCTTAAATTTGACATTGCATTTTTGTTGGTCTGTCACACTAAGAATAAAAAAATATATAATTTTCAGTGTCACGCTTAAGTTTGAAACAGCATTGTCATCGGTCTGTCACGCTTAAATTTGACATTGCATTTTTGTTGGTCTGTCACACTAAGAATAAAATATATATAATTTTCAGTGTCACGCTTAAGTTTGAAACAGCATTTTCCTTGGTCTGTCACGCTTAAATTTGACATTGCATTTTTGTTGGTCTGTCACACTAAGAATAAAAAAATATATAATTTTCAGTGTCACGCTTAAGTTTGAAACAGCATTGTCATCGGTCTGTCACGCTTAAATTTGACATTGCATTTTTGTTGGTCTGTCACACTAAGAATAAAAAATATATAATTTTCAGTGTCCCGATTAAGTTTGAAACAGCATTGTCATCGGTCTGTCACGCTTAAATTTGACATTGCATTTTTGTTGGTCTGTCACACTAAGAATAAAATATATATAATTTTCAGTGTCACGCTTAAGTTTGAAACAGCATTGTCAATGGTCTGTCACGCTTAAATTTGACATTGCATGTTTGTTGGTCTGTCACACTAAGAATAAAATATATATAATTTTCAGTGTCACGCTTAAGTTTGAAATAGCATTGTCATCGGTCTGTCACGCTTAAATTTGACATTGCATTTTTGTTGGTCTGTCACACTAAGAATAAAAATATATATAATTTATAGTGTCACGCTTAAGTTTGAAACTGCATTGTCATCGGTCTGTCACGCTTAAATTTGACATTGCATTTTTGTTGGTCTGTCACACTAAGAATAAAAAATATATAATTTTCAGTGTCCGCTTAAGTTTGAAACAGCATTGTCATCGGTCTGTCATGCTTAAATTTGTCATTGCATTTTTGTTGGTCTGTCACACTAAGAATAAAATATATATAATTTTCAGTGTCACGCTTAAGTTTGAAACAGCATTTTCCTTGGCCTGTCACACTAAATCTTCAAATATTATATTTATTTTGCGTCACGTTGATGTTTGAAATTGCATGTTCTTTGATGTCTCTTATTAAAGTTTGAAATATAATTTTTATGGTGTGTCACGCTTAAGTTTTGAACAGAATATACATCGCTAAACTTGCATATAAAGACAGTCGCCATTTCTCTTTTTACCGTGCGTGCCTAAAATGTGACAAGCGCGGTAAATGGGAACAGACAAAAAAAACAGTCATTGTTCAATTATTTAATTTCCATTGAGTACAACAGAGACCACCAACGTACACACTGTCTTCTTTTCTAAGAACGCGCGTGATTCAGATTAAATTCTTATTATAGTAACTATAAAAAGCTGTCGAGATTTGTGGAAATTACACGAGGATTTAAAAAAAAAAAATAGGCGTTCCCTACATTACTTTTGCCACAGCGAAGGCTATTTTTTCGGTCGAGTTTTACACTATGTTTGCTTGTTTGTTCATTTGGTTGTGTACGACCTCGCGTCCACAGCGTTTCACCAATCGTTATCAAACCTTGCCAAATTATAAGTCACGGTCTAACTTAAGTTGCACTTTGGGTGATAACTTCGGTTCCGTTTGCAGGAGACTCGCTAATTGGCCCATATTGTAGCCAATGAAGTCCACCATCTTATGTGACCTTGACCGTTGACTATGATCTTGGAAAGGTTGCTAACCGTCGAAACTTTGACGCAATTTGAACTTTCGATTTTTCCAAATTTAATGTATGGATTTGAGACGCTTTAATAACAGGTACCATCTTGAAAAAAATAAGCCTGATCAGATTATTGTATGATAGGTAACAGTTAACAGGAATAGCGAAAAAAAGAAATGCAAACAGTGTTAGGGGCAATGAATCAACATTAATAGAACTACCTCGGTTGAATGGGTACCTGTGGGAATATATGTTATCGTGAGAGTGAAAATACCTCCAGCGTATATATATATATATATATATATATATATATATATATATATATATATGTGTAATAAATGATTAATTTATTTATAATATATATATATATATATATATATATATATATATATATGTGTGTGTAGGTAATAAATAATTAATATTTATTTATAAAATATTATTAGTAAATATATATATATATATATATATATATATATATATATATATATAATAAGGAATAGGTAAAATAAATACCCTTTGAAGCATTAAAGATGCGATATCAATTTTCTTTTTTTAAAAGAAAAATAATAAATCGAAACCGATTTTTTTTTCTTTTTTTATTATAAACTAGCATTTTTTTTGTTAGTTTAAAGTGATACAGATATTTCGCCAAAAACTTGGCATCATCGGTGTGTAATATATCCTGATGTCATCGGATTTGTATATTTTTCCTACCGGCTTTTTTTGTTCCAGCCGGGCCAAAGGGGTTAGCTGTTGTTTCCCACTTTCAAATATGAGAACGTGAATGCGCACATGATTTGTATAAATTGTTTTAAGGTTCATATTTTTTTTAAGAAGCATCTATTGTTAAATTTAATAAGGTATTTATTTTACCTATTCCTTATTAAATTTAACAATAGATGCTTCTTAAAAAAAAATATGAACGTTAAAATACTTTATATATATATATATATATATATATATATATATATATATATATATATATATATATATATATATATATATATATAGTTCAAGTTCGAATGATTTCGATGAGAATCTGAGTAAGAGAGCTCAATGTAAATTTAAACAGAGCATCAATAAATGTTAAAGGGGGAAAAAGTAGACACACATTCGGGGTGTAGACATTATAACTTATTTCGACTTAGATTTGCCTCATCAGATGTATAACCAACCATATTTAGAACAAATGTGGTTGGTTATACATCTGATGAGACTGATCAAGGTCTAAAAAAGTCATAATGTGTTCAACCCGAATGTGTGTCTAGTGTTTTCCCCTTTTAAAATGTATATGTACATTGACGGCGGCACCGGGGGGAGGGGGCAGGGGGATCAAGCCCCCCCCCCCATTTTTTACTTGCTCCCTCCCACTTGACGGTCATCAATAATGAAGTTATATATGCATGTGTTTAACCGGCCCCCCACTTTTTAGGAGAGCCCCCTACTTTAATAACTGTCCCGCCGGTCCCGATATATATATATACATATATATATATTATAATAATTAAGGTATGAAAATATATTAATGACAATTAAGCTACACAGTAGCGCCCGCGTTTCATCCTCTGTGTAGCTTAATTGCCATGCATATATTTTCCTAACTTACTACCTAGCTCTACTCACGTATCGAGCAATGTTGAAGTAAATACTGAAAATATATACATAATATATTATATCTCCTTATCATACAGCAGCTACATTTTAAATGAAATAATATATATATATATATATAAATATATATATATATAAATATATATAAATATATATATATATACATATACATATACATATATATATACATATATATATATATACATATATATATACATATATATATACATATATATATTAGACCTCTTCAAAATTGACCTTTTTCTTCAAACATATGGAAACTGATATTATTCCCATTCTCCAAGGTCTAAATTAGCTAAATATATCAGTTATTGTGATCTTGGACCTTGGCTATGCCTGCCTCAAGAGCCATGTAATTTTATTGTTGACGTTTTTCAAAAACGCTGCAAAATTTGGGATATTATGTCCTTTTTTTCATTGTAGCTTTCCAGAGGTTGATGCTATAGCATTGAAAGTTGTACCAAATGAAAGCTAATAAAATTTTCTTGCATATGGTAGTAAACACGTGAACATCTGTGTTAATTTACATTAATTTTAATGCACAAACATATATATTTTTTATGCTTGGAAAGGATGCCATCATATAATACATAACTTTATCTCAAAAATGTTACTCTTAATGCATGTATATAACTTATTATCACTAAGTATGTTTTATCTCTTCATTTCAGATTGTAAGTTAAATCTGATTTGTTAAGATTTGTGAACTGCTGACAACATGGCATCTGGAAGACAACTATGCTGTGGGAAAGTGGTCAGCGATACAAATTAACGGGATGAACCAACTGAAAAGAGAAGAAAGGTGGCAACTCCTGCCACAAGGTCATTCAGTGATGTGTATCTCATTTGGCAACCAAGCTCCAGCATCAGGGGCTCTCAACTTCTTACTAATCGCCAGGTGTTCCAGTATTTCCTGCATTTGAGGAATGATAATCCCAACAGTGACAATAGGTCTTTAGCCCATGATACAGTGGATGTCGTTTTGCCATTCTGGAATATGGCAAGGATTAAACCACTAACTAGACCAAATGCAGTCAACCGTTTCATGATCCTCCATGAAAAGTACAAGAAAATTGTTAAAAACAAGGGAAGAAATAACAAACCAGAGGAAGAGAAACGAGCTAACTTTCAGAAGGACTTAGACAAGTTATTTGATATTGGAGCAAAGGATGTTGTGGAGGAGATAAGAAGCAACAGGCTGCTCACAAAGGAGACCAAGGAAAAGGACGTCAATTTCTACTTGGACCAACAGACAACTCGCTTGGCACACATGTCAGGTCATGATAAGGTGTTTGAGAAGAAGTCTAGATAGAAAAGCTTCCGAGAAGAAAGAGAAGAGAGAATGTTATCATCAGTGACTGCTGCCGCAGCAGAAGTTGGGGAAAATTTCAAGTGATGAAGACCCAGAGAACGGTCAAGGCTCTGGTACTAGTGAGGGTTCAGAATACACTGAGACAACACCAAGCTGTTCATCAAAACCAAGTACGATAACCTTACACTTTCCACACTCAGTTATGACCAGTGAAGAGATTTGTAGCACTGCAGATCGGTTGTCACTCTCTGACAACCAGACTACAGCCATGGTGTCTGCAGTGTTGAAGGCAGGAGACGCAGATCTTGATGACTTTGTTATATCAGCCTCTACTACAAGACGAAATAGGATAAACACTCGTCATAACTTGTGCCAAAGTTACATAAATAACTTCAAGGAAAGTCCGCCAGATTACTGCACACTACACTGGGATGGAAAACTTCTACGGGATGTTCTTGGTGAAAGATACCCAGTGGAAAGTCTTGCAGTGCTCGTCTCTGGTACTCCACAGTATGACGAAGGGAAGCTGCTTGGTGTGCCCTTCATAGAAAGTTCCACAGGAATCCAACAGTGTAATGCTACATTGGAACTGATAGAAGCATGGGGTCTCACAGACAACATTGTACGCTTGGTATTTGATACCACAGCAAGCAACAGTGGCATCAACAAGGGTGCAGCGAAGCTTATTGAAGAAAAACTAGGCAAAAAGGTATTCTTCTTCGCTTGTCGCCATCACATATCAGAGGTAATAATTGGAAGTGTATGGGAGGCTGTGTTCAGCAAGGTCAAGAGTCCTGACAACCCAATGTTCAGCAATGTGAAAGAGAAGTGGGACAAGTTGGTTAAGGACTGCCCAAGAGTTCTGGGCCTAGTTGAACAAGACTTGAAACAGAAGAAGACAAGCACAATTGCAGTCTTAAGCAATTTCCTTGAGGAAGCAAGTCCGAGGGCAGATTACAGAGAGGTGGCAGAGCTGTGCCTGATCCTGCTTGGTGAGGAACCTCCTCGAGGTATCCACTGGGCCAAGCCAGGTGCCATTCACCAAGCCCGCTGGATGGCCAGGAACATTTACTGTATGAAGATGCTCATGTTTTCCAAGGAACTAAAATACAACACGGACACTATCTTCAAGCTGGAGAGGATGAACAAGTTCCTGACCTTATTCTACACCAGCCACTGGGTGACCACCACATCTGCAGCTGATGCACCTATCCATGACCTCCAGCTTATGAAGAACATGCTGCAATACAAGCAGTATGACTATGAACTGGCAACCTCTGTTCTCAAGAAAATGAACAACCACCGCTGGTATCTGACCCAGGAACTCGTGCCATTCACCTTGTTCAGTTCACATGCCAGCATGACCAAGTCTGCAAAAGAGAAGCTCGCAGTCAAGCTGTCAGAAACAGAGAAACCTGAGAGTTACAGGAAAGGCAAGCCAGTGTTTCCTGTCATCAATGCAGCTACAGTTCTCACAGACCTGGTAGGGCCAGAGTCTCACTTTCTGTTTGATGCTCTTCGAGTGAAATGTGACTGGCTCACTACTCCTGCTGACACCTGGGAAGACAATGACAGCTACAGGAATGCACAGAAGTTTGTGAGGTCAGTGAAAGTGACCAAGGATGTGGCTGAGAGAGGTGTGAAACTAATGAGTGACTTTGCAACTCAGATCACAAGTGACCCAGAGCGAAGAAGCTGCTTACTACAAGTTGTGGAGTACCACAGGAAAAAATTTGACAGTTTCAAAAAAGCCACATTGAACAAGTGATAATACATGTATAAGTAACATCCTATCTGACAGTTTCTCATGCAATATATGTGTCAGTGCAGTGCTATCATACTACCAAACTGATTGTTTGTATATCCCAGCTGTTTGTGCATTAAAATTAGTTAAAATTTACACAGGTGTTCATGTGTTTTATTGTGCTTCCTACCATATGCAAGAAAATTTCATTAGCTTTCATTTGGTACCACTTTCAATGCTATAGCATCAACCTCTGGAAAGCTACAATGAAAATAAGGACATAATATCCCATATTTTGCAGCGTTTTTGAAAAACGTCAACAATAAAATTACATGGCCCTTGAGCCAGGCATAGCCAAGGTCCAAGATCACAATAACTGGTATATTTAGCTAATTTAGACCTTGGAGAATGGGAATAATATCAGTTTCCATATGTTTGAAGAAAAAGGTCAATTTTGAAGAGGTCTAATATATATATATATATATATATATATATATATATATATATATATATATATATATATTTATAAATAGGAGGCCACCGCAGTCTAAAATGAATTCGCAAAGAAATCCACTATATTTTCATAATGAGACGATTTCTTTCGTTTTTTTTCCTTCGATTACTGCATTTTTTAAATTTCTTTGTATTTAAATTGCTATTCGAGAGTTTGTCTTTCTTTCTGATTTCTTTTTTAACTTCACCGATTGAGACGTTATTTCATCTTAATATTAGTGCGAACACTAGCAAAGAGTAAGGTTTTAGTTGGTATGAATCACAAAATTACGAATATAAGTTTAGTATGTCTTACTGTATATATTAGTATGTCTTACTGTATATATTAGTATGTCTTACTGTATATATTAGTATGTCTTACTGTATATATTAGTATGTCTTACTGTATATATTAGTATGTCTTACTGTATATATTAGTATGTCTTACTGTATATAGATGATTTTTATAGGGTCATTTTGAACGTCATTCACAAGTCAAAACAGACTGAACAGCCCAACGATTAATCGCCGTTGACCAAGCAGAGGGTTGAACGGTTGGACATGCCGTTTTTTATTATCATGGTCGATGAGTAGGCACTCTATTAATCAGATGTCTTATTGAACAATCTGTTTAGTCGCTCATGGCTCAACCATACCGCGGGTAGTACGGGTTTCTATATCAGCAGTAGTACGGCCTAAATCATTAGGGTAAAGCGGTAGATACGTTGTAGTGTCAGAGCTACACAGCTAACAGGGCTCAAGAGAATCCAAGAAGAATCGTCATCAGGATCCGTTGTCCTCTGGTCGCCTCTGTATGTGGCAAGCAAAGACGTGTCAGTCACGGTATCGCAAATCAATGGAGTGGAATTGACAACACGGCCTTTTCGCTATTCCTTTGTGTGTTCTTGGACAAACCTTTCCTCGACTTCTCGTACAACCGCCGTGCCTTGCTGTTCGCTGTGGCAGGGGGTAAACACCGGAAACCAAACCATTCTGGTTAACGAATAGCCGAGACCTACAATGAAGACTTCGTGCAGACCAGACAATCATGAGGCATAGTCTACGTGCGTTCTGTTCAGAATTAATTCCGACTCGCCTAACAAACAAACAGACAGGACAAAAAATCAGCAGCAGCGGTCAACGTACGTTGTCTCGAATTAAGTGCCTTTGTAACGACGAAGAAATAAAATCTGAATCGCACGTGTCTTCGGAATTCCGGTAATTAAGCAATTTCTATAACTTTTAGCAGACTTACGTTCGGCCCAGTGATTAATGCAATATCCAAATTGTATAGTTATGGAATTGGAAAAACGTGCCAATTTCTTAAACCCAACAGACATTAGAACCAATTAGTGGAACAACGTTGGATCTTGTCCCTGATAGTCTTCAGTCGTTGTCTTCTGACTGGAATAGTCTTTAAGTTTAATTTTAAAGAAACTTCCTCGCTCATCACTTGATAATTGTTGACATAACAACGGGTTTTAATGATGTGTAGCAACGAGCTGCATCTCCAATGCCAAATCAGTTTCAAGAAAGTTAGTGTGTGTTGCCTAGGAAACCGTCAACAACAGATCTCGTTTTCATGCGATACAAATTATATATTATATAAAGGGCAGTGTATATGTGTATATCAAGCTAAAACTCTAAAACTACAAAAAATACATCAAAAGTTAGTACTTTCTTGATCGACGTTGCCCCGGTGAATAATATCTAAAATTTAAAAAAAATATATATTTATTCTTTGACCCTAAACTAGCGTTGATTTCGTCAGGCGTGTCTGTTCTCCAACTACAAACTAAATGGAAGTAACTGATTTTTTGTCACAGAGTTATTTCCCTTACACCGACTCGAGTTGTCTGTGTGTATATGTGTGTATATGTGTGTATGTGTGTGTGTGCGTGTCCACAGAGAGGAATGGCCTGGGCAGAGAAGAAAAAGGGGGCTGGTAGAAGGAGGGGGAAACATGGGATGGAGAATAAGAGACACCTAGAAGTTATGTTAGACTTTTGGCCCGGCAGTGCAGGGTAACAACGGTTTTTAATGATGTGTAACAACGTGCTGCATCTCTGATGACAAATCATTTTCAACTATTATTATTATTATTATTATTATTATTATTATTATTATTATTATTATTATCATTATTATCATTATTATTATTATTATTATTATTATTATTATTATTATTATTATTCCTATTATTATTATTTTTTTAATGATTATTTTTATTATTATTATTTTATTATCATTATTATTATTATTTTTGTTATTTTTATTATTAGTATTATTATTATTATTATTTTTATTATTATTATCATTATCATGTTTATTATTATTATTATAATTATTATTATTATTATTATTATTATTATTATTATTATTATTATTATTATTTCTAATACACCTAGTAAATCTAGTCGGATTCCCTGGGGTATGAGCGACAACAAGTCCCACAGATGTCCAGTAATGCCCGCTACTTTCGATCTCTATTGTAACTCCCTTTGCATTACCACATCAGCCATTTACCACTGGTTATCAATGATAACGGTCGATGGCACCTTATAAATGTTGAATGACTAAGCTTGTTCACGATTGTAGCATCCCCCGTACCTTCCAGTCGAGACTTTACATTTTCTCAGACTTACTTGGGCCGCTTACTTTAATAATATAAGTGTTGAAAATATCGTCTATCTCTGCAGGCCACGTGGAGAGACAAATGGTTATGTTTCCACATTAGCGAAAACGAACGATATAACAGGGAAAGAGAAGGAAACTGAATGCGAAATCTTTCTTGGAGCCAGAATTAAATAAGATGCTGAAGTAAAGATTAACGATAAAGGTATTTATTTGTGAATGATGTGAGTGAGAAAGATGTTGTACATGTGTATAAAAGATTAATAGAAAAAAGATTACATTTCGGATTTTTTTTAGATGACGATCGATAATCTGTGTCATTTTGATTATTTGGACTACTGTTCTCATTCTGGATGTTAGTATCACAACGTTTCAGCCGATGTAACCTCCGACGTTTTTAAGTTTCTGTACGGAATTTAAAACGAAACCCTTTATTCAACCACGGGTACATTGCACTCGTTCCGGTTACCATGGTAGAAGTCTTAAGTAATTCGTAAGTGTATTCTTATTATTGAGCATATTGAGGATTACACCTTTATCCTTCAGAACACTGTAACTTAAAACTGATTATTACTTAGTATATTTATCCGTTGAGCTACGGGTCCGCAAGATTGAAGGTTCGATCCTCAGTGTGGGCGATACAAAGAATACAATTACGAATTACTTAAGACTTTTGCCAGGTCATGACTGACGGAAATAGAACAAGCTGCACCCGTGGATCGAATAAAGGGTTCCGTTTAGAATACCCTACAGATTCCCGAGTTTGACATACAGATTCCCGAGTTTGACAGAAAGATTCCCGAGTTTGACAGAAAGATTCCCGAGTTTGACATATAGATTCCCGAGTTTGACATAAAGATTCCCGAGTTTGATATAAAAATTCCCGAGTTTGACATATAGATTCCCGAGTTTTACATACAGATTCCCGAGTTTGACATATAGATTCCCGAGTTTGACATACAGATTCCCGAGTTTGACATAAAAATTCCCGAGTTTGACATATAGATTCCCGAGTTTTACATACAGATTTCCGAGTTTGACATATAGATTCCCGAGTTTGACATACAGATTCCCGAGTTTGACATACAGATTCCCGAGTTTGATATACAGATTCCCAAGTTTGACATAAATATCCCCGAATTTGACATACAGATTTCCGAGTTTTACATACAGATTTCCGAGTTTGACATAAATATTCCCGAGTTTGACATAAAGATTCCCGAGTTTGACATACAGATTCCCGAATTTGACATAAAGATTCCCGAGTTTGACATAAAGATTCCCGAGTTTGGCATACAAATCTCCGAGTTTGACATACAGATTCCCGAGTTTGACATACAGATTCCCGAGTTCGACAATTATCACACTTATTGTTTCGATGTTCATAAAATCAAAGGATTGTTTTAAATAATAAATCTCAATCAAACGGCAACTAAAAACATAAATTCGTATAAATCAGACGGAGACGACATTTTTGACCAGCTATTTTCTGTTCCTATTCACTTGCCTCCCCACGAGGGCAAAGGTCGGAATTTCATGGCGGGGGGCGGGGGGGGTCCAGCTCTCCTAAAAGAGGAACTCTGGATTGGAACAAAAATTAAAATGATGTCAGTCTAGAAGGATTTATCTTCACTGACCGAGGAAATAGTAGACTTGGGTCGCTTTCTTTGGTACTATAAGTGTTGAGAATATCGTCCATCTCTCTCAGACCACGTGGAGAGACAAACGGTCATTTTATCACAATAGCGAAAACGAATGCACGTCAGATGCCCGTGGGGAAACTGAAAAGATATACTTTAGAACGCCGGCTTAAATGAGATGACGAAGTAAAGTTTAACGATAACAATATTTATTTCTTCAATGATGTGAGTGAGAAAAATGTTGTACACGTGTATAAAAGATTAATAGAAAAAAAAGGGTTGTAATATATGTGTTGACAATATCGCCCATCTCTTCAGACCACATTAGCGAAAATAAATACTACCAAAAGCCAAAACGCCAAGGAAGCAGCGGCTTTGATCTGTTGTTAGCATTGTTTTCCTCAATTCTTCGTAGAATCATATACTTACAGGAAGATGCCAACTTCTATAGTAAAAGTGCTGCTTAGGAATCGACAGAATTCGAACCTGGCACTCCAAGTTCCTAGTCAAGTCCAGTATCTATTCTACCGAAAACACCTCCCAAACAATACCTGATTCACGAGGCTTAAATCTTATAACATTTCTGTAACATTCGATACATTTCTTGGTAAAGTCCCCTCACCGTAATGAATCACTTAATCTATTGACCGGCAATATCGCCCAGGGCTCATAGTTAACTTTCAACCTGTGAACACGATAGAAATATCGATTGACTTAAAGTGAATTAGCACTTTCCTGAATGGATGAAACATTCGGTCGATAAGAAACACACTTAATTCATCTGTTCATCTATATATAAATAAAAATGGAAATTGTATGTTTGTCCGCATGTTTATCCAACTAAAACTAAATAACTCGAACATATAGACGGGGCGGACTCAAACACTGTATCTTTGCCACACATTGGAAATCATCTTTTTGAGGAATATTTTACTCAAATTTTAACGAGTCTCCTGTCTTTTAAATTTTTTTTTCATTATAAATATGAAACTCGAACTACCGACCAATTACAAAGAAGCAGTCCATCAAGGTCAATCGAATATGCGTGTTTTCCCCTCACGACATTGATCCAATATCTAACCCATCAAATGAAGAACAAACGATGCCGTACGATGCTCAATACATATATAATAATAAGTTCTGGGAAATAAAAAAGGAAAAAAAAAACAAGAGATATTTATTTTATACATTCATCAACGTTTCGTCTTTATTGTAAGACTTCATCAGGATGATAATTTGAAGAAAAATGTCAAGCAAGTACATCGAAATTTTGGGTTGGCATGATGGGTTGATAAAGGAAAAGTAGTAGCCGTGGCTACTGTGAGCGCTGGAGGAGAGTCCAGGCTGCGAGAAATCGGTGGTGGCGAAGAATAAAATGAATATGTTCTATCTACAAATGTTAAAAATACGTCTCCTCTCAGGTTGTACAACTTAAGTGTTATCCTAGCATAGTGAAATGTACCGAGTACACCTTGCATTGAACAATCGAAGTTGAAATAGATTTATCATTCGTACATATGTATCCCTCTTCTTTCATTTATCTTTATAATTGCTCTATCTCGTATATTGAGCTAAAACCATTTCACTATATCCTCTAAAAGTATTTTATTTAGTTTCATATTTACTTTATATATATATATATATATATATATATATATATATATATATATATATATATATATATATATATATATAAGAATGTATCCAATAAATATATATACAGAGATAGATAGATAGATAGATAGATAGATAGATAGATAGATAGATAGAAAACTTTTAAATAGCATTAAAAATTTGCAGACACTTGTTTTTCTGCAAATTCAATTGTTTGTCTACGAACGCGGAGAAGCGAGCGATGTTTTGAAATCTTAAGTGCGGAAAACTATTCTTGAATATTTAGTTGATTGTAAATTTTCGGCTGCCCTTGCGGGTAAACATAATTCGAAAGTTGGAGAGTAAATAAAGTTTAAATATAAAAAGAAAATGTCGACATTGGATGTAAACAAGGTGCTTGCGAAAGAACATGATTATGAAAGCAGAAGTACACATACATGGACACGGGGACAGAAGATGGATAGTCCATATATATATACACATACATTTATAAACACACATATACATATATAAATTGATATTATATATACATATATATAATGAGGATAACTACGTATAATATATATATATATATATATACATATAGATTATATACATATATAAATCATGTAAATATATATAAATATATATATATATATATATATATATAGATTATATACATATATATATAATGTAAATATATATATATATATATATAGATTATATACATATATATATAATGTAAATATATATATATATATATATATATAGATTATATACATATATATATATATATAATGTAAATATATATATATATATATATATATATAGATTATATACATATATATATATATATATATAATGTAAATATATATATATATATATATATATATAGATTATATACATATATATATATAATGTAAATATATATATATATATATAGATTATATACATATATATATATAATGTAAATATATATATATATATAGAGAGAGAGAGATTATATACATATATATATATATATATATATATAATGTAAATATATATATATATATATAGATTATATACATATATATAATGTAAATATGTATATATATATATATATAGATTATATACATATATATATATATAATGTAAATATATATATATATATATAGATTATATACATATATATATATAATGTAAATATATATATATATATATATATAGATTATATACATATATATATATATAATGTAAATATATATATATATATAGATTGTATACATATATATATATAATGTAAATATATATATATAGATTATATACATATATATATATAATGTAAATATAGTGAATGCTTTTATTCAAACATGTACAAGGTCTGCTACACTGGCATGTCGATGTTATCGATCTACAGCTCTCAAGAGCTGAGGTCTCATCAGGCAGAAAATTATTTTTTGATCCAACCTGGTTGCTGAATTCCAGGGAGAATGAAGTCAAGCAAACAAGAAGAGGAGAAAGAAATAAAAGTCATGTATATATATATATAGATTATATACATATATATATATAGATTATATACATATATATATATACAGATTATATACATATATATATATATAATGTAAATATATATATATATATATATATAATGTAAATATATATATATATATATATATATATATAATGTAAATATATATATATATATATAATGTAAATATATATATATATATATATATATATATAAGGTTAATACAACAAAAGATATAAGAGGCAACTAATATCTTTAATTAGTGAAACATCCGGATAAAACTGAAGCTTAATATACTGGATAGAGCATTAATAGCAATAGATGAAGTGAAAAAATAGAATAAGGTGCGAATCAAATTTTATTACAAATCCGCTTGCATCTAACCAGGAATTTATGGTTTGCACAACTCCTATCAGCTCATAAGAACCCTTAATTAGACATTATAATATTCAACACCAAGTCAGTTTTCTGAATTTTTCATATGATTTGTTTTTTTCTATCGTTTTATTAATTTACACACACCTTGAATAAATGTTCACTGTCATCTACTGCATCGATAGTAAAATAATTTCCCGCCTGGATAACTTTTTCGTTTTTGGACTACCATTCACCACCTGGATTGTTTTTCAATTGACCTTTTTGACATCTTTCTTGAAGCTGCTTAAAACTTTATGACTTGGGTGAACTTTATAAGTTTAACAAAAAAGTGTGCTTTGGGCCGATATATTTGATGTTTTATATACTTTTATCTATTTTATATATTTTTTAATATATTTTCAAAGTTTAATTTTATTACCTGCAGTAATCTCTTCTTTGAAAACTCATGAGTTAAGGACTTTAAAGTACTTTGCTTGAACTTTGTATTGTAATAAATTTGATTCGCACATTATTTTATTCTTTCACTTTATCTAGTGCTATATATTATATACATATATATATATATATGTATATATATATATATAATGTGGATAACTCTCTCTCTATATATATATATATATATGTATTAGTACTTCATGTATCCACATCAAATATTATAAGGAGATATACTTTTTTATGTGTCAGTTTTCAGTATTTACTTCAACAGTGCTCGATACGTAAGTAGAGCTAGGTAGTAAGCAATGAACATATATATTGCAATCAAGCTACACATATATGTATATACATACATATATATATATATAGGGTGGGCAAAAATAAGGGTCCTATTTTTAAAAATTCATAACTTTTTTATTTATTGATTTAAAAAAATTTTTTTTTTTAGAATAAGTAAAGGACCCCTTCCGAAGCAAGCATGAGCCGTATTAGCCCTAAGGAACGTACCCTCATTTAGAAAACATTATTTTTGCTTAAAAAACTCAAAACAGTGTAAAAAACAATACTTTAGTTTTTGTAAGTTTTAAGAAGTGTTTTTCGGCTAAAATTTGTTTTGTTTATTTCAAAAAATCTCGGAAGGGTCAGTCTACACACACATAAAGTTTGGTGAGTTTAACTTTTATTTTGTGGAAGTTATTCAAATTCAAGTTATTCAAATTTAAAGATAGGACCCTTATTTTGGCCCACCCTATATATATATATATATATATATATATATATATATATATATATAGTTATATAGTTATCCACATTATATTATACCTACAGCTATGCCTTAAAGCTAATGGTAATTAGCTATATCTTTACAAATAAGCTCTACACAAGAACAAAGGATGTATATAGTCATCCACATGCAGACTGCTTCGATATATCACATCTCTTCGGTACGGCTAGACCAGTCAGTGCCTCAAGCCGGGATTGAAACTCAACCGTCAAGCTGAAAGTCGGCGCCTCTTCCCCTGCGCTATCATTCGACCCTTACTGAATGTAAGTGATATCTCAATGTAAACATTGTCAAGTGCCGAGAGCTCGAATTAGTTTTACCCAATGAGCTATGCCTGAAAGCTAATGGCGATGTCCTGACAAATAAGCTCCACCCAGAAAGGGAGCTTTATATAGTCATCCAAATACAGACTGTTTCGCTGTATCACATAGCCGGATTATGGATTGTCTGTATATATATATATATATATATATATATATATATATATATATATATATATATATAAGTAGAAAGGAGTAGACACATTATAAACCATTGTTTCGTAAAGGTATAAACATTTTTTGAAAAACCATAACAATGTAATTTGTTGAAATAAATAAATAATATTTATTTATTTTAAACTGAGCTTTCGAATATAAAATATTCCTCGTCAGAGCAAAGTGTTTTTTTTCTTCTTTTTTCCTTTTTTTCCTCTTCATCGTCTGGTGGTATTGACTTGGTGAGAAAGAATGTATGTATATATATATATATATATATATATATATATATATATATAAACAATAATATTTTTTATAAATATTAAATATTTAAAATATACCTAGAGACATCGATGTTTCATGCTAACGCAATCTTCAGTCTAGGAACTAGTTCTCACCGGTCACCGGGCGCGATAGACATGGCAGAAGTAAGAATACAAACTTATTATCATTATAACCGGTGACTGTTGCGAGATAAGATTGATTATTTTCCCTTATTCATAATTGAGACAATGAAGCGGTAAACAGAAGAAAATTGCATCCCGAAATTTTAGCGATTTAATTCTGATTAAGCTTGCACTACCCCTGGTATCTTACTTTGTACGGCATTCACTCTGGGCGGGTTGAACCGGCTTCCTTCGAAGGAGGCATTTTAAAGGGATTGCCAAATTTACAAGCGGTTTCCAGTCGTATGTATATCCCGGTAAGGGGAGGTAACGATGTAAGGTTTTTGTAGTTTTTGCATTATCGACGTCTTCTTATATACAAAGCCTGGTATTCGGAAATGCTCATCAATTTGCTGCTGACCAGCTTCCACAGTGCTTAACTTCGGTGATCTAACGAGAACCGGTGTGTAACGTGATTATGCCGTTTAGTAAGCCAACCTTCATATCTATCTATCTATCTATCTATCTATCTATCTATCTATCTCTCTCTCTCTCTCTCTCTCTCTCTCTCTCTCTATATATATATATATATATATATATATATATATATATATATATATATATATATATATATATATATGCATGCTTGGTTAAACAGTAGCGCCAGCTTCTGTTTATTTATTTGTTGATTCGTTTTTTCGATTCGTCGACCGACTGATTTGGTATTGTTGTCCATGTTTTATGAAAAATCGCCATATTTTCGCGAACGTTTTCGACCGACGTCGGTCATCTTCAGGCGGATGAATGATCAGGCAAAATAAAAGATTGGTGAATTTATTAAGAAGCCGCTTCTTAATAAATGTTTAACCAAACATGCATAAAGAAGGAATGCTGCCTAATTACACACACACACACACATACACACACATACACACACACACACACACACACACACACATATATATATATATATATATATATATATATATATATATATATATATATTCAAATCTTCCATTAAAGTTCGCCGTACCTGTCAAACGTTGAGTTAGTAATACATTAAAAACGTTAATTTTCCTCTCCCCAATTAACGAGTTTATTATGTTATAGTATATATTTCTTGTTGTCTCTTGGTCTTACCGGATTCCAGGACAAGAATTCATCTAGTCTGGTGGAGTATCTAGCTAAGTGTTGTAACATCACTATGAGAAGGTGCACCATTCCATTTATTAGACAGTGTAGATCCGTGTCGAGGCGATCTGATTTGAGCTTCGAATATTATCTTATATTATTATTTGGTTAGTGTTTTCTTATAGGGTGAAGTAACCTTCATGTCAGGTCTTCCTGACAATCCCTTGTACAGAGAGACTGAATACACTCGAGGATGGTGTCTAGTAGGTAATTTAAACTCTTCAGGTAATAAAACTATATTGTAATATATGATAGATTTAGTTATAGTTGAAACACAAAAGATGCTAATTAGGATGAAATATCGATGTGTCAAAAATGTACTTATTCTTTGTTCGTCAAAAAAGGTGGTAGAAAGAAGGCAATCAGAAATCGAGACAAATTAGATACGTTAGACTTCCATTCTAACCAATTATCTACGGCGATCTCGCACTAAATAAGGGGAATCGTCTGCGTTAGTACGGACATGTAATGGCTATAAACGACGACACTATCGCATAAATGAGATTCGAGATAGAATGTCCTGGGTAAAGGCCGAGAGGATAGCCAAAACATATGTACTCTTGGTCCTGTACCTGGAACGGCATTCACCCTGGGCGGGTTGTACTGGCTTCCTCAGAAAGCGAAAGTTTCTAGGGAGTATCAAATTCACAAGCGTCACCAGTCGCATGTATATTCAGGTTACGAGAGATGACAACATTGGGTTTTTGCAGTTCTTACAGGGATGTGCCGACGTCCTCTTTACATACAGCGCCTGGTATTCCCAAATGGTCACCCATCTGGTACTGACCAGGCCCAACGTTGCTTAACTTAAGTAGTTGGGTACCATAAAATAAGATCTCGAAACAATCGGATTTTATCCTGGTCACGCTTTTGATTATGTATGTTGAAATTAAAAAATCATTGCGGACCTTACTACGTTGGATAAACAAATAAGTAATTCACAAAGAACAAACAGACTATGATTGTTTCAAGCCTTAAACATCTATGCATAATTGTTGTAGGATGTCCGTTTATTTATCTCCTAGCTGTGTATAAAGTTAATCTTAGTTAAACATCATATATTTGTTTCCATTCCGAATAAGTGCGTTCCACCTACGATTGAACTAAACATCTTTCTATTGGATTTACCTCATTCTTGAACTTTTTCAACGCTTCCTTCACGAAACCCTTTTTTCCATCTTTAAATCTCCTTTCACCGGACACCTTACCAACGGACATTTACTAACTGGACAGACACCATATTTTTTTCACACGCACACTCTAACTCTCCATTACTTTATGTTTTTTCAAATTTTGAATTTTGGCTTTTCCCCTGCCAACTTATCCATCTATGTAATACCTCTGATGATAAGCTTTTAATCTTTGAAAAGCTTTGGCTTAAGGAAAGAATAATAAACATGTTTTACCGAGTACACCTTGCATTGAACAATTGAAGTTGAAATAGATGTGTCATTCGTACATGCGTATCCCTCTTCTTTCATTTATCTTTATATATATATATACATATATATATATATAGTACACGTATTGTATTAGTTTCTGCAGATGTAAATCCGTTGAAACCGAAGTGTTTATAAAAAGTGCTCAATAACAAGTAGAGCTATTCTTAAGTATACATTTTTATTTATACAAACATTATTGGTTACATATGTGCATACATGTTTCGGTTGTACTCTTAACAGAGAGTCAACTTCTTCAGACTTATGTGTCTTCTTTAGTCTGAAGAAGTTGACTCTCTGTGAAGAGTACAACCGAAACATGTATGCACATATATAACCCATGATGTTTGTATGAATAAAAACTCATATATATATATATATATATATATATATATATATATATATATTCTCTTGGGAAACACATAAACCTGTAAATTATAGATTTTATCATAATATTAAGATTTCAGGTAGTCATTTGCCCTTCATCACAGTTTTGTTCTTTATAAAAACAAATAAGCAAATTTGATAAGCAAATAAACATCAGATATTTTTACGAATCATTTTTATTACATTTGATTTTCTTTTCTTTTTATTCTCATTTTTTCTTTTTGCAAAATCTCTTTGGGAATATTTCTTAACTGATATCGACTACGTATTGTTAAAATTTCACAAAACACTCAAAGATATCGGAATTTTCATAAGGGGGTTCTACCCTCGTTTCCCACCTGGTAAATGAAACTAAATTAAACTAATTATAAAATAAAATGAAGCATATTGTAAAAGCTAATTGTAAAACTAAATTAAACTAATTATTAAACTAGATGAAACTGATAATAAAAGTAAATAAAAATAATAAAAAACTAAATTTAATTAATTATAAAACTAAAATAAGCTAATTGTAAAACTAAATTAAACTAATTATGAAACTTAATTTAACTAATTATGAAACAAATGTAAGCTAATTGTAAAACTAAATAGAACTAGTTATTAAACTAAATTTAATTTATTATAAAACTGAATGAAACTAATTATAAAACCAAATTAAGCTAATTGTAAAACTAAATTAAACTAATTATGAAATTTAATTAAAGTAATTATGAAACTAAATTAAATGAATCATAAAGCTAAATTAAACTTATTATAAGACAAAATTAAGCTATTCTTTTTAAAATAAATTTAACTTATTGTAAAACTAAATTAAACTAATTGTAAAACTGAATTAAACTAATTGTAAAACTAAATTAAACTAATTAAAAAACTAAATTAAACTAATGGTAAAACTAAATTTAACTAATTATAAAACAAAATTAAGCTAATTGTAAAACTAAATTAAACTAATTATTAAACTAAATTAAAAATATTATAAAACTAATTTTAAATAATTATAAAACTAAATCGAACTAATTATACAAGTAAATTACACTAATTATAAAACTAAATTAAACTAATTATACAACTGAATTAAAATAATTATGAAACTAAATAAAACTAATTATAAAACTTAATTAAAATAATTTTAAAACTAAATTGAACTTATTATAAAAGTAAATTAAACTTATTATAAAAATAAATTTTATATAATTGTAAAAGTAAATTAAACTAATTATAAAACTAAATTGAACTAATTATAAAACTAAATTAAAATAATTGTAAAACTAAATTAAACTATTTATGAAAGTAAATTAAACTAATTATAAAACTAAATAAAATTAATTATGAAACTAAATTGAACTAATTATTAAAGTAAATTAAACTAATTATAAAACTAAATTAATATAATTGTAAAACTAAATTTAACTAATTATAAAAGTAAATTAAACTGATTATACAACTAAATCAAAATAATTGTGAAACTAAATAAAACAAATTATCAAACTAAATTAAACTAATTATAAAAGTAAATTAAACAAATTATAAAACTAAATAGCAAAATTATTATAAAACTAATGAAAATAATTATGAAAGTAAATTAAACTAATTATAAAACTAAATTAAACTAATTATGAAACTAAATTAAACTAATTATAAAACTAAATTAAACTACTTATAAAACTAAATTTAAATAATTATAAAACTAAATTAAACTAATTATAAAACTAAATTTAACTAATTATAAAACTAAGTTAAACTAATTATAAAACTAAATTTAACTAATAATAAAACTAAATTAAACTAATTATTAAATAAATTAACTAATTATAAAAGTAAATTAAACTAATAATAAAACTAAATTAAACTAATTGTAAATAAATTAACTAATTATAAAAGTAAATTAAACTAATTATATACTGAAGTAACTAATTACAACATGTATTACCGACTTTTACGCCTAACAGCTGTCTTCCAAAATTCATAATGATCGGTTAATTATTTTAGGGGTGAATCGAACACATAGAAATATACAAACATAAGCGCTTCCCTAATTTGATATAGAGATATATAATCCCACGTAACGCGGTAATTACCCAATGCGTCCGCAGTGCAAATGCGCATGCGCTCAACAGCTGTGCAACGTCAGAAAAAGATAAATTAGCATGTGGTTCTAACCAGAATAGCGAATGCTTTGTATCATTACATGGCAAAAGCTACGAAAAAGCTCTGGATGTCAATCTCTCAATACCAACGGAGGTTCTACGCCTATGAGAACAGAATAAAAGACGGGAATCTACAAAAAAAAACACACACTTGTATGGCATGTAACATAGTCGCACTAGACAGACAGCGTGAAACTGGATTAGATAATTTTTTATAAAATAACTGACGTGTTTCTTTTCGTTTTTCTATATATCATTATAATACACACACGCAATATCTACAGGAGAGTGTGAATCACCTAGTTCGAGAGTTTGAATTACCTATTAGACACCATCCTCGAGTATCCTCGGTCCTTCTATACAGTGGTTTGTCAGGACAACCTGACATAAGGATACTTTACCCTACACGTGAACTCTTACTAAATATTCAAAATAACATAGACTAGAGCCTGTTCTCACAGTCAGAGCTAACAGACGTGACAAGGTTACCGTGTGACGAGACCCCAGATCAAGGGTCAGTCTGCACCTGCGAGAGGCTCTGTGACGTCACAGGCCTTGCGTGGGAAACGGAAGGATCCGTGACGTCACTCGTTCTTCGGGAGAAGCGAGTTTTCGCCAGTCTGGGTAAATGGAAGCAAACCGATGAGACGTGATTGTTAAAATGTAATTTACAACAGACAAGGGAAATATTTCCCCTAAGAAAATTACAAGCGAGAGAAATCCTTTCCACCCCTCTCTATGAATGGTTAAGAAAATAATTGTTAACTAACTACGATAAAGTAGTGATTTGCTCTCTCCCTCTCTCTCGACGTAGTGAATGACTCCCAGTTGAAATAACAACGCTTGTAATGAAATGAGTTACATTTAAAGAAGAGTTTGTATTCGGAGTGCGGCATGAGGCTTTTGTTGCAGACAACGGACGGCGTGGTTCACGGCAGGAAGAAAGAATTCATCCACTAGACGACACGACCACCATCTCACGACGAGGGAGAAAAGTAATGTATGCAACATATATATGTAAGTAATTATCCGAAGCTCGAACGCTGTATGTCTTTGCATGCAGTTAACACCTGGGCAACGACATGAAATGATAAACGAGTCACTCGTTCCGCAAGGATAGATAATGCTTTGTATCATTACCGGCAAAACGATCAGCAAGCGTTGTTAGCGTTGGATGGCCATTTCCCAATATCGCGCGAGACGCTCCGGCGAGGAAACGACAATGACAGTCCGGAATCTACCGAGAAAACAAGCGTTTGTATGAGACGTAAATGTCCGAATGGCACCAGACAGCTTATACGAAACCGGATGATATAAATGATTACCTCTTGTCTTCCATACTGTAACACTCCCACAGAAGAGAGGTTGCTAGTCTTATTTGCGCATATGAAGTGGTCGGTTATTTTCTATAGTGTCCCAAATTGCAGGGAAAATATTCACATAATTTTATTTTATCATACATATATATACGTATATGACCTTACTTTTTTCTCCTCAGACTATGAAACATAAAAAATAACCAATGATATTTGTCGATTTAAATGGTTTTCGGAGAATCTAGCCTCCACAAATGGTGATGAAGCTGGTGACTGCATTGGTTTTTTCAGCCACTAATCCATCCTCTCTCACTACCATGCATATTGTTTGGTATGGTTTGGTAGTTTTGTTTTACGGCATATCAACCCTTTTTGGGTTATTTAATGCCGAATCTGGTCATTATAGTAAAAGATTTATGCTTCAAGTTCTAAAAATAAAATAAAAAAGGGGAGGGAGAAAGGGAGAGGGGCTGTTGTTTTTGGTTTTGTAGAACATAATTAAGTTTTACAAAAAAAAAAAAAAAAAAAAAAAAACGTCAATGTAGGTGAATTTCGTCTCAGGGAGCCACAGGGCAGCCTGATCTGGTATCACCAGCCATGCATATTGTAAACTCTAGCTGAATTTACTAACATCTACAAAAACATAACTGACCATTCACTAATTTAAGACAACTTTTAGTTAATAACACGAAAATAATACATTTCAAAACGAATTGTATAAAAATAAAAGTACTCAAAGCTATCGTTGTATAGGCCCAGTAGCCTACAATTAATGACATTAAGTATGAAATCAGTAATAGCATTTTAAAATGCTTAACGTAATACAATTTTATCCGGTCCGGTAACGCTAATTTTGGCGTCGCGGAATTCAAGTTGTGAACATCTTTCATGAGAGAGTGCGAGTACGTTCTTTTGGCGTCTGACTGACTTCACGTGATCGCTTCTCGGTTGTCTTTTGAAATTCTCTTCTTTTCTCTCGGTTCTTTATTTGCCCGTTTTTGTCACCTGGGGATAATTCGTTAAAGGGTCGTGATACATATACAGCATACATTGATCATTTCATTCGTGGCACGGAAGGGATAATTAAGGGAATTGAATGGATTGGAAGAAGTATACTTAGGCAGAGAGAGATTATTTATTTTTGACCAATGTTTATTAATAAAATAAAATCAGAAAATATTTTTTTCTTTTTCATGTTATACTTTGATGTTTTGACTAATGATTTCGCGATATACCTCTCATCTTTAGAGTATGAATAGAAGCTGTAATGGTTCTTTCGTTCTATTTTTTAGCGTTGCCCTCTTTTCATTTTCATCTATCTTATATATTTTTTTATTTTTTAGCGTACTGTCTTTCGTTCTATTTTTTAGCGTTGCCTTCTTTTCATTTTCATCTATCTTATATATTTTTTTTATTTTTTAGCGTACTGTCTTGCGTTCTATTTTTTAGCGTTGCCTTCTTTTCATTTTCATCTATCTTTATTTTTACATTTTTTTAGCGTACTCTCTTGCGTTCTATTTTTTAGCGTTGCCTTCTTTTCATTTTGATTTATCTTTTATGTTTTTTTAATTTTTTATCGTACTGTCTTTCGTTCTATTTTTAGCGTTGCCTTCTTTTCATTTTAATTTATCTCATATTTTAAATTTATTTAGCGTACTGTCTTTCGTTCTATTTTTAGCGTTGCCTTCTTTTCATTTTCATCTATCTTATATGTTTTTTTTTAGCGTACTGTCTTTCGTTCTATTTTTTAGCGTTGCCTTTTTTTAATTTTCATCTATCTTTTATGTTATTTATTTTTTAGCGTACTGTCTTTCCTTCTATTTCTTAGCGTTGCCTTCTTTTCATTTTCATCTATCTAATATTTTTTTTATTTTTTAGCGTACTGTCTTTCGTTTTATTTTTAGCGTTGCCTTCTTTTCATTTTCATCTATTTCATACTTTTTTCTTATTTTTTAGCGTACTGTCTTTCGTTCTATTTTTTAGCGTTGCCTTCTTTTCATTTTAATTTATCTCATATTTTAAATTTTTTTAGCGTACTGTCTTTCGTTCTATTTTTAGAGTTGCCTTTTCATTTTCATCTATCTTATATGTTTTTTTTTTAGCGTACTGTCTTGCGTTCTATTTTTTTAGCGTTGCCTTTTTTTAATTTTCATCTATCTTTTATGTTTTTTATTTTTTAGCGTACTGTCTTTCGTTCTATTTTTTAGCGTTGCCTTCTTTTCATTTTCATCCATCTTTATTTTTTTAATTTTTTAGCGTACTGTCTTGCGTTCTATTTTTTAGCGTTGCCTTCTTTCCATTTTCATCTATCTCATATTTTAAATTTTTTTAGCGTACTGTCTTTCGTTCTATTTTTAGCGTTGCCTTCTTTGCATTTTCATCTATCTTATATGTTTTTTTAGCGTACTGTCTTTCGTTCTATTTTTTAGCGTTGCCTTTTTTAAATTTTCATCTATTTTTTATGTTTTTTATTTTTTAGCGTACTGTCTTGCGTTCTATTTTTAGCGTTGCCTTCTTTTCATTTTCATCTATCTAATATTTTTTTTTATTTTTTAGCGTACTGTCTTTCGTTCTATTTTTAGCGTTGCCTTCTTTTCATTTTCATCTATCTGATATTCATTTTTTATTTTTTAGCGTACTGTCTTTCCTTTTATTTTTTAGCGTTGCCTTCTTTTCATTTTCATCTATTTCATACTTGTTTCTTATGTTTTAGCGTACTGTCTTTCGTTCTATTTTTAGCGTTGCCTTCTTTTCATTTTCATCTATCTGATATTCATTTTTTATTTTTTAGCGTACTGTCTTTCCTTTTATTTTTTAGCGTTGCCTTCTTTTCATTTTCATCTATTTCATACTTGTTTCTTATGTTTTAGCGTACTGTCTTTCGTTCTATTTTTAGCGTTGCCTTCTTTTCATTTTCATCTATCTGATATTCATTTTTTATTTTTTAGCGTACTGTCTTTCCTTTTATTTTTTAGCGTTGCCTTCTTTTCATTTTCATCTATTTCATACTTGTTTCTTATGTTTTAGCGTACTGTCTTTCGTTCTATTTTTAGCGTTGCCTTCTTTTCATTTTCATCTATCTGATATTCATTTTTTATTTTTTAGCGTACTGTCTTTCCTTTTATTTTTTAGCGTTGCCTTCTTTTCATTTTCATCTATTTCATACTTGTTTCTTATGTTTTAGCGTACTGTCTTTCGTTCTATTTTTAGCGTTGCCTTCTTTTCATTTTCATCTATCTGATATTCATTTTTTATTTTTTAGCGTACTGTCTTTCCTTTTATTTTTTAGCGTTGCCTTCTTTTCATTTTCATCTATTTCATACTTGTTTCTTATGTTTTAGCGTACTGTCTTTCGTTCTATTTTTAGCGTTGCCTTCTTTTCATTTTCATCTATCTGATATTCATTTTTTATTTTTTAGCGTACTGTCTTTCCTTTTATTTTTTAGCGTTGCCTTCTTTTCATTTTCATCTATTTCATACTTGTTTCTTATGTTTTAGCGTACTGTCTTTCGTTCTATTTTTAGCGTTGCCTTCTTTTCATTTTCATCTATCTGATATTCATTTTTTATTTTTTAGCGTACTGTCTTTCCTTTTATTTTTTAGCGTTGCCTTCTTTTCATTTTCATCTATTTCATACTTGTTTCTTATGTTTTAGCGTACTGTCTTTCGTTCTATTTTTAGCGTTGCCTTCTTTTCATTTTCATCTATCTGATATTCATTTTTTATTTTTTAGCGTACTGTCTTTCCTTTTATTTTTTAGCGTTGCCTTCTTTTCATTTTCATCTATTTCATACTTGTTTCTTATGTTTTAGCGTACTGTCTTTCGTTCTATTTTTAGCGTTGCCTAATTTTCTCATCTCATTAAAAAGATCTTCCTCCCTCTCTATATTTTAACCTTTCTTTTGCCCACTGCTCATTATGCTATCCGGGCATCTCCCAATAAACGTAGAAGGCTACAAAAAATAAAATGGATAAAATTACCGTCTCGTATCTTTCATTTCATTTAATTTGGCCTACCCGACATTTTTGACGACTGCCACAAAAGAAATCCGGAAATCTTATTCTCTGTCATTTCATGGTGAAACCAATTTTGTGAAACCAATTTTTCGCATTGAAAGGTATGGAGAAAATCGAACAGTTAATTTTTCCCGCCAAAATATGCAGTTCGTTTTTAGAAAGATTTTTTGTAATGACATCTTTAATACATATGGACAAGCGATTTCCTCTTGTCTTACGCTTCAAGCAGAACTAAATTGCACTTATTTTACACACACGCACACACACACACACACACACACACACACACACACACACACACATATATATATATATATATATATATATATATATATATATAATGGTAATAATCCAAGTAAAAACATCCACAGAGTAGTAATCCAAAGAATTTCAACCGGGTTTATATGCTCAATATCAAATAGAGCTTTATATATGATAATTTTTATTTACACAGACATGTACAAAACTTGCGACACTGGAATGTCGATGTTATCGATCAACAGTTATTATAAACGGAGATCTCATCAGGTAGAGTTAGAATCCGATCTTAACCTCAGAGAGGTTCACTCCAAATATGATCTGACACCATTTGCCCATTTCTTTTATGCTTATCTCCGGAGCAACTTAAAACACTGCGTTTTACTTCCCCTTTTCCCAAATACATGTCTCATTCATTTGTTGCCCCAATTCTCGCATAGGCTGGGATAAGAACACGTTCTCTTTTCATCACCGTTTACAAAGGAGCTCCTTGGCTTTTTGGCTAAGATCAAAGTGTAGTATCTGTTCCGATGGATACTGCACCCCATAGACTGGTATTGTCTTGGCCTTCGGGTCTTGATTTACGCCGGTCTATGGGTATGTCCTGTGCAGTTCTAGGAGGTCCACCCTCCCAGGCTTCGCCTACCCTTTTTGAGGAGGAGTAAGTTTATTGCTTACTGTCTGAGGCGCCCCTACCGGGGAATGCCGACGGAGCTGCCCAGGCAATTTTTAAATGGCCAGAGTGCTCACCTCTCGAACGCTGGCTGATCTAATCCCACTTTCCCGACCTTGTGTCACATCTTACCTTGTGGGAGGTAGATAAATAAAAAGGAGCTCCTTGGCTTTTTGGCTAAGATCAAAGTGTAGTATCTGTTCCGATGGGTACTGCACCCCATAGACTGGTATTGTCTTGGCCTTCGGGTCTTGATTTACGCCGGTCTATGGGTATGTCCTGTGCAGTTCTAGGAGGTCCACCCTCCCAGGCTTCGCCTCCCCTCTTTGGGGAGGAGTAAGTTTATTGCTTACTGCCTGAGGCGCCCTTACCGGGGAATTTTAAAACCTCACTTTCCCGACCTTGAGTCACATCTTACTTGTGGGAGTAAGATAAAAACTGGCCTTGTGCCTAACTCCTGGAGAGGAGTAATTCAATACAATGGAAGCAGCAGCAATTTCCCTATGCAGTAAATTGAACATCCAAAACACATATTTACCTTATTTTTATCAGAGTTGTTGCTGAATTATTAAGAAACCCCCTTCATTGACTTACACTCAGTCGATGTAAGAATCATCATAGAATATTCAACAACACGAAAATCGCATTGATTCTCTCTTGGATTCTATTCTTTCAGATGTTGGCATACGATATAATTTCATTCTTTATTTTGTAATATTTTGTTGAATACATGATTTATTCAAATTATAATCACAAATTGCTTCAATTTGATATATGCCACAAGCACAGGATCATTATACTAACATCACGGACCATGATTATATCTATAAAAAAAAACGAATACTGAAAATAAACTGTTTTGTCTTATATATGTGTATACTTTTATTTTCTTGATTGATTAAAACATTGAATCCTCTATCTGTATATCTATCTTTATATATATTTATATTTCTGTGTATGCTTGTCTTTTGCATTATTACACCCGTTCTTCTGGTGTCTGTATGACTGTCCGTCTGTATATATATATATATATATATATATATATATATTATATATATATT
Source organism: Sepiola atlantica (assembly GCA_963556195.1). NCBI lineage: Eukaryota > Metazoa > Mollusca > Cephalopoda > Sepiida > Sepiolidae > Sepiola > Sepiola atlantica. Next base: position 80,286,542 of record OY744534.1, on the reverse strand, counting down.
ATATATGATAATTTTATTTACACAGATATGTACAACATCTGCGACACTGGCATGTCGATGTTATCGATCAACAGTTATTATGAAGTGAAATCTCATCAGGCAGAGTTAAAATATGATGAGATCTCAGTTTATAGTAACTGTTGATCGATAACATCGACATGCCAGTGTCGCAGATATTGTACATGTCTGTGTAAATAAAATTACCATATATAAAGCTCTATTTTGATATTGAGCACTTTTTATAAACCCAGTTAAAATTCTCTGGATTACCACCCTGTGGATATTTTTTACCTGGATTATTACCATTATTATATATATATATATATACTAAGTTATGAAAATATATTTATGAAAATTAAGCGACACAGAGACTCCCGCGTTTAATCCCCGGGGAATCTTAAGGCTAAAATGACTAAAGATGAAACGGGGATGAAACGCGGCAGCATCTGTGTAGCTTAATTGCCATAAATATATTTTCATAACTTGCTTCCTAGCTCTACTTACGTATTGGGCACTGTTTAAATAAATACTGAAAATTGATACATAATAATTTAAAAAAAATTGATATCTCTTTATAAAACCTAATGTGGATACATGAAATAGTAATATATATATATATATATATATATATATATATATATATATACACGAGGCGTGTCTAAAACGTATCCGACCTTAGTCAAGAAAAAATATTTCAAATACGTGACGTGTTGGGACCCTAATACCCTTCAAAGTAGGCCCCTTGTGCTTGCACACACTTAGCCCACCGATCCATCCGAACAAGTTTTTGCTACAATCCATATGGAGTAATTTTTTAGATGGTCGTCAAATATGGTGGGCCAATAGTAATATTTAGTGTTATCTGAAGAAAAATAATTTAAAAAATTACTAAAACACGCTCGAGTGAATAAGCGTAGTATAGTGGTTAGTGTGGTAGCCTGTGACGCATGTGGTTAGTTTCTTCTAAAAGCTACAGGGAAAAATCATTTTCTCTTTTTAAAACACATATATATATTTTTATATTATATATATATATATATATATATATATATATATATATATATATATATATACATTTTTTAATAACTAATATAAGTTAACAAAACATTTATATAGAACAAAACTTAGATATAATATACGAAACGTTTGTGTTCTTGTCTTTTAAGGGAAGTGGGGTCTGATCAACTCTGCTGGGAAACCATGAAATAAAATACTTGGGACTAAAATGTTTTTTTGTTGTTGTTGTTTTCTTATATAGTTTTAATGGTTGAGAAACTTCCGAGAATATATATATATATATATATATGATTATTTTTATTTACACAGACATGTACAAAATCTGCGACACTGGCATGTCGATGTTATCGATCAACAGTTATTATGAAGTGAAATCTCACCAGGAAGAGTTAAAATCTGATCTTAAGCTTTGATCTTATTTGGTTCTTTCCAAATATGATCTAAGGTTAAGATCGGATTCTAACCTTGCCTTATGAGATCAGGCTGTTGATCGATAACATCAACATGCCAGTGTCGCAGATTTTGTACCTGTCTTTGTAAATCATATATAAAAGCTCTATTTGATATTGAGCACTATTTTAGAAACCCAGTTGAAATTCTTCGGATTACTACCCTGTGGATGTTTTACCTGGATTATATATGGAGAGTAGAAAGTGCACGTTGGGTTTAGTTTCGGCTGAATCGTTCTCTTGCTCCCCTTATTTTCTGTTTAAGCCTTTACATTCTATGAGCGATGTTTCTGACAGAAGGGGAAGAATTGCTGTTTTCTGGGTTGTAATGCATCTATATAACACTTATTGAAGTGGTATTTCAGTAGATTTTTTACATCAAGTTGCTTCATGGTTTTTCTTGAGCAATATATATATATATATATATATATATATATATATATATATAGTAAAAATTATTTTATCAAAATTTTAGGTTACATATGTGCATACATGTTTAGCTGTGCCATCTTTCGAGAGCTAAATTCCTCAGACCTTTTATGCTTTTCAAAAGTTCTGTGGAAGTTTGCTTACGAACGAGAGCCCAGCTGAAACATGTACGCACATACGTACATACATTATATATATATATATATATATATATTAGTATTTCATGTATCCACATGAAATTTTATAAGAAGATATAATTTTTTATGTATCAATTTTCAGTATCTACTTCAACAGTGCTCAATAATTAAGTAGAGCTAGGTAGTAAGTTATGAAAACATATTTATGGCAATTAAACTACACAGAGGCTCCTGCGTTTCATCCCCGAAGGGAATCTTCAGGCTAAAATGCATGGAGTTATTTTTGCCGGGTGTTTTAATATACACGGCTGGCTAGTTAACCAAGACGCTCGAAATCTATTAAACTGTAGAAATGAGATAGCAAACAGCTGTTTACACAGAAATAAATTTACATTAGGCAAACGATAAATAAATAAATAAATGAACACAAAATAAAAAAAAATTAAAAAACAAAAACAAACTTAACAATTTAAAAATAAAAACCTAAGATAGAAATACAAAGAACCATGTGTTAAAATAAAATAAAATAAAATAAATTCACCCATTATATTGACACAACAAAGAGAAACATGATATAGAACAAAAGAACAATAGAACAGGATATAGGAAGAAAGTAATAATAACCACACCTTTGTTCGCGGGAAACCCAACGATTGGCTGAGAGAACAACAAAGTATCTGATTGGTTAACTAGCCAGCCATATATATAAAAACACCCGGTAAAAATAACTCCATGGATTTTAGCCTGAATATTCCCTTCGGGGATGAAACACGGGAGCCTCTGTGTAGCTTAATTGCTATAAATATATTTTCATAGCTTACTATATATATATATATATATATATATATATATATATATATATATATATATATATATATATATATATATATATATATATATAAGAGAATAAATGATGAAAATAAAAATTGGATGAAATACAATATTTATTAAATCATTAATTAATTGAAACAATAAAAAATGAACTTGCTTGTTTCCTTAATGCATGGATTTTCAAAAATAAGTATTTATCATCAGAAAAAAAAAATCAGAAGGATAAATCAGTAACATTTAAATTACTGTTTAGTAAACATTTAAAAATATGAAAACATTTTTTTTTAAATTGAGTAAATAAAATAATTTTCATTAAAGAAGCATAGAAAGTTCATGTAAGCATAAGATATCCGAAGCAAATTTAGGGTCAACTGGAATCCCTTTATTTATTAAACCGGAACTTTCCACTACTCGGATTCTTTTGATTGCCCGCTTATCTTCACCTTGCTTTTCCTTCGTATATCTGATTCCTCGGATAGGCTTGCATGGACATCCTATGCTTCTGTAATGAAGATTATTTTATTTTTTATGTTTTTATATTGTTTTTATTTTCAAATATTTCCTAAACAGTAATTCAAATTTTACTGATTTATCGTTCTGACTTTTCTCCGACGATAAAAGCATATTTTTTGAAAATCCTTGCATTAAGGAAAGACAAATGTTTTTTGTATAGTCCTTGTTTGAATTAATTGATCATTGAATAAATATTGTTTAATTTTAATGAATATCACTTTGTTTGATCCTCTATAACCCACTATAGGCTGAACACATCCATAAGAATAAAAATAGTAATATGGTCTTAGTGACTAAGTTCAAAAACACTTTCCAGTCAGTATAAATATATATATATATATATATATATATATATATATATATATAGTTTTAAAGGTTCATACTTTTTTTTTATAAGCATCCGTTTGAAATTTAGTAAAAAAAGAAGTGTGGTAAATTAAATACCATCAAAGCTTGTTATAGATGCAATATGTATTTTATAAAAAAGAAAAGACAAAATCGAAAACGATTTTTTTTTCTTTTTTTATAAACTAACATTATGTATGTAGTTTATAGTTATACAGATATTTCGCTAATAAAATTAGCCTCATCAGTGTGGTTGAAATTCCGATGTAATTGGAAAGCCAGCTTCTGTTGGTGTGAACCGGCGAATGGGATGTTGTTTTTTTCTCTCTCGTATGAAATCACGCAAGCACGTGGAAGGTTATAGTTTTAAAGGTTGATACTTTTTTTTTTTATAAGCATCCGTTTGAAATTTAGTAAAAAAGAAGTGTGGTAGATTAAATACCATCAAAGCTTGTTATAGATGCAATATGTATTTTATAAAAAAGAAAAGACAAAATCGAAAACGATTTTTTTTTCTTTTTTTATAAACTAACATTATGTATGTAGTTTATAGTTATACAGATATTTAAAAAAATCAAAAAAAATCGTTTTCGATTTTGTCTTTTCTTTTTTATAAAATACATATTGCATCTATAACAAGCTTTGATTGTATTTAATTTACCACACTTCTTTTTTACTAAATTTCAAACGGATGCTTATAAAAAAAAAGTATGAACCTTTAAAACTATAACCTTCCACGTGCTTGCGTGATTTCATACGAGAGAGAAAAAAACAACATCTCATTCGCCGGCTCACACCAACAGAAGCTGGCTTTCCAATTACATCGGAATTTCAACCACACTGATGAGGCTAATTTTATTAGCGAAATATCTGTATAACTATAAACTACATACATAATGTTAGTTTATAAAAAAAGAAAAAAAAATCGTTTTCGATTTTGTCTTTTCTTTTTTATAAAATATATATTGCATCTATAACAAGCTTTGATGGTATTTAATTTACCACACTTCTTTTTTACTATATATATATATATATTTATACTGACTGGAAGGTGTTTTTGAACTTAGTCACTAAGACCATATTACTATATATATATATATATATATAGTGTGTCAGGTTGTATATGAAAAGAAATCAAATAAAGTGCTCGATCATATAAGAGAGCTAATATAATTTATTTAGATAATGTATATTACATAATTCAGCAATGTACCGCGGTTTCTCCAAAACGGCAGATTTAGACATCTTTAGTAAATCTCCGTGCCCAGTGGAATCATCGGCAAGCTGAAACGATTGTAGTCACGCCCGACAGGGAATGGCGTCAATAATGTCGGGCGTGTCTACAATCGTTTCAGCTTGCCGATGATTCCACTAGGCACGGAGATTTACTAAATATGTCTAAATCTGCCTTTTTGGATGAAACCGCGGTACATTGCTTAATTATGTAATATACAGTATCTAAATAAATTATATATATATATATATATATATATATATATATATACCTTCTTTTGTAATATAGTAGAAAAAAATCTAGCAGAGTGCTTGACTAATTGAGAATTAAAATTAAAGTTAATAGCGTAATATTTATTTATTTTTTTGTACAGAAAAATAATTACAACATTAGTACCGTCGGTGTCAAGCTCAGAAGTATTTAGCCATCCGGCTCTATTTAGCTTATGTTCGGGCGGTTTGACTAAATTTAAACAAGTATATATATATATATATATATATATATATATATATATATATATATATATATATATAACACTCTAAGCAAATAACGCGTCCAAACGAGAGTGACACGTGACTTCACATTTCCGAAACAGATGACAACATAAGCTGAAGACAGTCGAATGGCTAAGTCCTTCTGAGCTTGAAACCGACGGTACTAATGTTGTACTAATTTTTCTGTACTATATATATATATATATATATATATATATATATATATATATATATATATATATATATATATAATGGAGAATGGTAGTTTGCTGGAAGCATTGCTGGGAATAGTAGTAGTATGTTTTTAAAAAGGTTGAGAGCAATGCAATATATATATATATATATATATATATATATATATATATATATATATATATATATATATATATATATATATGATATAATATAATATAATATAATATAATACAGAAAAAGCAGAGAAATAAGGTTAGGTATGGAAAATGAGAGAATAAATTATTTTGCAATAGAATTCAACAATCTAAAATTGAATTTTACTGATTAGAATTGAACAGGGATTAATATATACGTCTGTATCCTGCACGGCTCTGCAACAAATGAGAGGTAAGGGTGAAGAGCGATGGAGACAAAGTAACGAAATATAGAAAGGGAGAAAGAAAGAGAGAGAGAAAAAAACAAGGAGAAAAAGAAAGAGAGATGAAGAAAGAGAGAGAGTGAAGGAAAGAATGTGAGAAACAGAAAGAAAGACAGTAAGAAGGGAAGAAGCAGAGAGGGGGGCGTCTTAACTTTCTGTTGAAACAACGATGCTATTTCGTAAACATGGCTGTCAATCGATGGCCGTAAGGCCGGAAAGCATAGAATCGAGTCAAAGAAACACTGTGATATATATATATATATATATATATATATATATATATATATATATATATATAGAGAGAGAGAGAGAGAGAGAGAGAGAGAGAGAGAGAGAGAGAGAGAGAGAGTAAGTGAGAGAGAGAGAGGGGGAGAGAGATGGGATACACAGGTAGAGAGACAGATTGAGCTACGTGGAGAGAGATAGAAAGAGAGAGCGAATCTAAGAGAGAATAAGACGATTTAGCAACTGAATTGAACAATCTGAAATTGGATTTTAATGACGAGAAGTTATTTTGAACCAAGATTCATAACCGAATGATTGAACCGAACTTTCTAGTTTCAAAGTCAAATCTATTATCATTCGTTTTATTTTATTGTATTTATCTCTCTATCTCTCTCTATTTTTTATTTGCATCTTTTGAATTCCTGTCTCGATCTGAAAATGTACTGAAAGCTAGAATTCACGAAAATATCTTTCTCCCCTAATTGTTCCACGACGAGGAGTGGCGCTATTAATAAATCCGCAGAGACGCATCTGAAAACGAGGCAGATTCACGCATGCGCACAAGCAGATCCTCGCAAGCATCCATCTTCCACATCAGCGCCATGTTAGACGATATCTACGCGTCTTCTTTTCCCAACTCGCATCTTTTAGATCACAAATAAAACACAAACAAATTAAACCTAGAATATAAATACACATAGGTAAAATCATTGTCTGCATGTCCACACATTCGTTGACTAAAAATCAACCACTTTTTTTTAGAATTTGTTATAATAATAATAATTATAATACTAATAGTAATAATAGTTATAATAGTAATAATCATGAAAAATAATAATAGTGATAATAATAATTATAATTATAGTGATGATAAGAATAAGAATGATAATTATAATTATTATAATAATGATTATGATATGATAAAAAAAAATTAATAATACTAATAATGACAATTCACAAGGCACTACATCCAAAAGATGACACGGACATACCCTACGTGAAAAGAAACGAAGGGGGGGGGGACTGGTAAGTATAGAATAGTGTGTGGAAGTTACAGAAAACGCCTGGAGAAACACATAACCCAGACCACGGAAAGGCTAATCACCGCAGCAAGAGACAGTTCCAACGAAAAACTCGGGAAGCACCGAACCCAGAAAAAAAAGACAAGAATAGAAAAGTGAGAAGAAAAACGAATACATGGGCGTTTCATAAAACTGACAATAGAAGAATCCAACGAAGATAGCTGGGCATGGCTAGGAAAAGGACACTTGAAACAGAATATTTACTGACGGCAGCACAGAAGAATTCGATTAGGACACACTACATTAAAACTAAAATAGATAAAACCTAGGAAAACAGTAAATGCAGACTGTGTGCGCAAAGAGACGAAACAGTAAATCATATAATAAATGAATGCAGCAAACTAGCCCGAAAAGAATACAAGAACAGACACTGCAGCACTGGGAACTATGCAAATAATGGAACACGCAGACAAATAGTGCAAACATAAACCAAAAACAGTACTGGAAAATGGAAATCACAACATCCTCGGAAATATAGATGTACAAACAGATAAACTTATACAATCTAGGAAACCAGATGTCATTATATCGGCATGAAGGAAAAAAAACCCTGCTAAATCGTAGACTTTGCCGTTTTAGTAGACGGCAGAATGAAGATCAAGGAGACAGAAAAACGAAGCAAATTGCCAGATACCTGAAATGAAATATGGAGCATGAAGACAGTCAGTATAATATCAATAATCGTAAATGCACGAGAACAGATCTGGAGAAAAGACTAGGAGAACTAGGCATCAAATGGATCATTGAGACCATACAAAGGACGGAAAATATTAAACTAGCTGCAACGTTAAGAAAAATCCTCGAACACGGAAACCATCTAGCATAAGCGACGAACGGTAATCAGTCAGATAGAAGTTACAATAGGAAGAAAACAAAACCACAGGAAGAACACCACCGCACGATCTAAGGAACAGAAACAGCAAAAATCATCATAAGCTCCCCCTAACAAAAATGATGGCGCCGGTCCCGGCTGACACCACACATAATATACGTTAAGGGTCAAGGAAGATGAGAAGACCGAGGAAAGACAACACTAACCAGACCTCCACTGGAAGAGTGTGGAGAGTGCTGGGACCTTGGGTAGACTTATTGCTATCCAACTCACAGGGAAGACCAATGGTGTTTACAAGCGGGAAATCTATAGTAGGCGGCTGTTGCGATAACGCAAGGTCATTAGCGGTGGTGATCGAAAAGATGTACAGAGGACTAGCAATTTGGGGATGTTTGTTGTTACCCAGACTCCAGGGAACACCACTGGTTGTTGTCGGTGAACATTCACTGACGATGACACACATTTATTATTTCAAAAGAAATAGTCTTATCAAAATATTCATATTCATGTAAAAAGCTATGTGGAATTTATGTTATGTATTTTGATCGTCTGAGAAAGTTCAATAATGGCCGCTGGAAGTGAATTGATATAGCATACCTAGGTCACATCAAACAGAATCAACAACATATTGCACCGGTTTTTTGTTGTTGCTTTTTTGCATCATACTATACATGAAGGTTATGTATTTATTTACTCCTCTCCAGGAGTTAGGCACAAGGCCAGTTTTTATCTTACTCCCACAAGTAAGATGTGACCCAAGGTCGGGTCGGGAAAGTGGGGTTTGAAAAGCCAGCGCCCGAGAGGTGAGCATTCTGGCCATTAAAAATTGCCTGGGCGGCCCCGTCAGCATTCCCTGGTAGGAGCGCCTCAGGCAGAAGGCAATAAACTTACTCCTCCCCAAAGAGGGGAGGCGAATCCTGGGAGGGTGGAACTCCTAGAACAGGACAGACCCATAGACCGGCGTAAATCAAGCCCCGAAGATCAATACAATACCAGTTTATGGGGTGCAGTATCCATCGGAACAGATACTACACTTTGATCTTAGCCAAAAGGAGTGAGAGTAGAGCGACCGAGATGTTGTGAACATAACAACTAAGATGAGGATAACAGTCTCAAACATGTAAATAATGCGAATCAAAAACAATATATTATCTATGGAATATCGCTAAATATTACCTACTTATATGTCTTGTCTGTTTTGCAGTATATCATTCTTTTAATACCAAAACACAATACTTATTGTAAACTATTCACTCTAAACATTTCATCGAATACATATTTCTTTCTTATTCAAAGCTGGGGAGGTGGTCATGCCTTTCACAATGTTATTTTAACGTAAGTGAATTCAATAAATTCGATTGCTTTGAACTCGGCTTGTCCACCAAGTTCCAGCCCATGTCCCATCGCCGCAATGTTTCAATATTATGTTTGTTTTACAGGTAAATTTTGTTTATATATTCTTATTATCTCTTTTTATATCGCTGAAATTAGATGCAAAAAGGACTAAAAACAAGTGAGCGGAAATGGATTGTTTTATGTAACGCATACGTTTGAAGTGAAATGGTTTAGAGATTAAATAGTCGGATGCTAGCGTCGGTGAACTAATGGGAGATGAAAAACGTGGATGTAGTAGAGATCCAGTTGATGCACAATGCTGACAGGCGCTATAAAAAGATGGATCCATTAGCACCTGATCCAACTTAGGTCGGCAATGTGATGAGTCACTATAAATATAGGCATGTCTAAAATACGAGAGAGTAAAAAAAAGGCAAATAACAAAAGAACGACTATGAAATGTCAGCACTCTTTCAAGACGTTCAAACATTTTACCTATGTAAACATTTTTTCTACTATTGTGCTACCATTCATCAAGGCCAAGCGCTAATTGAGGATAAGAGGTAATGAGACTGAAATGATAGTCAGCTGAAAGATGAGGACAACTACGGAAGTAAGACGATGTGTCGCTCCTCTCAACGATTGTTCACTTGTTTGTGTGCCGTGGTTTTCTGGCTATATCGTCATCTCCCCTATTGGCGATAGCCGAGGTTGCGATCACTGGCTTACAAGTATACAAACACAAATACAACACAGACTCACAAGAGACAACGCAAACTCCGATACATTATGTATAAATCAGTTGTACTGTGTGTGTGGGGTGTGTGGGTGTGTGTGGGTGTGGGTGTGTGTGTGTGTGTGTAGGTGTGTGTGTGGGGTGGGGGGTGTGTGGGGGGTGAGGGTGGGTGTGTGTGTGTGGGTGTGTGGAGGGGGTGATACCGTCGCGGAAAATGACCCTCATTTCTTAGTTAAGAACTAGTGTATCGAGGTAATCATTGTTGTTTGGGTGATCAGCTCTTTCCACCGTTTTCTAAATCTCTGCCGAGCTCTGCCTGCCTCCTCGCGTCTACCCCGATCTTCTCCCATCTTTGCAGTTTCTGCTCTCTGCTTGACTCTGACTCCGAAATATATTAACTTACAACCGGAAATCCTAAAAGTCTTGTCTTGTGCCTCAGATGATAAGCGTAAATTACTCGCCTTTTGATGACTACTCATCCTATTTCCGGTCATCTTTCCTCTTTGGTAAATCATTTTCTCATACTCTCTATGGTCTTGGCTCTAGAGGCGGGCAGAACATAGTATCACATGGGAGCACTATGGTATACCATCAATAATCAAAAATAAATACACTGACAAGAACATTAATTACGAGATGAAGAAATCTTACGTATAGAATCGAATTTTTTGTTATTTCTCTTGATATATATATATATATATATATATATATATATATATATATATATATATATATATATATATATAAAGATAGAAGAAAGAAGAGTGATAAATATGTACGAATGTCCAGATTTATTTCAAACTTCGATTGTTCAATGCAAGGTATATTCTGTAATAAAAGTATGTTTATTATTCTTTCCTTAAGCCAAGGCTTTTCAAAGATCGAAATCTTATCATCAGAGGAATTATACAGATAGATAAGTTGGCAGTGGAAAAGCCAAAATTCAACATTTGAAAAAATATTATTAAAAAATCGAGAGTGAAAAAAAGTTCGTGTAAAAAAGATATGGGGTTTGTCCAGATGGTAAGGTGTCCAATGAAAGGAGATTTAGATGGAGAAAAAAAGTTTTTCGTAGAGGCAGCATGGAAAAGCGTTCAAAAATGAAATAACTCCAATAGTGAGATGTTGAGTTCAAATCGTAGATAGAGCGCACTCAAACGGAATTAATATGAGAAATCGGGCCATTTAAAAAATACTTCCTTGGCCGGAGTTGGATCGAATACAAATGACTTTAGTAGTGAAATATTTAAGCGATTCTAAGAAGAAACCCTTAAGTTACAAAGGAGGTGGGTTGAAAAGAAGGGAAGGGGAAGCATAGGGGAAGCATAAGGGAAGCAGGTGGGAGGGTTAGTTGAAAGAGCCATGGCTGCTGCTGGAAGGGTAAAAGGGAGGGGGAGGAAGGGTTCTAGTGATAAGGATATTGTTGGTAGGTACTAGATCGGGTAGGGATTGGCCATAGGTGAAGATTTAGGTCATTGAGTGTATATATTATTTGGAAATAAGGGGTGGGCGTAATTAAAACGGATTTTGAACGGAAGACAAAATAATTATATATATATATATATATATATATATATATATATATATATATATATATATGTAATATTAAATTATATTTTTAATATTTTTACCTATATACGACGTCGTTTCAATCTTACGGATCTCATCAGCGCAGCAAAATAACAATCTTGGTAAGTATATTTTATGTAGCGTATTTTGACAATAACTTGTCGACATTTGATTTAAAGATGACCAAGTTTTAATCAATAGGAAAGCAGTCCCGCTGTAATGTGTTCCAGATACAGGACGACATTGCACAGAAGTTATGTCCATGAAAGTAAAGTCCTTTTCGATGTGGTAGAAAACAAGTTCCTACTGCGTATTCGTATTCGCCGGTTTCGCACGCCTTTCGTCGGTTTCACAGACTTAATTTTAAATAGAATTTTCCTCATTTTTACTCTTAATTTTGACATAGCATTTTCGTCGGTTCCACAAACTTTAATCTAAATAGAATTTTCCTCGTTTTTAAACGCTAATTTGTAAATAGTATTTTTGTCGATTTTACAAACTTATTCTAAATAGCATTTTCGTCGGTTTCTCACGTTAAAATTTTAATCATTATATTCGCCGCCTTCAGTATAAATATAACTTAATTTCTCAATTGTCACATGAGAATCTCCCGTAGCCTAAGCGACTAAAGCGAACGCTTTCAGATTCGTGTTGTCTCTGTGAACCGGGTTCGCGCCCTGTGACCGTCCGAGATTGTTATTTTCCTGCGCTGATGAGAGCCGCTTGAAACGACGTCGTACGTAAGTAAAAATATTAAAAATACAATTTAATATTATATGTATATATATATATGTATATATATATGTATATATATCAGGGTGGGCCAAAATAAGGGTCCTATCTTTAAATTTGAATAACTTGAATTTGAATAACTTCCACAAAATAAAAGTTAAACTCACCAAACTTTATGTGTGTGTGGACTGACCCTTCCGAGATTTTTTGAAATAAACTAAACAAATTTTAGCCGAAAAACACTTCTTAAAACTTACAAAAACTAAAGTATTGTTTTTTACACTGTTTTGAGTTTTTTAAGCAAAAATAATGTTTTCTAAATGAGGGTACGTTCCTTAGGGCTAATACGGCTCATGCTTGCTTCGGAAGGGGTCCTTTACTTATTCTAAAAAAATAAAAAAATAAATAAATAAAAAATTTATGAATTTTTAAAAATAGGACCCTTATTTTTGCCCACCCTATATATTAAATTATATGTTTAATATTTAACCTACGCACGATGTCTTTTAAAGCTTACAGCCCTTATCAGCGCAAGAAAATAACAATTTGGGACGGTCACAGGGCGCGAACCCGGTTATATATATTTATTAATTAATATATCAAGAAGAATAACAAGAAATTTGATTCTATACTTAATCTTTGCTTCATCTTGTAATTCATGATCTTGTCAGTGCATTAATCTATGATTATTGAAGCTTACACAACAGATAGAAAAGGTATCGTGTTGTGTGTTAGGTTGTGTAAAGGTGCACGAAACGAGTGCAGTCCGTGTGTCCATTTTGTCAAATGCACCAGTTTTGGTCACGATTAACATTAAAATAATAAATCCAACGCCTCGGGATTATTTTCCTGTCCTTGGCCAAACGAACCACTACACTTTCATGTTCCTGCAGGCGACATTACTCCCGGAAACAAAGTTTACTAACATGAGCCATGTAAACATTTAAGCTTTTGATATATATATATATATATATACATACATATATATATATATGTATATATATATATACATATATATATATATATACATATATATATATATATATATATACATATATATATACATATATATATATATATATACATATATATATATAAATTCCCGAAACAGTTTTTCATGGTAAACAACTGATGATCCCTTAAAATAGTGTTAGAAGCTAACTAATATAATAACTGTAAAAAATAAATTGACTTACATGAGTGATTTTCCACTGGAAGACTTGAGACTATAAGTTTTTTTTTTTTATATATATATATATATATTTTTATATAGTTTTAATGGTTGAGAAACTTCCGAGACTATATATATATATATATATATATATATATATATATATATATATATATAATGGCCAAAGTTCAGAATTTAGTTGTATACTAATATGATAAAAAAGGACAACACTCAATGTTATGTTATTTTTAACCTGCTCATAAACTTAGGTACACACATTAGAAGACACGTGCAGGTTGTGAACATCTATAGTGAAAGTTGTGCTATAGATTAGAGAAGATTCCAACACGCCTCTCTGAATTTTCAGTATAAAAATGAAATAATAAAAATAATAATAAGAAGAATAAGAGGAGAAGGAGGAGGAGAAGGAGAAGAGGAGAAGGAGGAGGAGAAGAAGAGGAAGAAGAAGAGGCAGAAGAAAAAGACATCATCCACAATGAGGGAACAGATGACGGTTGCGAACATCTATAGTGAAAGTGGTGCTATGGATCTGAGAGGATTCGAACACGCCACGCTGAATTTTCAGTATTAAAAAAAAATTTAAAAAAATAAATAAATAAATAATAATAATAATAATAATAATAATAATAATAATAATAATAATAATAATAATAATAATAATAATAATAATAATAATAATAATAATTATAATAATAATAGTGTAAGATAATGAAGAGTGACAAAAATGAGTCATGGACGAGTTTATTGTGGGTGGGACATCGATAAAGAAAGAAAGAACGCGACTTGATAAATGTTAAAAAGGAGAAGGTCGCGCAGTGCAAGCGAGACTTGAAAGGCGGCGGTTTCAGAAACGCGAAGAGCCGGAGCGCTTGGTGATCGGAGTATCGAAGTGCCGGAAGAATGGGAGTTTCCCGATGTGTATGGCACCGATGAAGCTTTATTGGATATGATACCCAGGCCCGTCTTGCTGTTAGGCTTTCGTGTCCGCTGACTAAAAATGTGACTGATAAGCAAGTTGGTACAGTGAAGGAATCCCCTGACTTGTATTTCATCAAACAGACAATTGGAAGTGTTTGTGGAACAATTGCTCCAGTTCACGCTCGGATAAACAATGCAGAGCAAATTGCTTTCCAATCGGGTGTATATATGAACGAGTTTCTAGCGGAAACTAAGTCTGTGACCTCAGCAATAAAAAGACTTTCATGAGACAAAAGTCTGTCAAAATATGTTTATATGTGTGTGCGTAGCCGGCGTAAACCATGCGTTGATGGGAAATAAAGAACACCAAAGTGTTTCCATATACGTTCTGTTCTTTGTCATTTCTGTTGGATCTTACCGGGTACCCCGAAAGAACGGGTAATGCAACAATAGTAGTAGTAGTAGTAGTAGTAGTAGTAGTAGTAATAATAATAATAATACCAATAATAATAATAATAATAATAATAATAATAATAATAATAATAATAATAATGCTGATGCTGATGCTGATGCTGATGCTGATGATACTAATGTTGTGTTCCTATAAAATTCTTAGTAAATAATAAATTTGTAAAGTAACAGAGAAAAGTCAATCGACAGTCATTTGCTTGGCGTCGCCATTTTCAGCAGTGAAGCACGGGAGAGGTATACACGAACAGTAAAAAAAATGCTATGCACCATCGCTAAAACATATTCACTCAGCATTCGTGAGAGCATTATATATTTTTCCAATTCTTTCACAAATCAACCGCTCAAGGCGTGAAAGGTAATAACGCAAAAACAACAATAAAAAAGCAACAACAACAACAACAAAAGCAACAATAAAAAAGCAACACAAACAATAATAATAATAAGAAGAAGAAGAAGAAGAAGAAAATATAGTAAAAGAAGAAGAACAAAAAAACCAACAACAATAATAATAATAACAATAATAATAACAACAGAATGATTAAAATAATAAGAGGAAGTAAAATAATAAGAATTATGATGATAATAATAATAATAATAATAATAATAATAATAATAATAATAATAATAATAATAATAATAATAATAATAATAAGTAGAAAGTATTATGATAATAACAAGAAGTAAAACAATAATAAGTATAATGATAAGTAGAATGCTAATAATAAAAAGGATAATAATAATAAGTAGAATAATAATAATAATAATAAAAATAAAATAATAATAATAATAATAATTTTTTATTTTATTTTTTATCTTATTTTTTTAAATTTATTTATTTTTTAAAGAAATATTATTTTATTCATTTATTTATTTTTTTAACTGGTGACGGCCTAGGCTGACACCAGACAAAATATGTGTAGAGGGTCGAGGAGGATGAGAAGACCGAGGTGGAACAGCACAAACCAGACTTCCACTGGAAAGTGCAGAGAGTGCTGAGACCTTGGGGAGGCTTGATGCCACCCAAATCCCAGAGAAGACCAATTGTCCTTACCGGCGAGAAATCAATGGTTAAAGGCTGTTGCGATACCGCATCGTTATCGAAAAGAGGTGAAGAACACTGGAAATCTGGGGAGACTTGTTGTTACTCAGACTCCGGGAAATACCACTGGTTGTTGTCGATGAGCAATCACTGACGATGATCTGTGTGAGAACCCCTAGTGAGTACAAATAATAATAATAAGAAGAAGAAGAAGAAGAAGAAGAAGAGAAAAAAGAAGAAGAGAAAAGAAGAAGAAGAAGAAGAAGAAGAAGAAAAAAAAGAAGAAGAAGAAGAAGAGGAGAAAAAAGAAGAAGAGAAAAGAAGAAGAAGAAGAAGAAGAAGAAGAAGGATAAGAAAATATAGTAAAAGAAGTATAACACTTGTGGTCCTACCAGCATCGGTTGGTATCTCAGAAAATAATCGAAGAGGGTCAAAGAGGATAACAAACTGGGGACGGAGAGCACCATCCAGCCCCCCCCCCCACCGTGATGGCACAGAGTAAACTGGAATCCTGACGTTGGCAACCTTCTCGTGGTCCTTCGCGTGAGTACCCGATGTCTTCCCAGAAAGATTTCTAACTAGAAAAATATCAGGGAAACTAATGCCAACACCAGAATCATCTGATTCACACGAAAGAAGAAGAAGAAGAAGCGTTCACTCCGACAAATACTCCACTTATTCGCGATTACTAATTAAGCAAAATGTACGTCTTTTTTAATGATTGTATTACTTAATTGAATTATTAACATAAATATAGTATACCAAATGATTTAACTACAAAATACATCTTTGTTTGAATTTCTAAAATCTACAATACTAACACATCCTTTATTAAGACTATGGACTTCGCAATCTGGTCGATCTTGAAAAAAACGAAGTTTCAACTCGTTCTTTCCCCAATCTGAACACGTTGAAGGCAGCCATTCGTTCTGCTTGGGCCAAGTTGGAGAAAGAAGTGGTGCGGTGTTCTTGTGCTTCGGTGACCCCCGTGTTGAGAAAATGACCAAAACAAAACGTGAGCATATCGAACTTTGATATGTGACTTTGCTTCTGAATATAAGGGCGAATTAAAAGTCGTACAGAACTGTTCCGTTCGAGGAATTCATTTTACTCGTCCTTAGATATTCTTTTAATTATATATACTAGCAAACATATGCCCCCTCCGGTCGCATATTTTTGATAGTTGTTTTATTCAATTGCTCTCTCTCTCTTTCTCATTTTTTGGCTCTCTCTTTCTCTCTCTCTCGCTCTTTTTCTTGAAATAGAACTTTCTGTGCATTCGAATAACAAGAGGGGGTTATCAAATGTATGGCCGCCCACTGTTCCATCATTTTCGATTACAATCTAATTTAATTACATGATTACATGATAAAGATTTAAAATTATCCTTAATTAATTTTATTTATATTTTTTATTAAAATTATGATCGATGGAAAATATTTTAAATACATATGAAAATCTGAAAAAAACAATCGTGAGTGAATATTTGCGAATATACATTTTTAGAAGCTTTAAAACAAATTAATTATGTAAATTTGAAAGACGTGTGATGTTTGGGAAAGTTTTGGAGTGGGCATATAGGAGCTGATAAATAGATATAAAAAGAGAGCGATCAACACTAATAATATAGTTTCGGCTTCAAGTAGACATAAAAAGAGAGCGATATCAACACTAATAATATAGTTTCAGCTTTAAGTAGATATAAAAAAGCGATCAAAACTAATAATATATATTCGGCTTCAAGAGAGCGATCAAAACTTATACTATAGTTTCGGCTTCTAGTAGATATAAAAAGAGAGCGATCAAAACTAATACTATAGTTTCGGCTTCTAGTAGATATAAAAAGAGAGCGATCAAAACTAATACTATAGTTTCGGCTTCTAGTATATATAAAAAGAGAGCGATCAAAACTAATAATATAGTTTCGGCTTCAAGAGAGCGATCAAAACTAATACTATAGTTTCGGCTTCTAGTAGATATAAAAAGAGAGCGATCAAAACTAATAATATAGTTTCAGCTTCAAGAGAGCGATCAAAACTAATACTATAGTTTCGGCTTCTAGTAGATATAAAAAGAGAGCGATCAAAACTAATAATATAGTTTCGGCTTCAAGAGAGCGATCAAAACTAATACTATAGTTTCGGCTTCAGACAGATACATAATCTCCCTTATTATAGAGATAACAAAAGAAAGAAAATAGAAAAATGAAATATCGAAAACTTTCTTGCATATTATTTTTCTTTCTCTCTATCATTTATCGATCTCATTTATAATTCTCTTTCTAACTTTTTCGATATTTCTATCTATCAACGTTTATATTTTTCTCTCTCTCTCTTTCTCTTTCTATAACTACTTAATCTATCTATCTATCTATCTATCTATCTATCTATCTATCTATCTTTCTTTCTTTCTTTTGTTTATATCTATCTATCTATCTATTTTTCTTCCTTCCTTTCCTTTTTATATCTTTCTATCTGTCTCTCTCTCTCTCTCTATCTACCTATCTGGTGGTATGTCTATCTATCTATCTATCTATCTATCTATCTATCTATCTATCTATCTATTTTTCATTCTTTTTTTCTTTTTTATATATTTATATCTGTCTATCTCTATCTATCTATTTTTCTATCTATCTATCTATCTATCTATCTATCTATATATATATATATATATATATATATATATATATATATATATATATATATATATATTTGGGTGTATGTCTATCTAGCTATCCATCTATATGTCTATCTATCTATTAATCTATCTATGTATGTATCTATCTATCTATCCATCTATCTTTCTTTATTTATACCTATCTATCTATTTTTAATTCTTTCTTTTATATATTTTTCTATCTGTCTGTCTCTATATATCTATTTATATATATATATCTGGTTGTCTGTATATCTTTCTATCCATCTATCTATTTATCTATCTATGTATCTATCGTTCTTTCTTTTTTTATATCTATCTATCTGTCTCTCTTTCTCTATCTATTAATCTATCTATCTATCTATCTATCTATCTATCTATCTTTCTATTTGTTTGAATTACCTTATTTATTGTTTTCACTCTTTATCATAAAATGTACCTCATATAACACATGCGTTTTCTCATTAGCTTCTGGGTCCAAAAAACAAGAAAACGTTAGCGATAATCGAATCATAGCACAACCTGTTTTCTACGATATTAAAGAACTTCATCCATCGTTGCAAATGGATTTCACATAAAGAGTCGACATTCCCGATCAGCCGCTCGTAGGGAAGAACCCAACAATGCCCTCGGGAAGTATGACACGAGTCGAACGGAAATTATTTCAACAAAAAACAAGACAATGAAAATAAAGTGGAGAATAAATGTAAAAAAAAGGTGAATAAATGTAAAAAAAAACGCAAAATGTCATTAAAAATCTTTTATGAGGTCGTGTTTAATATTTTGCATATTCTTCCATTTGTTTCTCATCAGTTTCCCAATTTCGCAACTGCTAACAAAAATCGTTTAGCAAAACACGTAATTAATTTCATTTAGTCGCCTCGAAGTCTCTTGGCTGACGGGTATACTTCTTTCAGTTAGAATGCGTTCTGTCCCTAACTAGCACATATCTCTCTGCATATCTATCTATCCATCTATCTATAAAATCATTGGCTCCTAATCTATCTATCTATCTATCTATCTATCTATCTATCTATATATATATATATATATATATATATATATATATCTTTCTATCTATCTATCCATCTATCTATAAAATCATTGGCTCCTAATCTATCTATCTATCGATCAATCGATCTATCTGTCTATCTATCTATGTATCTACCTATATATATATATATCGATCTATCTATATATATATATATATATATATATATATATATATATATATATATATATATATATATATATATATCTGTTTATCTATCTATCTATTTTTCTATCCATCCATCCATCCATCTATCTAGCTATCTATCTATGTATATTTCGATCGATCGATCTATCTATCTATCTATCTATCTATCTATCTATCAATCAATCTATCTATCTATCTATCTATCTATCTATCTATCTATCTTTCGATCGATCTATCTATCTATCTATCTATCTATCTGTTTATCTGCCTATCTATCTATCTATCTATCTATCGATATGTCTATCTATCTATCTATCTCTCTATCTATCTATCTATCTATCTCTCTATCTATCTATCTATCTATCTATCTATCTATCTATCTATCTGCCACGTTCTTTTAATATCTCTCAATTTCTTTAAACGAATAATTCCCCTTTTTATAAAGAATATAATTTTATATAGCCAGTCTCCGGAAGATATACACCAAGACAGTCCCTCCTTAATTGAACCAAAAGGGGAGTGACGGATCCATTTCTTGTCGTTTGTGGCAGCCTCACTTGTGGAAAAATGCCAAATGCTTGAGAAATATGTAAGTATATTAATTACGAACCATGAACATCTATGTTTTGTCCACTCCCTGCATTATGAATTACTTTTTGCCCTCCTCTCTATTCTACTCTCTCTCTCTCTCTCTCTCTCTCTCTCAATCTATAAAACTTTATATATATATCTAGTATAAAAAATGAAAAAAGAAAAACACGAAATCTGTTTATATGTCAATCGACGTTTTGGCTTTATTTGTCGAAGACTTTTACAAGGTGACTGATTTGAAGAAAAAGATAGAAGTGTATATCTAAAATAAGTGGTGCATATTTTCGAATAAAAAATTATTTTCATGTCATAGACGCACCACACATTTAAAATATTAACTTCTGTGTTTCTCTTCTCATTCGACATCTTGAGAAAGATGTTTATCAATTAAGACGAAACGTCTATTTACATGTCTCATTACGTTTAGTTATTAATTCTGAAACTACCACTACATATCTAGTATCTATCAATCTATTTTTCAGAACCACGTTAATGGCTTAGTTGAACATTTAAACATACCCCGCTTTTATTTAAATAAATTTAACCAAAAAAATATCAGATGGTTTGTAGTATATGGCGACACTATTCTTACGCTTTACTAATTCTGTTTAATGTCGTTAATATTTTATTTAAAATCGAAAGTTTTTCGATAGACAATCCTGATAACGTTTGACTGTTAATCATTCTGACATGTTTTGCAACAAATAACATAAAATAATACATATTAAGCATGTCTTTTGAGTATATATAAAACATAATAACATTATAAGTGTTGTGAAGTTGTCCAACAGTAAATAATAAATAAAGGAAGTCAAGTCGAGGGTTGGTTTAACAAGTGTATTAACAAAGTAAGAAACTTGACTAGCACTTGGCTAGACAGTTACAAGACTGTGCTTTGTCTTCTCTGTGTCTCTGGTGACTCGCACTATTTATAGTGACAACCGGTGCAGTTTCTCCTGTGTAAGAACGGCCGGTGTAACAATAAGATGTATTCGCAGACTGCACTATTTGCGAAGATTAGCTTCATTCCGAGAGATAAATTCAAAAACGATATTAGTAATAGTAACATATTTAGACTGCCTATGATGCACCTTTGATGGTCGCTGATATCTATCGAAATTCATTGAAATAAACATCTTGTTTAAGGATAGACCGAATATTTTCGATAAAGTTAGGAGAAACTAGAAACCAAACCATCAAAGTTTTACCTTGTATACTGTAAAAAGCAAAGGAACGTGTCGGTGACTCTTGCAGAATAGAAGAGAGAGAGAGAGAGAATAAGAGACTTGATTGACATTGGTATTACAGTCTTGTAGACAGTATATCATCTAGATAATACTGCAAGATTATATTCGGGGGATGAAACAAAGCGATTGCAGTCACTCTTGTATGTCATAAGAGCCTAGGTATTCGTAGATGACCCTGAAAGAATAGGAGGGAGCTCTGCCTTGCATGGATAATACTGAAAGTATATATATATATATATATATATATATATATATATATATATATATATATATATATATATAAATAATGGTAATAATCCAGGTAAAAAATATCCACAGGGTGGTAATCCAGAGAATTTTAACCGGGTTTATAAAAAATGCTCAATATAAAAATAGAGCTTTATATATGATAATTTTATTTACACAGACATGTACAAAATCTGCGACACTGGCATGTCGATGTTATCGATCAACAGTTACTATAAACTGAGATCTCATCAGGGAGAGTTAGAATCCGATCTTAACCTCAGATCATATTTGGAGAGAATCTCCAGGTTCTCTCCAAA
The DNA here is from genome assembly GCA_963556195.1 of Sepiola atlantica. Taxonomy (NCBI): domain Eukaryota; kingdom Metazoa; phylum Mollusca; class Cephalopoda; order Sepiida; family Sepiolidae; genus Sepiola; species Sepiola atlantica. The sequence goes on along the minus strand of OY744534.1, from coordinate 80,264,113 downwards.
TATGATCTACGGTTAAGATCGGATTCTAACTCTGCCTGATGAGATCTCAGTTTATAGTAACTGTTGATCGATAACATCGACATGCCAGTGTCGCAGATTTTGTACATGTCTGTGTAAATAAAATTATCATATATATATATATATATATATATATATATATATATATATATATATATATATATATATATAGTGTATTTTTATGTAATTGTTTTTATTGGTGATTGTAGCGTTTGTTGTTTTTCTTACTACTACTATATCAATTGTTTAACTCCCTGTGAGTAAGATGCAGAAAATTGCATTATTAGTCGCCCTTTACTTTATAGGACTATTTTTCGGTGATATATATATATTTTTTATTTATTTTATACGTACATAAAAGTAACCCACGGGCAAGTGTTTCAGGCTAACAGCCGTCATCAGCATGGCTTACTTAGACAAGAATCGAACTATAGACATCAATATCGAAGGTTCGATCCTTGTCTAAGTTAGCCATGCTGATGACAGCTGTGAGCCAGAAACATGTGTCCATGGATTACTTTTATGTACGTATAAAATAGATAAAAAATAATATATATATATATATATATATATATATATATATATATATATATATAGCTAAGGTGCAAAAATGTACTTTCGGGAGTTGGAGTAGACGATTGCGGTGACGTTAACCCATTAATGCTCCCATAGCAAAATGTCTATACCGAACTATACCAGGCACACTATGGTTTTCCTACCCTGTTTTTGGAGTCGTAAAACTTGATAACGCACGTTCCCGAGATAAACCCACCGGTGTACGCAAACCGCTAGTCTCTCAAAGGACACAACTCATGTGAAATTCTATACACTTCTCAACCGTTTTAAGTTTCAAATTGTTGTGACCGCACCAACGGAGGCAGTTTCAGAGAGCCTTGCATTGAATCATAGATTTCTGATACAATTAAGGAACTGAACATTAAGAAGGCACCTGACCTTGATGGCACTACTGGTGGGGTTTTCCTTTTAAAAGATAACAAGATCGCTGTAGAAGTCCACTGTATTATATCTGATGTATGGATGGTGCATGCTCCTGTACGTCAGCACTAGATACACACTGTTCTGGTCTCCATATACAAAAGAAAGATAGTACTGCAAGCCTGACAATCCAGATATAATTTGACAGGTGGTTTTCGCTACTTGAATAATATCTAGTGACGGTGAAAACAGCATTGCTCGTTTTTCCAGGTTTACAATAAAACATGTGATTAATTAATTCCTTAAATATATAGTTGTTTGAGTTTTAATGATTCAACAATAGTACCGTCGCTTCACTGTCAAGGGACAATCCATGAATTGACTGTCTCCACAAAACAACCTACCTTCTTCACGGTGCACCTCTCATGATTATGACAGCATTTTCTTTATCGTAGAAGCCTTTTCCAAGTGAAATTATACTGAAAAAAAGAAGAAGAGTCGCTATTAGCGAGGTTCAACTTAAGGAGGTGAACGAGCCAAAAGATGTTTGGCTTATGTTTATTTACTCCTCTCCAGGAGTTAGGCACAAGGCCAGTTTTATCTTACTCCCACAAGTAAGATGTGACCACAGCTTGGGTCGAGTAAGTGGGGTTTGAAAAGCCAGCGCCCGAGAAGGTGAGCACTCTGGCCATTAAAAATGCCTGGGCAGCCCCGTCGGCATTCCCCGGTAGGGGCGCCTCAGGCAGTAAGCAATAAACTTACTCCTCCCCAAAGAGGGGAGGCAAAGCCTGGGAGGGTGGACCTCCTAGAACCGCACAGGACAAACCCACAGACAGGTGGAATCAAGTCCCGAAGGACAAGACGACACCCGTCTATAGGGGTGCAGTATCCATCGGAACAGATACTACACTTACTTCCTAGCGTGCCAGGTAAGATGTTTGGCTTATGATCGACTCGACTTTCAGGCCATCTAAAGTTTGCATTCAGACTGCAAACAAAGCAGGAATCTCCATATTCCTTATTCGATGCTCCTTCTACGAACGTAGTCCCAAAATAGTTATCCCACTGTATGTCTCTCGCGTCAGACCGGTGTAAGAAGATGGAGCACAAACCCCTGCTCAACATCCGGAGAGAGTTCAATGACTTGCTACTAAAATAGTTCAGGGACTACGAAATCTCCTCTACTAAAGCCGACCTGTAGAAACTTAATATTTTCACCCTTAAGCGCCGACGTTTAAGATGGATCTTAATTGCGTGTAAGTTGGCTTATCACCGGGCACATTGTGACGTCATCAAATAAAACACAAGTGAGGATAGATGTGTGCTGTGGATGATGTCGCTAAATGATGACGCCATCCATTATCTTATATATAAAGTAGAGACGATTTTCCCCCTGTACCTTCTCGGAGAATATGAAAATAACCACATGCATCACAGGCTACTAAACTCACCATTATATTACGTTTATTCACTCGAGCGTGTTTTAGTAAAATTGTTATTATATTTTTCCAGCTAACACTAAATATTACATTTGGCCCACCATCTACGGCTCTCCGACAAACCAACTCCATATAGGTGGTAGCAAAAACTTTTATCCCTAACAATTCTGTACTGTCACTACACTCATCACCACCGGGAACTAATAAACACAGTTTAATTTACACAAAAGACTCCGTTCTTATTTATTATTTGCCTGGTATTAATTTACTACATGATATAAAGCAATACGCAAAGACTTAATGACCGCTCCCGTTCACTCCAAACATTTTCCGCGAAAGCAAAATCTTAACATAACACGCATGCCAATAATCAAGCTTAGGTTATTTTTAACCCGAAACTGTGGCGCAGTCGTTAAGGAGGGACGTTTCGTGATCGCCAGTTTTAGCGTTCGATCCCATTCTACTCTACCACTTCTTATGTTTTTTTAATTTTAAAACATTCGCCAACACGGTAGACGGGGGAGAAAAAACAATTTTTCGTTTCTTTTTTTATTCGACGTCATGCATTAGGTAG
>OY744534.1:80191146-80256146 GCA_963556195.1 Sepiola atlantica | reverse complement strand
TTAGAAACACTTATATATATTTTAAATACATATGAGCCTATTCATTTCTTTAAAATAGTTGTATATGCTAATAGTAGTTGAAAATTATATTTAAATTAAATTATTATTAATTAAGTTGTTGTAAGCGGCACTCATCAACTTCGGTGTCGTTCAAAACTTAGACTTTTCAATCCTGTTTCCTTACTTGTGAGCTTTTTTTCATTTATATATTTCATCTATTTTGAAAAACTATGTTAACTTTGCTGCCTGTATAACACTAACAGACTAAACTGAATCATTTGCAACAAATAATAATATGTTTACTAGAAAAAAACATTAAAACATTACGTCTAGAAAAATAGTAACCCAAATAATATGTTGTGCAGAACAAAAGTTACCTTTTTTATGCTTACCCGTGCGCGATATCTATTTTTACTGCTTTTCCAGCACACGATTTAAAGCCGTCAATAATTACAATAGATTGCTACTTGAATTGCTTACTACTATTCACGATGTACTTGCTGGTAAAGTGATTCATTTTAAATAATATTGAAAGTACATATTTACGTAAATCAGTACCTTTGATATACATACTAACATTTTAGGTACATAACAACGATTGTATTATTTTCACACTGTGCAAATACATTACATTTTTATAACTTGGCTGCAAGCGATGACAAAATTAATTTTCAGGTAGAGTGTCGACATTTAAAAAGTAAATTCGATTTTCTGGGCTAGGAAAAGTCAATTTCATCATAGAGTTGGACAAAAAGAAAATACCCCTTCGTGTTAAGTACCTGGCCTGACGAAGTTCAGCTGATTCGCAGTTTGAACTGCAAATTTGTAGCATAAATGTGTGTATGAATAAAAAAATATATTCATACGAAATAAATATACAACTCTATTTATTATTGAGCCGTATTATATAAATAGTAAGGATTCACTTGATTAATTCCTGGGGCGGAACTTCGCTACAATATATATATATATATATATATATATATATATATATATATATATATATATATATATATATATAAATTATTTATTACCTACAGGCATCGACGTTTTATGCTTACGCAATCGCACTCTACAAATCGCCACTGATTCACAAGTCAGGAGAGTTACCGGTTGGCCACTAGAAATCAGCTCAGAATTTATGAGGAATTAAACTTCGTAAATGCCAAGTCGGCGAGTATTTACAGCAAGCGGCGAAGAGTGATCAACAACAACAAATTGTGTTGCATCTCGCAATGAAGCTAGTAGTACTGCTTGTCATTAAATTCACTCAGAGTATCCAGCTTTAGTAAAGGGGGCTATACAATAATATTTATGAATAAATATTAATTATTTATTACTTACAGACCTCATATATATATATATATATATATATATATATATATATATATATATATATATATATATATATATATATATATATATGTGTGTGGGCCGAGTCGATATGGCTGACTCTGTGTACCGGGTTCGCGCCTCCCGACCGTCTGAATTTGTTACTTCCCTGCACTGATGAGAGCAATAAGCTTGAAACGCTAGCGTCTGTAGGTATAAATAATTTAATATTTATTTATAAATATTATATATATATATTATATATATATATATATATATATATATATATATATATATATATATATATGAGGTCTGTCTAACATGCATCCGACGTTAGGCCAGAAAAATATTTCAAATACGTGACGGGGGTGGAACCCTAATCCCCTTCAAAGTAGGCCCATTGTGCTTGCACACATTTTGCCCACTGATCCATGCACTGCCGGAAACACCTCTAGAATTCTTTTTCTTGGAATGGTGTTCATCTCCACCGTCATGTTCATTGTATCTTTTTTCGCAACAGCTGCACTCCGAGCAGTTTTGGGCCTGCCAGAACGCTGGTCACTTTCATCTGATGTGCAGACATTTTTGAATCGGTTGAACTACTCATTAATTTGTGTTACACATCGCATCTTCTCCAAAAACCTGCTGAACCTGGACTTTTATACTAGTGAGCTCTTCACATGCATTAATCGCTGTAAAACTAAATACTAAAACAGAAAATGTATACAGTATATATTATACTCCAGTATATGTGTATTAGTCAACTTCCGTTCTGGGGTAAACTCTGACCCTTAGGTATCACTCACACTTTTCCATTCAAACAGCAATATTCGTAATGTAACAACTTTCCATAATTATTTTATACTACTGAGCTCTGCTCATGTATTGAGCGCTGTTGAAGTAAATACGGAAGTAGAACATTTATACGTAATATATTATCTTCTAGTCTAAGTGTATTCGTCAACTCCCGTTCTGGGGTAACCTTTGACCCTTAGGTGTGACTCACACTTTTCCATTCAAACACAAGCATTCGTTATGGAACAACTTACCATAATTATTTTATTTTACTAAGCTCTGCTCATGTAATGAGCACTGTTGATGTAAATACTGAAACATAACATTTATACGTAATATATTATCTTATAGTATGTGCGTTAGTCGACTTCCGTTCTGGAGTCACCTCTGACGATCAGAAGTCACTGAAACTTTTACTTCTAAACGGAAGAATTTGTTATGTAACAACGTACCATGATTATTTTATATTTCTGAGCTCTTCATGTGTATTGAGCGCTGTTGAAGTAAATACGCAAACACAAAATGTATACTTAATATATTATCTTATAGTATATGTGTATGAGGGAGTTGGTCGGTCTGTTACGCTTAAGTTTGAAATGTACTTTTCAGATTGAAATGCTCAGATGTAATGAAGGCAACTTACTTAAGACGCGTCCACTCATTTTCATAAGACCCTGAAAGACCGTCTATTCAAGGTCCCAAAAATAATTTTTGAGGCTTAAATTTATAATACTATTCACACCGCTAAACACACACACTAGATCTTATTGAAAAGGTATACAAGCATTTTTACAAGAAGACTCGCTGTCGTTAGGGCTGCTACGTTTACCTTTGAAGTAACATGTTCGTATGTCTGTCCCGCTATTATTTGAAATGGCATTTTCATATGTCTGTGACGCTTAGATTTGAAATAGCATTTTCGTTTGTTTGTCGCGCTTAGGTTTCAAATAGCATTTGTGTGCGTGTATGTCATGCTTAGGTATGAAATAGCAGTTTTGTTGGTCTGTCATGCTTAGCTATGAACTAGCAGTTCCGTTGGTCTGTCATGCTTAGCTATGAACTAGCAGTTCCGTTGGTCTGTCATGCTTAAGTATGAACTAACAGTTCCGTTGGTCTGTCATGCTTAGCTATAAACTAGCAGTTCCGTTGGTCTGTCATGCTTAGCTATGAACTAGCAGTTCCGTTGGTCTGTCAAGCTTAGCTATGAACTAGCAGTTCCGTTGGTCTGTCCTGCTTAGCTATGAACTAGCAGTTCCGTTGGTCTGTCATGCTTAGCTATGAACTAGCAGTTCCGTTGGTCTGTCATGCTTAGCTATGAACTAGCAGTTCCGTTGGTCTGTCATGCTTAGCTATAAACTAGCAGTTCCGTTGGTCTGTCATGCTTAGCTATGAACTAGCAGTTCCGTTGGTCTATCATGCGTAGCTATGAACTAGCAGTTCCGTTGGACTGTCATGCTTAGCTATGAACTAGCAGTTCCGTTGGTCTGTCAAGCTTAGCTATGAACTAGCAGTTCCGTTGGTCTGTCATGCGTAGCTACGAACTAGCAGTTCCGTTGGTCTGTCATGCTTAGCTATGAACTAGCAGTTCCGTTGGTCTGTCATGCTTAGCTATGAAATAGCAGTTTTGTTGGTCTGTCATGCTTAGCTATAAAATAGCAGTTTTGTTGGTCTGTCATGCTTAGCTATGAAATAGCAGTTTTGTTGGTCTGTCATGCTTAGCTATAAAATAGCAGTTTTGTTGGTCTGTCATGCTTAGCTATGAAATAGCAGTTTTCGTTGGTCTGTCATGCTTAGCTATGAACTAGCAGTTCCGTTGGTCTGTCAAGCTTAGCGATAAGCAAGCAATTCCGTTGGTCTGTCATGCTTAGCTATGAACTAGCAGTTCCGTTGGTCTGTCATGCTTAGCTATGAACTAGCAGTGTTGTTGGTCTGTCATGCTTACATATGAACTAGCGGTTTTGTTTGTCTGTCATGCTTAGCTATGAACTAGCAGTCACGTTGGTCTGTCATGCTTAGCTATGAAATAGCAGTTCCGTTGGTCTGTCATGCTTAGCTATAAACTAGCAGTTCCGTTGGTCTGTCATGCTTAGGTATGAAATAGCAGTTTTGTTGGTCTGTCATGCTTAGCTATGAACTAGCAGTGGGGTTGGTCTGTCATGCTTAGCTATGAACTAGCAGTTCCGTTGGTCTGTCATGCTTAGCTATGAACTAGCAGTTCCCTTGGTCTGTCATGCTTAGCTATAAACTAGCAGTTCCGTTGGTCTGTCATGCTTAGCTATGAACTAGCAGTTCCGTTGGTCTATCATGCGTAGCTATGAACTAGCAGTTCCGTTGGACTGTCATGCTTAGCTATGAACTAGCAGTTCCGTTGGTCTGTCAAGCTTAGCTATGAACTAGCAGTTCCGTTGGTCTGTCATGCGTAGCTACGAACTAGCAGTTCCGTTGGTCTGTCATGCTTAGCTATGAACTAGCAGTTCCGTTGGTCTGTCATGCTTAGCTATGAAATAGCAGTTTTGTTAGTCTGTCATGCTTAGCTATAAAATAGCAGTTTTGTTGGTCTGTCATGCTTAGCTATGAAATAGCAGTTTTGTTGGTCTGTCATGCTTAGCTATAAAATAGCAGTTTTGTTGGTCTGTCATGCTTAGCTATGAAATAGCAGTTTTCGTTGGTCTGTCATGCTTAGCTATGAACTAGCAGTTCCGTTGGTCTGTCAAGCTTAGCGATAAGCAAGCAATTCCGTTAGTCTGTCATGCTTAGCTATGAACTAGCAGTTCCGTTGGTCTGTCATGCTTAGCTATGAACTAGCAGTGTCGTTGGTCTGTCATGCTTACATATGAACTAGCGGTTTTGTTTGTCTGTCATGCTTAGCTATGAACTAGCAGTCACGTTGGTCTGTCATGCTTAGCTATGAAATAGCAGTTCCGTTGGTCTGTCATGCTTAGCTATAAACTAGCAGTTCCGTTGGTCTGTCATGCTTAGGTATGAAATAGCAGTTTTGTTGGTCTGTCATGCTTAGCTATGAACTAGCAGTGGGGTTGGTCTGTCATGCTTACATATGAACTAGCGGTTTTGTTGGTCTGTCATGCTTAGCTATGAACTAGCAGTTCCGTTGGTCTGTCAAGCTTAGGTATGAACTAGCAGTTCCGTTGGTCTGTCATGCTTAGCTATGAACTAGCAGTTCCGTTGGTCTGTCATGCTTAGCTATGAACTAGCAGTTCCGTTGGTCTGTCATGCTTAAGTATGAACTAACAGTTCCGTTGGTCTGTCATGCTTAGCTATAAACTAGCAGTTCGTTGGTCTGTCATGCTTAGCTATGAACTAGCAGTTCCGTTGGTCTGTCAAGCTTAGGTATGAACTAGCAGTTCCGTTGGTCTGTCCTGCTTAGCTATGAACTAGCAGTTCCGTTGGTCTGTCATGCTTAGCTATGAACTAGCAGTTCCGTTGGTCTGTCATGCTTAGCTATGAACTAGCAGTTCCGTTGGTCTGTCATGCTTAGCTATGAACTAGCAGTTCCGTTGGTCTATCATGCGTAGCTATGAACTAGCAGTTCCGTTGGTCTGTCATGCTTAGCTATGAACTAGCAGTTCCGTTGGTCTGTCAAGCTTAGCTATGAACTAGCAGTTCCGTTGGTCTGTCATGCGTAGCTACGAACTAGCAGTTCCGTTGGTCTGTCATGCTTAGCTATGAACTAGCAGTTCCGTTGGTCTGTCATGCTTAGCTATGAAATAGCAGTTTTGTTGGTCTGTCATGCTTAGCTATAAAATAGCAGTTTTGTTGTCTGTCATGTTTAGCTATGAAATAGCAGTTTTGTTGGTCTGTCATGCTTAGCTATAAAATAGCAGTTTTGTTGGTCTGTCATGCTTAGCTATGAAATAGCAGTTTTCGTTGGTCTGTCATGCTTAGCTATGAACTAGCAGTTCCGTTGGTCTGTCAAGCTTAGCGATAAGCAAGCAATTCCGTTGGTCTGTCATGCTTAGCTATAAACTAGCAGTTCCGTTGGTCTGTCATGCTTAGCTATGAACTAGCAGTGTTGTTGGTCTGTCATGCTTACATATGAACTAGCGGTTTTGTTTGTCTGTCATGCTTAGCTATGAACTAGCAGTCACGTTGGTCTGTCATGCTTAGCTATGAAATAGCAGTTCCGTTGGTCTGTCATGCTTAGCTATAAACTAGCAGTTCCGTTGGTCTGTCATGCTTAGGTATGAAATAGCAGTTTTGTTGGTCTGTCATGCTTAGCTATGAACTAGCAGTGGGGTTGGTCTGTCATGCTTACATATGAACTAGCAGTTCCGTTGGTCTGTCATGCTTAGCTATAAACTAGCAGTTCCGTTGGTCTGTCATGCTTGGCTATGAACTAGCAGTTCCGTTGGTCTATCATGCGTAGCTATGAACTAGCAGTTCCGTTGGTCTGTCATGCTTAGCTATGAACTAGCAGTTCCGTTGGTCTGTCAAGCTTAGCTATGAACTAGCAGTTCCGTTGGTCTGTCATGCGTAGCTACGAACTAGCAGTTCCGTTGGTCTGTCATGCTTAGCTATGCACTAGCAGTTCCGTTGGTCTGTCATGCTTAGCTATGAAATAGCAGTTTTGTTGGTCTGTCATGCTTAGCTATAAAATAGCAGTTTTGTTGGTCTGTCATGCTTAGCTATGAAATAGCAGTTTTGTTGGTCTGTCATGCTTAGCTATAAAATAGCAGTTTTGTTGGTCTGTCATGCTTAGCTATGAAATAGCAGTTTTCGTTGGTCTGTCATGCTTAGCTATGAACTAGCAGGTCCGTTGGTCTGTCAAGCTTAGCGATAAGCAAGCAATTCCGTTGGTCTGTCATGCTTAGCTATGAACTAGCAGTTCCGTTGGTCTGTCATGCTTAGCTATGAACTAGCAGTGTTGTTGGTCTGTCATGCTTACATATGAACTAGCGGTTTTGTTTGTCTGTCATGCTTAGCTATGAACTAGCAGTCACGTTGGTCTGTCATGCTTAGCTATGAAATAGCAGTTCCGTTGGTCTGTCATGCTTAGCTATAAACTAGCAGTTCCGTTGGTCTGTCATGCTTAGGTATGAAATAGCAGTTTTGTTGGTCTGTCATGCTTAGCTATGAACTAGCAGTGGGGTTGGTCTGTCATGCTTACATATGAACTAGCAGTTCCGTTGGTCTGTCATGCTTAGCTATAAACTAGCAGTTCCGTTGGTCTGTCATGCTTGGCTATGAACTAGCAGTTCCGTTGGTCTATCATGCGTAGCTATGAACTAGCAGTTCCGTTGGTCTGTCATGCTTAGCTATGAACTAGCAGTTCCGTTGGTCTGTCAAGCTTAGCTATGAACTAGCAGTTCCGTTGGTCTGTCATGCGTAGCTACGAACTAGCAGTTCCGTTGGTCTGTCATGCTTAGCTATGCACTAGCAGTTCCGTTGGTCTGTCATGCTTAGCTATGAAATAGCAGTTTTGTTGGTCTGTCATGCTTAGCTATAAAATAGCAGTTTTGTTGGTCTGTCATGCTTAGCTATGAAATAGCAGTTTTGTTGGTCTGTCATGCTTAGCTATAAAATAGCAGTTTTGTTGGTCTGTCATGCTTAGCTATGAAATAGCAGTTTTCGTTGGTCTGTCATGCTTAGCTATGAACTAGCAGTTCCGTTGGTCTGTCAAGCTTAGCGATAAGCAAGCAATTCCGTTGGTCTGTCATGCTTAGCTATGAACTAGCAGTTCCGTTGGTCTGTCATGCTTAGCTATGAACTAGCAGTGTTGTTGGTCTGTCATGCTTACATATGAACTAGCGGTTTTGTTTGTCTGTCATGCTTAGCTATGAACTAGCAGTCACGTTGGTCTGTCATGCTTAGCTATGAAATAGCAGTTCCGTTGGTCTGTCATGCTTAGCTATAAACTAGCAGTTCCGTTGGTCTGTCATGCTTAGCTATGAAATAGCAGTTTTGTTGGTCTGTCATGCTTAGCTATGAACTAGCAGTGGGGTTGGTCTGTCATGCTTACATATGAACTAGCGGTTTTGTTGGTCTGTCATGCTTAGCTATGAACTAGCAGTTCTGTTGGTCTGTCAAGCTTAGGTATGAACTAGCAGTTCCGTTGGTCTGTCATGCTTAGCTATGAACTAGCAGTTCCGTTGGTCTGTCAAGCTTAGCTATGAACTAGCAGTTCCGTTGGTCTGTCATGCTTAGCTATGAACTAACAGTTCCGTTGGTCTGTCATGCTTAGCTATGAACTAGCAGTGTTGCTGGTCTGTCATGCTTACATATGAACTAGCGGTTTTGTTGGTCTGTCATGCTTAGCTATGAACTAGCAGTGGTGTTGGTCTGTCATGCTTACATATGAACTAGCGGTTTTGTTGGTCTGTCATGCTTAGCTATGAACTAGCAGTTCCGTTGGTCTGTCATGCTTAGCTATGAAATAGCAGTTCCGTTGGTATGTCATGCTTAGCTATGAAATAGCAGTTCCGTTGGGCTGTCAAGCTTAGCTATGAACTAGCAGTGGTGTTGGTCTGTCATGCTTAGCTATGAACTAGCAGTTCCGTTGGTCTGTCATGCTTAGCTATGAACTAGCAGTTCCGTTGGTCTGTCATGCTTAGCTATGAAATAGCAGTTCCGTTGGTCTGTCAAGCTTAGCTATTAACTAGCAGTTTTGTTGGTCTGTCATGCTTAGCTATGAACTTGCAGTTCCGTTGTCTGTTATGCTTAGCTATGAACTAGCAGTTCAGTTGGTCTGTCAAGCTTAGCTATGAACTAGCAGTTCCGTTGGTCTGTCATGCTTAGCTATGAAATAGCAGTTCCGTTGGTCTGTCATGCTTAGCTATGAACTAGCAGTTCCGTTGGTCTGTCATGCTTAGCTATGAACTAGCAGTTCACTTGGTCTGTCAAGCTTAGCTATGAACTAGCAGTTCCGTTGGTCTGTCAAGCTTAGCTATTAACTAGCAGTTTTGTTGGTCTGTCATGCTTAGCTATGAACTAGCAGTTCCGTTTGTCTGTCATGCTTAGCTATGAAATAGCAGTTCCGTTGGTCTGTCATGCTTAGCTATGAACTAGCAGTTCCGTTGGTCTGTCATACTTAACTATGAACTAGCAGTTCCGTTGGTCTGTCATGCTTAGCTATGAACTAGCAGTTCCGTTGGTCTTTCACCTTGAAGTTTCTTATAGCATTTTCGTAGGTCTGTAAGCCTTCACTTTATAATAGCATGTTCTTAGGTCTGTCATTCGTAGTTTTGAAGTAGCGTTCTGAATGTTTGGAAAACATACAAAAATACTACTTAAAACGTTACAAGCGAATCTAGTCAGTGATGATAATGGCTACGTGACACATAAAGATGAGAGGCAACGTCACACATAACCATTTAAAGTCTATTGCATACATTTATATTTCAAACGCTGTGTTATATTTTACTGCGCCAGAAGGTATCTCACTGCTGACGCAATCCTCTACCTGCATAAAAGCCAAATACGTCCTAAGAGGAAATACTGTTCCTACATCTGGTGGGTAGGGTCCTGCTCAGAGCACTATTTCCTGTCTTGACAGAATACACAACCGATTTCGAAATCTAGTGGGTGATGTTCTCTTCTCCCTCCTTCTACCCCTTTTCTCACAGAAGAGACGTTGCTAGTCTTTCTCTACTCTATCATTATTTTCATTGCAGGTGCTCGACTGAGCTTCAATCTATGGTCACCTCCTGTAAAACATTCATAACAATAACTCGTCTTGCTACAACTAATGTCAATAATGTGCCTTTATCTATCTCTCTGCCTGAAACTAAACGAAACTTCTATGAGCAAAGCTTCTTTCCGTCTGTGGAACACAATACCGCAGGGCTGCTTCCCAGCTGACCACACCATGGATGATCTAACTCTGCACAATTTCCACCATCATTACCAATCATCACAGCGTTGTTTCACCGTCCACGTAACATTCATAAAGCCTTATCCTTGAGTGGCCTTTTGACCTCGATAATTGGTAACATTTTAGTAAAAAAAGTCGTATCTGGGATAATGACTTGCAGTGCAATTCTTTGTGGGCAAAACTCAGTTGTCTCTTTTACGATTTTATACAAAATGCTACACTTCCTAGGTTCGAAAACAGCATTTTCGTGTGTCTGTCACGCTTGGGGTTGAAATAGTGTATTTGTAGGTTTATCACGTTTGGCTTTGAAATGTAAGTTTCATGTTTGTGACGCTTAGGTTTGAAAAAGCATTTTCGTTTGTCTGTCTCGCTTAAGTTTAAAAGAGCATTTGTGTCCGTATGTTATGCTTAGGTTTAAACTATCATTTTCGTATGTCTGTTATAAGCGTAATAGCACCTTCATCTATTTGAGACGCTTAGTTTTAAAATCGAATGTTCTTTGGTCTGTCACAGTTAGAAGTGTAATAGAACCTTCATATATTTGAGACGCTTAGTTTTAAAATCTCATGTTCTTTGGTCTGTTACGGTTAGATTTGAAATAGCATTTTCTTCTATCTGTCACGCTTAAGTTTGATACAGTGTTTTCGTTGGTTCGTCACGCATCATCTCAAATATAATTTACATCGATCTATTTCATATTTGTAACGCTTAGGTTGGATACAGGATTTTCATAAGTCTATTATGTTTAGATTTAAAAAAACACTTCCGTGTGTATGTCAAGCTTTGATTTGCAATATCATTTTCATATCTTTAAAGTTTAGGTTTGGAATAGCATACTCTTTGATCTGTCACTCTTAGAGGTGAAATAGCAATTTCATATGTCTGCGACGCTTAGTTTTAGAATAGCTTTTTTTATCTGTCACGCTTAGATTTGAAATAGAATTTTCATATCTTTAAAGTTTAGGTTTGGAATAGCATACTCTTTGATCTGTCACGCTTAGAGGTGAAATAGAACTTTCATATGTCTGCGACGCTTAGTTTTGGAATAGCTTTTTTTATCTGTCACGGTTAGATTTGAAATATCATTTTCATATCTTTAAAGTTTAGGTTTGGAATAGCATATTCTTTGATCTGTCACGCTTAGAGGTGAAATAGCACTTTCATATGTCTGCGACGCTTAGTTTTAGAATAGTGTTTTTTATCTGTCACGCTTAGATTTGCAATAGCATTTTCATATCTTTAAAGTTTAGGTTTGGAATAGCATATTCTTTGATCTGTCACGCTTAGAGGTGAAATAGCACTTTCATATGTCTGCGACGCTTCGTTTTAGAATAGTGTTTTTTATCTGTCACGCTTTGATTTGCAATAGCATTTTCATATCTTTAAAGTTTAGGTTTGGAATAGTATACTCTTTGATCTATCACGCTTAGAAGTGAAATAGCACTTTCATATGTCTGCGACGTTAAGTTTTGGAATAGCCTTTTTTATCTATCACGCTTAGATTTGCAATAGCATTTTCATATCTTTAAAGTTTAGGTTTGGAATAGCATATTCTTTGATCTGTCACTCTTAGAGGTGAAATAGCACTTTCATATGTCTGTGACGCTTAGTTTTAAAATAGTTTTTTTTATCTATCACGCTTTGATTTGCAATAGCATTTTCATATCTTTAAAGTTTAGGTTTGGAATAGTATACTCTTTGATCTGTCACGCTTAGAGGTGAAATGGCACTTTCATATGTCTGCGACGCTTGGTGTTAGAATAGCTTGTTTTATCTGTCACGCTTAGAGGTGAAATAGCACTTTCATATGTCTGCGACGCTTGGTGTTAGAATAGCTTTTTTTTGTCTGTCACGCTTAGATTTGAAATAGCATTTTCATATATCTGTCACGCTTAAGTTTGATACAGTGTTTTCGTCGGTCCGTCACGCATCATCTTAACTAGAATTTACATCGATTAACGAGTAGAATCAATGGCCGTATCTTACGACTCTCAGTTCACGTGTTCACGTGATTTCCTGCCCAGAAAACTTTAGTTTACTTGTTTGCTTTTTTGATACGGAAAACCAAGAGATCACGATTTCGACTTTTG
Source organism: Sepiola atlantica (assembly GCA_963556195.1). Lineage (NCBI taxonomy): Eukaryota > Metazoa > Mollusca > Cephalopoda > Sepiida > Sepiolidae > Sepiola > Sepiola atlantica. Next base: position 80,244,101 of record OY744534.1, on the reverse strand, counting down.
CGAAACATTCTATATCAGCATTTCTCTATTAGTTTTTTTTTTTTTTAATACTTTTAATTTGTATCATTCGTTTTTTCTGATGTGTTCCTTGTTACTCCCTATAAAGTGGTATTAAAAGCATTTCGCATTGAACTTTGACACACTGCGCAGGATATGCATCCATTGATTCGTTCATTTTATGTTGGCCCCTTGCTTGTACAATAGCAGATTCAATGGCAAATATCCCCTACCTAACATAAATGTGCGCCTCTCTCCCCGCCAGTGCTTTAAGGAATGTTTTCCATATCCTACATTTATGACTAGCGGGGCTACTCGGCGTTACATGGGAGCATGCATAACAACTCAGAATTTTTTTTTTTAATTCGTGTAACATATATGGATAAAATTATATACATGTCTCTTTTTCTCTAACCCCCCTCTCTCTCTCTCTCTCTTTCTCTCCTTCTCTCTCTCTCTCTCTTTCTCCTCTCTCTTTCTCCTTCTCTCTCTGTCTATCTCTCTCTTTCACTCTCTCTTTCTCTCTTTCTCCTTCTCTCTCTTTCTTCTTCTCTCCCTCTCTCTCTTTCTCTCTCTCTCTTTCTCTCTCTCTTTCTCCTTCTCTCTCTTTCTATCTCTCTCTTTCACTCTCTTTCTCTCTCTCTTTCTCTTTTTTCTCTCTCTTTCTCTCTCTTTCTCCTCTCTCTTTCTCCTTCTCTCTCTTTCTATCTCTCTCTTTCACTCTCTCTTTCTCTCTTTCTCCTTCTCTCTCTTTATTCTTCTCTCCCTCTCTCTCTCCCTCTTTCTCTCTCTCTTTCTCCTTCTCTCTCTTTCTATCGCTCTCTTTCACTCTCTTTCTCTCTCTCTTTCTTCTTCTCTCCCTCTCTCTCTCTCTCTGTCTCTCTCTCTCAATTACAGCACGGAGTTTTTTTTAACTGCTCAATTCAATATAAATACAGAGAAAAAAGAACAAAGAAAGAAATCCTGCTTAAAAATTAGGGCAACATACGCTAAGTATATTCCTCATGTTTTAATGAATGAAATTATTTTTTTTCAATGAAGGTAAATACTACGATTACTATGTGTTTGACTTTATTTTATATTTTCACTATGTTTTTTTTAATCAGATTTTTAATTCAATTTTCTAACTGCTTTACTAGTGGTCTTTCTTTTTTGCTTCTAAATCTGGTGAATCCCCTGAATAAAAATCTCTCATAAAATGTACACTAAAAAAATTTAAACTCAAACTTAAAAGTAACTGACAAATAAATTAATGAATTCATGCAATTAATGGAATAACGAAAGGAATTAAAATGAGTTAACCCTAACCCTAACACCAACCCCAACCCTAATCCTAACCCTAACCCTATCCACAGCCCTAACCCTAACCCTAACCCTAACCCCAACCCTAACACAAACCCTAACATTAACCCTAACCCGACCCTTAACCACAACCCTTACCTTAACCTTAACCCAAAAATCAACCCTAACCCTAACCCAAAGCCAACCCTAACCTTAAACCTAACCCTAACCCTAACCACAACTCAAACTTTAACCCAAACTTTAACCCTAACTTTTACCCTACCCTTAATCCTAACCCTAACCCAAACCCTAACCATAACCCCAACCCCAACCCTAACTCTAACCCTATCCCTAACCTTATCCCTAACCTTAACCTTAACTCTAACCACAACCCTAACCCTAACCCTAACCCTACCCTTAACCACAACCCTAACCCTAACTCTTACCCGAACCACAACCCTAACCCTAACCCTAACCCCAACCCTAACCCCAACCTTAACCCTAACCCTAACCCTAATCCTAACTCTACCCTTAACCACAACCCTAACTCTACTCTTAACCACAATTCTAACCCTAATTCAAACCCCTAACCCTAAACTTAACCCTAACTCTAACCCTAACCCTAACCCTACCCTTAAGCACAACCCTAACCCTAACCCCACCCCTACTTCTTCCATTATACGTATAAGATTTACAGGCTGAGTAAAACCTTAAGACGACTAATTCTTCAGTGTCTTTAACAAATAACTCAAATACCCGTCGAGTGAATTTACGAAATCCCCAAATAAAACTATCCCTGAGATTAACACTTCAAGGTTTTAAACTAACACTGAGAAGTAACAGATACAAACACATTTCAAATGAATTAATGAACTCGCGCAATTGAGGCATCAAATATAAGTGACTCAGGAAATGCACATAAGTAGTTACGGTAAACTCTCACTTGACCAATCTACATACTTCTATAAGACTTAGGAGACCCGGTGACACGGTCACCGATCCATCAGATTGTCAAGTCGATAATTATTCATTTAAGATTAGTTATGAATTATCTCCCTTGAACTATTTTGATAATTTAGGAATGTTATTTATTTTAGTATTTAATAATATTTATTTTATTTATTTATTTTCATTTATTTATTTATTTAAAAAAAAACAAAAAAACATTTATCTTCGATGTAAGATGTCTTTGATACAACAAATGGCTGGGATACAACGAAGAAGTAAGAGACCCAGCCGTTAAAAACAAGAACGTAAACAGACGAGACGCTGAGTCATCAAACGACACGTGAGACGCTAAGCCGTTGATCAGTAAGTTGTTTTGATTTCATTGAACAGTTAGATTGAAATGCGATTCAGATAATGGGGCCTCACATCAGTGAATGGGTCCGATACGCAAAAAAAAGTCGTCGAGAGAAAGGCCCTAACACGGTGCGTATTTTAACCTGATGACTCAACATTGTCTGGAGGCTGTAATGGAGTATTCTTCTAGTAAAACAACCGAGAATATATATATATATATATATATATATATATATATATATATATATATATATATATATATATATATATGTATATATATATATATATACACCCACAAGGTTAGCTGTTTCTTCCAAACAACAATATCTTCTGTTGTCAGCTCGCTTCATAGCGAGTGTCTGCTACTGTTCCGGTAGCTAGTTTCATTCTTACAATAACTCATTCTTCATTGTCCCAAACCAATAACTCACAACCCTTAAAGAGAATCTAAGGAATCCCCAAATCACAATGTTTCTGAAATTCACGCTTCAAAGATTAAAACTATAAAGTAACAGACATAAATGCCTCTCAAATGAACTAGTGACTTCGCGCAGGAGTGTTGAGCAAAAGATTAACGGGTTCGCCTAATTTTATATCAAATGATGCACTGATCAGCAACAACATATCAAGCGTGAAAAATTCACTACAAAATGTCTCCAAAGTATACGTAAACATTTTTGAGGGAGGGACAAAGGTAAAAAAAGTCACACTGTAGTGTATAGGTAGATACGATTTCTTTGTTGGCTTGTTTTAATGATATCAAAATCTTACCATACCGATTTCCTCTCAGAATATTTCACTTATTTTACGATGTTATCAAATGTATCCATGATTCCGCGTTGTTAGTTTTCAACATATCAAGATCGAATTTGTATCTCGCGTTGAAATTCATTTCAAGGGTATGGACGTCATATTGGGATAAAATAAACTTTTGATATAAAAAATAAACGAATCTTTCAGCTGTATCCGTTTATAATTAGTTGACATTTGATCTTTTCAACAACTATAGAAATTAAAAAAAATATATATCAAAGAATATCCATCGTGATGTATCGCTTTTGAACTGAAGAGATATTCACAGCAAAGTTTTTCGTCTTTTCTACGAGCTTGTGTATGAATAAATAGCTATTTTGTTTGGTGATTTTGTTTCGATGATAAAAAAAAACTTCCTTTCAAGAATTCTGTTTCGGAGAGCGATTTTCTAAATGATAATAATAATAATAATAATAATAATAATAATAATAACATGCCAAGTGTCCATTTCGTGTCGAGAATACAGATATGAAATAGCCTTGACTTTTAATGGATGCCACTGTTTTGCGTATGTGTAAAACTGCTACGTATGACTCGTCAGGTTTTATATTTTGCAAATTTGCATAACATAAAATGCGAATATCATTACACTTTTTTTTAATAAAGAAGCTATTTTACATCTGAATATTTTGGTTCATAAATTACTTCTTCTTTCGTATGAATCATGATTCTGGTGCTGGCATTAGTTTCCCCGATGTTTTTTTTTGTTAGAAATCTTTCTTGAAAAACATCGGGTACTTACGGGAAGGACCACAAGAAGGTTGCCAACATCCCTAAGTGAAAGTGGTACTGTGGAACCGACTGGATTCGAACTTGGAACACCCAGGTCTTCAGTATATATATATATATATATATATATATATATATATATATATACATGCTGATGAGTCTTGATTGAAAAGAGACGAAACGTATACGTCCATAGATAAATAAACATTAACAAATATTTATATTTGAAGCTCCTCGTTAAAAAGTAGAGCACTGTAAATAGTAGTAATAACACAGCGTGACGTCACTTGCTTTATATGCATCATTCCTTCACTTATAGAAGTTGAATGCCTGTATGTCTCGCCGCCTTTAAATGTGTTAAAATTATCATTGTTTATAAGCTGTTCAGAATTGGCCTATCGGTTAGCGACGTTGGATTGGGGTTGAAAAAATACTTGTAATCCAGGATTTCGAATCGTGTGACCGGTAGTGAATAGTCGTACTTCTATGCTTATGAGTCTTGATTGAAAAGAGACGAAATATATAGAGAGAGAGAGAAAAAAAAAAGAGAGAGAGTTATTTGAGGTACTAAATGTCTTGTTTCGTACCTCAAATAACTCTCTCTCTTTTTCTCTCTCTCTCTCTCTCTCTCTCTCTATCTATATATATATATATATATATATATATATATATATAGATATATAGATATATAGATTGAGAGAGAGATAGAGAGATAGAAAGATAGATAGAGAGATAGATAGATAGATAGATAGATAGAGATAGATTTTTAGGCACGAAATGTCTTGTTTCGTGTAATCCTATTAAGACTAAGCTCGTATCTTTCAATCGTAGGCGTGCCCCTTTTACTTCCTGAGATTCTCATCGATGGCTCTGCTCTTGAGGAGAAATCAACTCTGAAACTTCTTAATCTTTCATTCTCATCAAATCTTTTTTGGGGTTCATACATTAGATCCATTGCTCTTTCTGCTTCTCGTAAAGTTGGTTCTCTCTATCGCTCCAAACACTTTTTTTCACACCTGAAGCTATTTTTGTATTGCTATAAATATACTATCAAACTATGTATGGAGTATTGTTATCATATTTGGGCCGTTCAATCTCTGTCTCATTTGAAGGTTCTTGATAAGGTGCAGAAACCTATTGATAATTTGATTGACCCTACCTTTTCTTCTTGTATGCACCTTCTCTCTCTCTCACAGACGTGATGTTGCTAGTCTCAGTCTTTTCTATAAATACTATTATGGCATGTGTTCTTCAGAGTTGTCAGATCTATTCTCTGCCTCCTTTGTTACAGCTCGTTCGACTCATTGGTCTAGTGGTCTCCATAAATTCGCTGTTTTGATACCTCATTGTTATACAACTTCCTATTCCAATAAATCTTTTCCAAGAACTGCAAGCTTGCGGAATTCTCTTCATGCTGACTGTTTTCCTCCTACGTATAATCTTGGTCTTTTCAAGACTAAGGTCAGTAGACATCTCCTGTCTTTGCGATAATCATCTTTTTTATTGTTAACTATTTGCATCAAGTGTTGCATAGTCTTTAAATTTCTCGAACCTTCTCTTCCTCGTCGCGTGGAGGGGTGTCGTCTAGTGGTTGAGTTCTTTCTTCGTTTCTGTACTGCCGTGAACATCGCCGTCCGCTGTGTCTGCAACAAAAACCTTCATGACAGATTCAGGAGGCACACAATCTTTTAAATTTGGATTCTGTTTTATTCAGTCGTCAGTCTACCGTCGACCTTGGAGATGTTTCACCAACGTTAAGGGGGAGACCAAATTATTATCTTATCGTAGTTAATTCCTATATTAAGTCCTTAGCCATTCGAGGAGGGGGAAGAAGGAATCTCATGCCTGTATTCTCTTAGGGAATTTAATTCCCCTAATCATTTCGGACAACATAGAGAAATATGTCTGTTCGGCTTGCTTCCAAAAACCAGACTGACAAAACTCCGTTTCCCCCCCAAAAGCCTATGACGTCACAGAACCCCTATGCGCAGGTGCACTTTGACCCTTGATCTGAGGTCTCGTCAACGTGGTGGCCCTGTCAACGCCTGTGAGCTCCAACTGTGAGAACCAGTTTATTTTACAGTCGACTGTACGGGTCCACCCGCACTAAATCGCGCAAGCCAAACCAAATGATCTCCCACACATACGTCCCGCCTCACAGGGCCACTATGCAACACAAGTTGTTTCATACCTTGTCTGGAGCGATTCCCATAAAAATAAAACGTTCTCATCTATGTTACGCTTAAGTCTCAAATAGTATTTTCGTCGTTAAACGCGATCATTAAATGCAGACAATCTTCTTCCTGTATAAGAGTGTAATAGGTCTTAACATAACGTATTGCTGCCACACCTGGGAACGGGCTATTCATAGCACTGTCACCTTCTTGGCCTTTTGGCTAAGATAAAAGTGTAGTATCTGTTCCGATGGATACTGCACCCCCATAGACTGGTATTGTCTAGGTCTTCGGGGCTTGAGTTACACAGGTCTATGGGTCTGTCCTGTGCAGTTCTAGGAGGTCCACCCTCCCAGGCTTCGCCTCCCCTCTTTGGGGAGGAGTAAGTTTATTGCTTACTGCCCGAGGCGCCCCTACCGAGGAATGCCGACGGGGCTGCCCAGGCTATTTTTAAACCCCACTTTCCCGACCCAACCTTGGGTCACATCTTACTTGTGGGAGTAAGATAAAAACTGGCCTTGTGCCTAACTCCTGGAGATGGGTAAATAAATACTCATAGCACTGTCCATTGCATCGACAGAGTACAAATTGAATTGGCAATCTAGTGGATAATTATCTATTCTTTTACCTACAGTTCTTTTTCCACGGACCAAAAGCCTTCGTAGTCTTCTGCGACTCTATCCTTATTTCCATGATAGATCCTCGACTGAGCTCTATACTCTGGTTCCCTCCTCTAAAACATTCAGAGGAAGCACTCGTCCATCTACCACCCCATCAAATGACTGCCTTTTCTTTTTCTGTGAATCTAAAACCAAACAGAACTTCCACGAAAAAAAGTTCCGTTTTGATTGCCTCCCCACGAGAGCAGTTTAGAGACAACGTCAGTTTTAATGTGGATAGCATCCAGCTCTCTAAAACGGGGCACTCGTGACTGGGACAAAATAAAAAAAAATTGGCTTAGCTTAGAAAGATCTATTCTTCACCTATCATAGACAGAAGAGATGAAGCGTAGTATCAGAAGAGATACTACACTTTGACCTATTTATTTACAAGAAAATATAAAACATACATTTTAACAAATAAGGCACAAGACCATTAAAAATCGGTATCGTTGGATATCTTCTGTCTATCTTACACACACTTCGATCCCAACCAAATAATTAACATATTTTTTTCCAAGAACTTTCCATCTGTGGACAAAAATACCATGAAACTGCGTCCTTGTTGGCTACAAAATGGACGGTCAATGTCAACGTATACTGGCCAATCCATTCTCTTAAATAATTAAATTATTCCCTTTCTATAGATTCCAATCTTCTAGTAGCATGGTTCATGATCAAACTGACAATCCGATTAACTTTTATCCTCGAGTAGCTTTTGGCCTGAGTGTATGTTGACTGAATAGTACACGTCTAAATATAGATTCGATAAAACAGTTAGGCGATCTGTCATTTGAACTTTAAAACATGATTCTTTCATCGTGATACACGCACCTTAAGAATATTTTTCTTTTTTTTTCTAAATCTTAATTTATTATATTTAAAGCTATAGTTAGATAATATATATTATAACATATTGTAAAATATTAAATGTCCTTATGCCAAGCTGGTCGGAATCTAAGATTTTGTTTTGAAGTAAATAAAAATTTGACCTTCGTGGGTCGCAAAAAGAACTACTGATTTTAGGATGAGTAATTATCACGCCAGAAGTGTGATGGACGATACAGAATTATGATAACGCAATATGAGAAAAGACCAGAATAGTAGATTACAGTGTAAATAAGAAACAACTGTTAGACAACACTTAGCGTAGATAGTCGCCATTTTCTTATCTGTACGTTTTTCCTTTTTTATGAAGAGTCTATGTGCATATAAATTAAAAGAAAAAGAATATATATATATATTAACATAGTTCACCCCAAACAAGGCAGGTTGCCACGGTAGACGTAAGAGGCTACTGAGAAAAAGGGTGAAAGTTTTTTGGGGGTAAACCTAAATTGGGAGCTGTGAATCGAGATATCTTTTTACATTAGTTTTAAATTTCTGCATGTCAGTACCGTTAGGAAAACAGAGAGGGAATTCCAGAGTCCAGCAGCACGAGGAAAGAAGCTTTTGGAGTAGAAAGCTCTTCGACATATGAGGACCTCCACAGTGTATGGATGGGATTTGGCAGATTGTCGGATTGGTCTAGTGAATTTACGTCGTGTGGACACCAGAGCAACAAGTTCATCAGAGCACAATCCATTGAAGTACTTGTAAAACAGGCACAAGGAAGCAACATTGCGACGATAGGACAGGAGCTGGAGCTTGGTAGATAGTGAGGGACCTATTAAGTTGGCGACTAAGAGGGAGAGACTAGTAGACGATGCCCCAACCCAGATGTGGCAACCATACTCCATGCATGGGCGGATGGTCGCTTTCTAGAGCTATAAGATAATTTTATCACAATAGAAAATCGTATTAATTTTAAATAACAAACCCAAATGGTTGATATGTCGCAAATCGGAAGCGATAAACACATGAGAGTAGCTTTGTTGTTAAAGATAATGTATTTTTGTATTGTTAAGAATTTATTTTGGGAAACATAAAATTATTATAAGAAGACACATTTCTGCGACAAATGGTGCTTGTGCTACAGGGATACATCAAGAGAAAGATACATATCGATTGATGGGGAGAGATGCGACGTTTGTCTATTTCTCTAGAGACATATGTAAATAATGCTTATTTCTTTTGTAAATTAAAGCGAAATATCGCATGAACCATGGTATTAATAACCCCATTTAAATATCACCCCAAGGTCAGGGAAGGGGGGGGGGCAACATTCACCTGACGCGTCTGGTTTCGTTTTAAGAAATTCAAGAGGGTAATGTCAATATAGAAAAGCACAGTACCGAATCAGTTATGTATCGGATCTATTGTGTTAAATTATAGCACTAATACTATTGCGAATGTACGGACCCACACATTCATACATAAATAGGTAAAATAGTGGCATAGATTCGACCCACCCTACCAGCAGAAAATCCCATTCTTTCTACTGTAAAGAACCCTAGATATCAAAATAGTTTCTACTCTAATAGCTGCTTTCGTTGAACGACTCGACTTTTGAATCTCCTTCCTGGTGTTTGGTTTCGCGACCGTACCAACATGTCAAAATTTAAATATAAGTTGAACCAACATCTTGCTGCCAAAGTACGTAGCATCCTTATCAATCTGGCCCATATCAGAGTAGCTCCTTACGTTTCCGTTGCAATACCCATTTTTTGGGGCGTACGAAAGTAAAAAAAAAAACTTTAAAAAAAAAACTCTTTCGTATGCAATAAGCCAGAGAGGATTGATAAATCAAATGTCATGGTGAAAAATGTTTATAACGCACAAATGTCATGGTGAAACAAGTTTATAACGCACAAATGTCATGGCGAAACATGTTTATAACGTACAAATGTCATGGTGAACATGTTTATAACGTACAAATGTCATGATGAAACATGTTTATAACGTACAAATGTCATGGTGAAACATGTTTATAACGTACACATGTCATGGTGAAACATGTTTATAACGTACACATGTCATGGTGAAACATTTTTATAACGTACAAATGTCATGGTGAAACATGTTTATAACGCACAAATGTCATGGTGAAACATGTTTATAACGTACAAATGTCATGGTGAAACATGTTTATAACGCACAAATGTCATGGTGAAACATGTTTATAACGCACAAATGTCATGATGAAACATGTTTATAACGAAAAAAAGTCATGGTGAAACATGTTTATAACGTACACATGTCATGGTGAAACATTTTTATAACGTACAAATGCCATGGTGAAACAAAGAAAAGAAAAAAAAGCGAAATACGGAAGAAAAATGACAACGAAAATAAATAAATAAAAAGAATCTACGAAGACATACATCTATGAAGTCAACAAAACAAGCCGGTAGCAATTCGTTGATTCCATCATCAAGGAAAGAGACGCCGTACGCGTCCCTTCTTTCATGCGGTGCGTGTCTCTACGTATATCGGAATCTTATCCAATTAAAAAAGAAACCAGTGCAACCATGACTAACTAAACTCTGAGTGCTAATTGTGTATCCACTACCGAAGTCAGTGGGAAAATAAGTCATTATGGAGTGAAAAGACAAGAGAGCCGCGTAAAAGAAAGGGGACAGACGCCATTACAGATCTTCATCAGATAACCTAAAGAAGAAAAAGCCGATTTTAATTAATGTCCGTCTAGACGAGAATAAAGCATAGCAAAACGTAACTTACACAGATATACCGGGTGATTAGAAAGTAACTCCCAGTTTTAAGTGTTTGTAATTTATTACTGAAATATAATTTTTACAAAAAATGAATATGACAAGAAAGATTATACAGAGATTACAAAGCCGGATTTATCAGTTCAGACATCAGTTTTAATTTTGTGGATTTCAACAAATGAAAATAATTTTATTGAATAAAACAAAAAAAATGTAAATATTTCCATTTTTCTCTACTGTATTTTTTGAAACGCTTTAAAAATGGCCTCTTCATATTTTAGCCTTATTAAGTGTTTGTAATTTATTATTATATTAAATATATTTTAGCGTTATTAAGTGTTTGTAATTTTTTACTGAAATATAATTTTTACAAAAAATGAATATGGCAAGCAAGTTAATACAGAGATAAAAAAAACTGGATTTATCAGTTCAGACATCAGTTTTAATTTTGTGGATTTCAACAAATAAAAATAATTTTATTGAATTAAAAAAAAAAATGTAAATCTTTCCATTTTTCTATACTGTATTTTTAGAACGCTTTAAAAATGGCCTATTTATATTTTAGCGTTATTAAAATGGCCTCTTTATAGTTTAGCGTTATTAAAAATGGCTTCTTTATATTTTAGCGTTATTAAAAATAATCTCTTTATATTTTAGCGTTATTAAAAATGGCCTCTTTATATTTTAGCGTTATTAAAAATGGCCTCTTTATAGTTTAGCCTTATTAAAATGGCCTCTTTATATTTTAGCGTTATTAAAAATGGCTTCTTTATTTTTTAGCGTTATTAAACATGGCCTCTTTATATTTTAGCGTTATCAAAAATGACCACTTTATATTTTAGCATTATTAAAAATGGCCTCTTTATATTTTAGCGTTATTAAAAATGGCCTCTTTATATTTTAGCGTTATTAAAAATGGCCTCTTTATATTTTAGCGTTATTAAAAATGGCCTCTTTATATTTTAGCGTTATTAAAAATGGCCTCTTTATATTTTAGCGTTATTAAAAATGGCCTATTTATATTTTAGCGTTATTAAAAATGGCCTATTTATATTTTAGCGTTATTAAAAATGGCCTCTTTGTAGTTTAGCGTTATTAAAAATGGCCTCTTTATATTTTTGCGCTATTAAAAATGGCCTCTTTATATTTTAGCGTTATTTAAAATGACTTCTTAAAAATGGCCTCTTTATATTTTTGCGTTATTAAAAATTGCCTCTTTATATTTTAGCGTTATTAAAAATGGCCTCTTTATATTTTTGCGCTATTAAAAATGGCCTCTTTATATTTTAGCGTTATTTAAAATGACTTCTTAAAAATGGCCTCTTTATATTTTTGCGTTATTAAAAATTGCCTCTTTATATTTTAGCGTTATTAAAAATGGCTTCATTATATTTTAGCGTAATTAAAAATGGCCACTTTATATTTTAGCATTATTAAAAATGGTCACTTTATATTTTAGCATTATTAAAAATGGCTTCTTTATATTTTAGCATTATTAAAAATGGCCTCTTTATATTTTAGCGTTATTAAAAATGGCCTCTTTATATTTTAGATTTAATAAAAATGGCCTCTTTATATTTTAGAGTTATTAAAAATGGCCTCTTTATATTTTAGCGTTATTAAAAATGGCCTCTTTATATTTTAGAGTTATTAAAAATGGCCTCTTTATATTTTAGAGTTATTAAAATGGCCTCTTTATATTTTAGAGTTATTAAGTGTTTGTTATTTTTTACTGAAATATATTTTATACAAAAAATGAAATTGATAATAATGGGAAGTTTATGGGGCTTCATTTAGAATCCAACATTGCGCCAACATTCAAAACCACCTTCTCAATCCGCTTCGGAAACCGTTTCAACTGATTTAACTAAAAACACTTGTTTTCTTACTAATGGATCAGCATTTATCAAGACTAAAATCTACCCGAAGATAACGAGATGGATAGATTGAGAGTTGAATAATTATGAACACTATAAGAGGAAAAAAATCTTCGCACATGACGCTCTCAACGTACCAGCCGACTCAGAAAACAACAATTCTTTCGCCTAATTTGTCAGAAAATTGGCTCATAAAGATGTGGATCAAATCAAATATGAGGGGTCACCTCGTGCCTCACTGTTGCCGCTATACTTTTCTCTTTAGTCCCTACGATAATTGGTTGTTCTATTTGAATGAATCTATATGAATAACATATTAGATGTATATTATTGTCTTTTGTATTCACCGTTTTAAATTGAGTCTATCTATCGAGCTTTCACCGTCGGATTCAAAACAAGTTAAACATCATAAAGAAATGTGAGTTTTTAAGTTTGTATTCCGTTCCTAAAATCAAGCAACAAACAGGTACTGATATCGATCCTGACCCAGTTTTTGTGAGGTTCGACTCGGAAGCGTTCGGAGGTCCTACGCAAACGCCCGAGTGTTGATGAGCCGAATGGTACCAGACGCCAATTTTGATACGGTGCTGCGTCCTGTGATTGTAAGTTATATTTTCAAGAAATTTTCTAAAAGAAACAACAAAAAGACAAAACAAGCAAAACATAGCGAAGTTACTGTTATCAAATAATTGTTTTTTGTTATTTTGATACGTTGCTGCGTCCTATAATTTTTAGTTATAGTTGCAAGAAATTTTTTAAACAACAAAACAAATAAAACAAGCAAAATAGAGCGAAATTTACCCTAAACCCTAAACCCTAACAACAACAAAAAACAAAACAAGCAAAACATTATTATAATAGTACGCAGCACCGTAGCAAACTCTCGAGCGTTTGCTTAGAACAGCCGAACGCTTCCGAGTCGAACCTCACCAAAACTGGGTCAGGATCAATATCAGTACCAATAAACAAATAGAAATGTGATTTTCGAAAATTGTATACTTTCTCTTGAATAAATAAAATAAAATATACAAAAAAAAGTTGTACATGATTGCGCCATTAGAACTTGAAATATTTGGGTTGTCAACAGATTGTGTCATGAAGTCGGAAAAGATACTACACAACCCTTTAATTGAGCAGCAAAATATTGTAAATTAATTACAAATTTTTCATATAAATTAAACCCCCGTAGAATGATCCCTAATGCAACCATTTTACTGATTTCAAAATTAACATAAATCAATTTAAATTACCCAAAATCAACATAAATCAATTTAAATTAACCAAAATAAACATAAATTAATTTAAATTAACCAAAATAAACATAAATTAATTTAAATAAACCAACATAAACATAAATTTATTTAAATTAACAAAATAAAATTTAAATTACTTTCGATTAACCAAAATAAACATAAATTAATTTAAATTCACTAAAATAAACATAAATTAATTCAAATTAACCAAAATAAACATAAATTAATTTTAATTAACCAAAATAAACATAAATTAATTTGAATTAACCAAAATACACATAAATTAATTAAAATTAACCAAAATAAACATAAATTAATTTAAATTAACCAAAATAAACATAAATTAATTTAAATTCACTAATATAAACATAAATTAATTCAAATTAACCAAAATAAACATAAATTAATTTTAATTCACCAAAATAAACATAAATTAATATAAATTAACCAAAATAAACATAAATTATATTTAAATTGACCAAAATACACATAAATTAATTCAAATTAACCAAAATGAACATGAATTAATTTAAATTAACCAAAATAAACATAAATTAATTTTAATTAACCAAAATAAACATAAATTAATTTAAATAAACTGACATAAACATAAATTAATTTTAATTAACCAAAATAAACATAAATTAATTTAAATTAACTGACATAAACATGAATTAATTTAAATTAATCTAAATAAACATAAATTAATTTTAATTAACCAAAATAAACATAAATTAATTTAAATTAACTGACATAAACATAAATTAATTTAAATTAATCTAAATAAACATAAATTAATTTAAATTAACTAAAATAAACATAAATTAATTCAAATTACCCAAAATCAACATAAATCAATTTAAATAAACCAAAATAAACATAAATTCATTTAAATTAACTGACATAAACATGAATTAATTTAAATTAACCAAAATAAACATAAATTGATTTAAATTAACAAAAATAAACATAAATCTATTTTAATTAACCAAAATAAACATAAATTAATTTTAATAAACCAAAATAAACATAAATTACTTGTAATTAACCAAAATACACATAAATTAATTTATATTAACCAAAATAAACATAAATTAATTTAAATTAACTAAAATAAGCAAAAAAAATTATTAAACGATTCCTAAATAGAATATCCGAAAAAAAGTACATTCTAAACTTTAAATTCATTATAGAATCCCAATTTTTTTTTAAGAAACGAGTGGAACCAATGGTTGTCAACCCAATATATACCAGTAGAGAAGACAGCACGTGGATAATTATACACGTGGTTATTATTGTTACAATATTTCGATTGTCATGCTCTTCGTTTTTTACTAGTATCTTTCACTTTAGTCACAAACTGATCAGTTCCATGGAAAGCGAAAATTTAAAAATTAAATTAAAAAAAGAGATAGTATCTCATAATTCTCGTACGACTTCACAGTCACAAGGCTTCTGTTTTTTTTTTTTTAATCTTTCACCCCAAACGAGGCAGGCCCCCATTGTAGACGTAAGGGGCTATTGAGAATGAGGGAGTAGGTTTAAGGTGTCATCCTACGTTGGGAGCTGTGCAGCGAGATTCTGTTTACATTAGTTTTAAACCACTGCATGTCAGTAACTTCGGAGAAACAAGGAGCAGGGAGGAAGTTCCAGGGGCTAGCAGCACGAGAAAAGAAGCTGCTGGAGTAGAAGGCTCTCCGGAATCTGGGTGGGACCTAGCTGATTGTCGTGTTGTTCTAGTGTATTTGCGTCGAGGGGGGCACCAGAGCCGCTAGTTCATCGGACCACAATCCATTGAAGTATTTTTAAAACAATCACACGGATGCAACATTGCGGCGACGGGACAGGGGCTGGTGCTTGGTGGATAGTAAGAGACCTATTATTAAGTTGGCGACTCTTTTTTGGGCCTTGTCTAAGAGGGAGAGAATAGTGGACGATGCACCAGACCAGATGTGACAACAATACTTCATGCATGTGCGGATGGTGGCTTTGTAGAGATACAGGATAATGTCAGGTGTGAGAAGTTTACTAGCACAGTAGAGGGAGCCAACCTTCTATGCAGCAGCCTCGGCAATGTCTTTAATGTATTTGTTCCAATTGGTGTTACCTGTGAAGGTTAGACCGAGTTGTTTGAATGTTGAACTCTTACAATGCAGCGGATCCCACACGTTAAATGTCAGGATAATAATGAATAATAAATATTGCGGCGACGGGATAGGGCTTAGTGTTTGGTGGATAGCGAGGGACCTCAACAGAGAAACAAAGGTATATAACGTGGACTTATTTCATAAATATGAAAATGAAAATTCCTATTTACCGAAAACGATAAAGCATCCTTGAAGAAGCTCGGAGATTACAAAGTCTGAAACACAAAGTATAAATGTTCAAAACTTTTAAATAATGTTTCTAAAAAAAAACTTTCTATATTCTGATATTTAAAACAATTGGAAAATCCTAGCAACTCAGTCAATTACTCATTTGTGTGTTAGGAGATCATTATTTTTTTTTGAAGCGGACGCCATTGCATATTTTAATTAAAGAAACTTACACATGCATACGCTGAATCTCACAGAAAGTAAACAAAAACAAACAAACAAAAAAACGATAAAAGGATCGAACATATGTGAGAAAAGAAAAGAAAGAAAGAAAGAACGTGATATATGGTGCATTAAATCCTATTAAATAAAGATTACTTGTAAAATAGGTTTCAACGTTATATATATATATATATATATATATATATATGAAAGAAGGAGAAACTAAATTATCAGTAAAGTTATCAACGTTTCGTCTTCATCAAGAAAAGACTTCCTCAAGATGGTTTAAGAGAATAAAAAGTTATAAAGACAAGTACATTCCCAGTCATGGATTTAATAAAGGGTTTCGTTCGAAATTCCGTCCAGATTCCCGAGTTCGACAGAAAGATTCCCGAGTTCGACAAGGTACACCTGAAAAAGGTCGGAGGTTACATCGGCCGAAACGTTGTATAAAACAACCAAGATGAGAACAGTAGTTCGAATATACCACATTCTACAATTCTGTGTGTTATTTTGAAAAGACAGGTTTAGGTTAGATGAAATAAATAGAGGAAAATGCAGCACTGAATGAGAAAGAAAGAAACAGGAAAGACAAATAAAGATGAAAAGGAAAGAAATGAATGAAATAAGGCAAAACGCGATGCAGAAACTGAATCAAATACAAACGAAAGAAAGAACAAAACAAAAAAGAAATAACAAGTGATAAAAGACAACAAATACTAGACATGAGGTAAAAAAAGTGGTGCATACAAAATACAAAATGAGTAAAGAAAGCGGAATAGAAATAAAGAAAGAAAGAATGAGAAAATGACAAAAAAGAGGACGAAATAAAAGAAAAGAAATGGAGTGACACATGGAGAGGAAAATTATACATAAGGAAATAGAAAAAAGAACAGCGTGGAAAATAAATAAAGAGAGAGGAAAATAGAAGAAAGAATGAATGAATAAAAGAAAGTAAAAGGATGAAAGAAAGAAAATTAAGTGAGAGAAAGAAGAAAGGGAAATATTTTTTAAAAGGCGGGATAGAAACGCAAATAAATAACTTAGAAAGAAGTAATGGAAAAAAGGGAGAGCGGGCATAAGGAAGAAATAAGATTAACAAGATGAAAGAAAGAACGAAAAAGAAGGAAAGAACAGGGGACATAGACAGAAAGAAAGACATAAAGAAAGAATTAGAGAATGACAAAAAAGAGGAAAAAATAAAAAAAACGAAATAGAGTGACACGGGAAGAGGAAAATTGTACAGAAAGAACATAGAAAAAAAACTGTGAGAAAAATGAGGAAAGAGAGAAGAAAAAAAAAGGAAGAATGAATGAATAAAAGAATGAAAAGGATGTGATAAAGAAAGAGAATTAAGTGAGAGAAAGAAGAAGGAGAAATATTTCAAAGAGGACGGGATAGAAACACAAATAAATAACTTAGAAAGACGTAATGGAAAAAAGGGAGAGCGGACATGAGGAAGAAATAAGATAAAAAGATGAAAGAAAGAACAAAAAAGAAGGAAAGAACAAGGGACATACACAGAAAGAAAGAAAGAAAGAAAGAAAGAAAGAAAAAGAGAAAGAAAGAAAAATTTAAAAAGACAAACCCCGAAGTAGAATAGATAGAAAGAAACAAATCTAATGACAGAAAGAAAGAGAGGAAATGAAGAAAAAGAAAGGAACCTAACAACCAATCAAAATTAAATAAAAAACAAATTAAGTTTAACTACTTTACCAAAAAGAAGAATGAGTTGATTTAATTGAAAGCTTCGAAATAATAAATTTAATTTCTATATATGGAGTAAACTTTTTTAGTGTCGCTCTTAGCACGAGTAATTTATTGCCAAAAAGTATGTCAAAAACTAAACCCAATATATAATAATTGTTTTTCTAATTTAGTAATATATTATTTAAATAATTTGAATAATTAGGTTAAAACAGCTGTAATGTAAATAATTTTACGAGTATATTGAATAAATCTAGAAATAAGGGTAAAAAGAATAGAATAATGTGCTTCTTATATTCATAGCTATGTATGTTTTTGAGTTGACATGATTTTATGGGTAAAAACAAGGGATTCCATCTCTATAATAAAAGGTAACCTATGTGTGTCCGGCTCTCTTTAATACTCACGTATGCAAATGTAACTTAATGCGCAAAAAGGGAAGAAGCTTAATCTTAATAATAACTGATAACAATAAAAAAAAAAACAGGAAAGCACTTATGTCACCTCTAATATTGCCACACAAATATTCCCTCATTATTATCAAAACAAAAGGAAAGGAGTGAGAGTTTTGTTTTCTTTTTCTTCATTGATTAGTTTTGTCATCGACTTTTTCTTCTTTTTCTCATCGAGGTGTTTCTCTTTTGTCGAGGGCGAGAGAGAGAGAGAGAGAGAGAAAGAGAGAACTGTAGTTTTATCTTCTTTTTCTTTTCGATTAGTTTCGATTCAACGATATCAAGTAGTAAATAAGAATTAAATTGCGAAGCGATAGCTAGCGGGGAAAGCATGCTAGTGACAAAAATAAATAGTTTCATTTTGTGACAGAAAGATTGGTGAAAGTTATAAAGAACGGTAACTCTTTGGATACTCATCGTGATGATTATCCAAAGAGTTACCGTTCGTTGTTTTTATTTGTTTTGTTTTTTTAAATTTCTTGTCATGACATTCTTTATGGAAGTCCTATTTGATCACGATCCATAATTAGCCATTAACTAATGTTCTGTGACAAATTCTTCTATCGCATGACAAATTGAAGTCTGCAGTAATTATAGCACATTTACTCCCCTCGCACGTGTTTAGGAGCAGGGAAATTAATAAATGACATTTTAATTACAGAAATTTAAATTTTCTAAGTCTTATTCTTTCTACTTTGAAACGAAATGTGATTGCATTAATTTTCTTTGCTTTTTTTGCAAAATGTACCTTCATTTCCTTCAGCTGTGCACATCTTATTAATCTCGGTCGATTTTTATGATATCTTCTTTTCGTGATCTTCCTAATCGCATTTTAGTTCAACGCTAAGTTTCTACGATATCTAATATATAAAGTGTTACACCGGCTTTTTTTACACAGGAGAAACTGCACCGGTTGTCACTATAAATAGTGCGAGTCACCAGAGACACAGAGAAGACAAAGCACAGTCTTGTAACTGTCTAGCCAAGTGCTGGTCATTTTCTTACTTTGTTAATACACTTGTTAAACCAACCCTCGACTTGACTTCCTTTATTTATTATTTACTGTTGGACAACTTCACAACATAAAGTTAAGACGATTTTTCCCCTGTATCTTCTCGGAGAATAGGAAAATAACCACAGGCATCACAGGCTACAAAACTCAGCATTATATTACGCTTATTAACTCGAGCGTGTTTTAGAAAAATTGTTAATATATTTTTCCAGCTACCACTAAATATTACATTTTGCCCACCATCTACGGCTCTCCGACAAACCAACTCCATATAGGTGGTAGCAAAACTTTTCTCCCTAACGATTCTGTATTGTCACTCTACTCATCGACACCGGGAACTAATAAACACAGTTTAAATTTCACAAAAGACTCCGTTCTTATTTATTAATGCCTGGTATTAATTTACTACATAATATAAAGCAATACGCAAACACTTAATGACCGCTCCCGTTCACTCCGATGATTTTCCGCGAATATCAGATTACGTTATTTCTATTTCTAGCTATGACTTCTATATTTATATTCATTCCGGAATTAAGCGAATGAAATTAACGAACACAGTTCCTGGAACATTTAATCATTCAACATGGCGGCTACAATTTCTTGATCGATTCGACTTCCTATTTAATTCAATAAGCGCCAAGATACGCGTAGACCCCGATACATTTATATTTTCAAAATCATACACCTTTAACACGCATATTATAGAAAACTTGCCCAAATCCAGTCATTTTCATCAACTTCAAATGACCTAAACCGTGTCATTGTTGAACTTTAGATTTAGTCGGCAGAAGCTAAATCTTAACATAAAACGCATGCCAATAAACAAGCTTAGCTGAATTGGCCTATTTTCACA
The DNA here is from genome assembly GCA_963556195.1 of Sepiola atlantica. Lineage (NCBI taxonomy): Eukaryota > Metazoa > Mollusca > Cephalopoda > Sepiida > Sepiolidae > Sepiola > Sepiola atlantica. The sequence goes on along the minus strand of OY744534.1, from coordinate 80,223,841 downwards.
TGTATTTTTAACTCGAAACCGTGGCGCTGTCGTTTAGAAGGCAGGTTTCATGATCGCAAGTTTTAGCGTTCGATTTCATTCTACTCTACCACTGTTTTCTTCGCCAACACGGTAGAGGGAGGGGGAGAGAAAGAACAATAGGCCGTTTCTTTGTTATTCAACGTCATGCAAGAGGTAGTACTTTCTCTCGTGCAACGCCGGGCGACGGGTTCCGCTAGTATATATATATACAGTTATGTGTGTATATGTTTATATATTTATATGTACAGGATTTACTCCTAAAATAATTAACCGATAATTATAAATTTTGGGCAGAGCTGTGTGGGTAATGTAGACTATATTTAGTTATTCTTTTAAATATGACTAATCATTAATTAAATATTGACCAGAATTAAATATTGAAATCGATTGTAAATAGATGTTTTCTTCTTGAAAAACACACATCGATATTTGAAATAATTGATTTCCGAAACAGAATTAAGTATATGCCTCGTATGAAAAAGATATTAGCGTCAAAGTAACGGAGAAAGTAACTCTTCTTAACATATATACATAATATATGTGTAAAATAATGGCCACTACTGGGTGGACGTCCGTACTTGTTGGAGAATAAAAATGAATGTACGGACGTCCACCCAGTAGTGGCCATTATTTTATCTTTATTTTTCCTCCCAATATGTCTACCCTACATGTATTTGTACATGCATGACATTTTTTCTCTATATTATCATCCTAATGAAGTCTTATAAATAAAGACGAAACGTTGATGTACACATAAAAAAATTCCATTTTTTTGGTTTTCCTTTTTCATTTTCCCATCACGTCGGATTACCTTCATTCTTCTCTTCCCATATATATATATATATATATATATATATAAAACCGGTGTATAACAAGGACTTTTCCTATTATACATTTACCTTAAATAAGAATCATCAGAATAATACATGTGTTTGAAGTTTCCGAAACACGCAGTTGCGAATCGGCGTGATCTCTTTGTACTGCAGCTACTTTTTTACATATATTAATATCCATTATATTGCTTTTCATATCGGGTTCTCTACGAATCAGAGTTATCTGATCTTGTTTCGAAATGCTTTCTTTATTTTCAATAACACGTGGATAACATGATAAATATCACGATCTTTGTCTTTTATTGATACCTTAGTGTATCTACTCTACGACCTAGCAAGGAATAATCCTTGGTAAATTGTGTGGAGAACTTATTTGTTTAGAGAAAATCTGAAGAATTGATCATAATATAATCAACAGAAATATATAGATATACATTTTATATATATTTGTTTCAAATAGAAATCGCTCAAGATAAAGAATGAATCCTCTTGATGTACGGAGCTAAAATGAACAAAAGATGATTATCACAAAGACAGGAGACGTCTATTGGCCTTAGTCTTAAAAAGACCAAGGTTATAGGTAGAAGGAAAACAGTCAGCGGAAAGAGAGTTCCAAAAGCCTGAAGTGCTTGGGAAGAATCTATTCGAATAAGAAGCTGTATTAAAATAAGGTATTAAAAGAGCGAATTGATGGAGTAGAAGACAAGAATGCCACACTCTGTTGAACGCCTTCGAAATGTGAAGTCAACGGTTCTACCCTCTTTTGAATTATACATGTACTGACAGACCAGCTCAATTACAACAGTCAGTAGATCAGCAGTTGAACAGAAACCACGAAAGTTATACTGAACATCACTAACGAGGCTCAGACTTTCCAGAAAATGAACAAGCTTGCCGTTGACCAATATTTAAAAAAACTTTGCTAATAACAGAGAGGAAACTATGAAGACGATACCTAGTTGAGTAAAACCGATCATACACAGTTTTTAAGATTGGGACAACAGATGACTCTTTCCAACAAGAAGCTAAAACAGAAATGAGATAAACAAAGATTAAACAATTTCGAGACGATAAGAGAATGTTCAAGGGAACACAACGTTTGAGAATGACAACAGAAATTGAATCAAAGTCGGAAGCCATTAAACTGGTCAAGATCCGAAAGAACCATCGTTGGGCTGATAATGACAGAATCAAGAGATTTACCAGGTTTGAAAGGAAATCTATGAAGGGCCGAACGAGAGTCATTACGATAAAAATTGTATTATATATATATATATATATATATATATATATATATATATATATATATATATATATATATATATATATATAGTCTCGGAAGTTTCTCAACCATTAAAACTATATTTTAAAAAAACCTTATAGTCCCAAGTCTTCCAGTGGAAAATCACTCATATAAGTCAATTTATTTTTTACATTTATTATATTAATTTATTTCTAACACTATTTTAAGGGATCATCAGTTGTTTACCATGAAAAACTGTTTCGGGAATATATATATATATGTGTGTGTTTTCTTTACAAATATGATCTAAAGTTAAGATCGGATTTTAACTCTTGGAATCTCTATTTATAACAGCTGTTGATCGATAACATCGACATGCCAGTGTCGCAAATTTTGTACATGTCTGTGTAAATAAAAATAATCATATATAAAGCTCTATTTTATATTGAGCACTTTTTATAAGCCCGCTTGAAATTCCTTGGATTACTATCCTGTGGAGGTTTACCTTGCCTGGATTATATATATATATATATATATATATATATATATATATATATATATATATATATATATATATATATATATATAAAGGGAGGTAGTGCAGTATTAGTGCAGTTCCAAGGAGAGAAAAGTATATATGTAAAGGAGTAAGGCTACCAACATTTGTAAAATGTGTTTTTGAAAATTTATTTATTACTTTGTTATTTTATCATTTTATCATTTTATATAACGCGTTTCAAGCGGTGGTCCGCTTTCATCAGATATCCAAATGGATTAACATATTTGGTGTAAGCGGACCACCGCTTGAAACGCGTTATATAAAATGATAAAATGATAAAATAATAGAATAATAAATAAATGTTGAAAAGAACATTTTACAAATGTTGGCAGCCTTACTCCTTTACATATATATATATATATATATATATATATATATATATATATACATACACACATACATATTTATATATATATATATAAAGATAAATGAGGGAAGAGAGATAAAGATGTACGAATGACACATCTATATATTTGTCACTCGTACATCTTTATCTCTCTTCCTTCATTTATCTTTATAATTGCTCTATCTCGTATATTCAGCTTAAACCATTTCACTATAGGTTCTATCCTCTAGAAGTATACTTTTAGTTTCATATTTTATTATATATATATATATATATATATATATATATATATATATATATATATATATATATATATATATATATATATATATATGAAAGAGAGAAAAGAAAACATATAATATTTCTATGTTTAATTGTTTTTTTCATTCTGCGTTTCATACAATGTGTCTTCACAACATTTTGTCTTATGATATATTGTGTATTTTATCCTCATATATATATATATATATATATATATATATATATATATGGAACCTGAAACAGGTAAAGCAAAAAATATAATTTCTGTATTCATCAATGGTTCGTCTTCATTACAAGACTTCCTCAGGATGATTGTCAGAAGAAAAACAAACACATGTACCAAATGTTTGACACAATGTGATGGCGGGTGGAAGCTTGAAATTGAAGCCGCTAATGAAAAAATAAATCATGAGATACAAATAGACGGTCGCGGAACCCTTTATTAAATCCACGGGGTTAGCATGCTCTCGTTCCATCTGCCATGACTGGGAAGAAGTCTTCAGTAATTCGCAATTCTTCGTATCGCCCGCATTGGGGATTGAACCTTCAACCTTCAGATGACTGGCACTTAGAACTGAATCATACTTACTACTATATCCACTGTGCTACGGGTCCTTGCGAACCATATATACAAGGGTGTGTTATTTTCATAAAAATGTAAAGAAACCTATTTTGTTTATATACCATATTCCTTATTAATGTATTTCGTGCATGTGTACGAAAGTTTCAAGTATCTGTGCAGTTTTATTGTTGGTTTTTGTTTGCAATTAATATGAAAGGCGGTTCAGTGTAATGGTAAGTTACTTACTGCTTAGAAAGTTTTCTCCGAACTGGTAGCAATCTTCAAATATGGCGGAGGGTTAAGTCATCAAGTGCAAATATTTCACAGAGACGATTTGAACCAAAGCCATAGGTGATTAAAGCTGTGTCGACGGAAAATAAAGATGCAATGGATAACAGAATGTTTGAAAATGGAAGTGTATTTACTTATGTAATCTTTGTAAAGCTTCATACAGAAAATTATAGAATCCCATTTCAATATTAAAAGACGAAAATAAACCACAAAATCTCGCCAATATCTAAATCCAACCAGTTTTAAATATTGTTCTAATATTACACAACATTAAAAGCAAATAAACCCTATTTTAAATATATTCGTAATGGGTCAAAAACAAAAAAAATATATATATAAAAATATTGTCTATCATTTTTATAACAATATATTAAGATGGGTACGTGACTATGTCAACCTATATTCGGATGTGACCAATAATTAATTGGCTAAAAACAAAAGGATTGATACTGGGCTGGGATCGAAGTGTGGTATCTGTTTTGTATTCGGTCAGAAAAAGAGAAATTTTTTGTTGAATGGGGTACTTTTTAATTTTGACCCATTCTAAGTGATTTTTTTGTGTTGTACTGGATATCTCCCACATAATAAAACCGCCGAAATAATTATTTCTAAATGGGGCTAAAATGGATTCTTACATTTTCTGAATGGGGCTAAAATGGATTGTTACATTTGCTGAATGGGGCTAAAATGGATTGTTACATTTTCTGAATGGGGCTGAAATGGATTCTTACATTTTCTGAATGGGGCTAAAATGGATTCTTACATTTTCTGAATGGAGCTAAAATGGATTCTTACATTTTCTGAATGGGGCTAAAATGGATTCTTACATTTTCTGAATGGGGCTAAAATGGATTCTTACATTTTCTGAATGGGGCTAAAATGGATTCTTACATTTTCTGAATGGGGCTAAAATGTATTCTTACATTTTCTGAATGGGGCTAAAATGTATTCTTACATTTTCTGAATGAGGCTAAAATTGATTCTTACATTTTCTGAATGGGGCTAAAATGGATGCTTACATTTTCTGAATGGGGCTAAAATGGATTCTTACATTTTCTGAATGATGCTAAAATTGATTCTTACATTTTCTGAATGTGGCTAAAATGGATTCTTACATTTTCTGAATGGGGCTAAAATGTATTCTTACATTTTCTGAATGGGGCTAAAATGTATTCTTACATTTTCTGAATGGGGCTAAAATGTATTCTTACATTTTCTTAATGGGGCTAAAATGTATTCTTACATTTTCTGAATGGGGCTAAAATTGATTGTTACATTTTCTGAATGGGGCTAAAATGGATTCTTACATTTTCTGAATGGGGCTAAAATGGATTCTTACATTTTCTGAATGAGGCTAAAATGGATTCTTACATTTTCTGAATGGGGCTAAAATGGATTGGTACATTTTAATGAATAGGGCTAAAATTGATTCTTACATTTTCTGAATGTGGCTAAAATGGATTCTTACATTTTCTGAATGGGGCTTAAATGTATTCTTACATTTTCTGAATGGGGCTAAAATGTATTCTTACATTTTCTGAATGGGGCTAAAATGTATTCTTACATTTTCTTAATGGGGCTAAAATGGATTCTTACATTTTCTGAATGGGGCTAAAATGTATTCTTACATTTTCTGAATGAGGCTAAAATTAATTCTTACATTTTCTGAATGGGGCTAAAATGGATGCTTACATTTTCTGAATAGGGCTAAAATAGATTCTTACATTTTCTGAATGGGGCTAAAATTGATTCTTACATTTTCTGAATGTGGCTAAAATGGATTCTTACATTTTCTGAATGGGGCTAAAATGTATTCTTACATTTTCTGAATGGGGCTAAAATGTATTCTTACATTTTCTTAATGGGGCTAAAATGGATTCTTACATTTTCTGAATGAGGCTAAAATTGATTCTTACATTTTCTGAATGGGGTTTAAATGGATGCTTACATTTTCTGAATGGGGCTAAAATGTATTCTTACATTTTCTGAATGGGGCTAAAATTGATTCTTACATTTTCTGAATGTGGCTAAAATGGATTCTTACATTTTCTGAATGGGGCTAAAATGTATTCTTACATTTTCTGAATGTGGCTAAAATGTATTCTTACATTTTCTGAATGGGGCTAAAATGGATTCTTACATTTTCTTAATGGGGCTAAAATGGATTCTTACATTTTCTGAATGGGGCTAAAATGGATTCTTACATTTTCTGAATTGGGCTAAAATGGATTCTTACATTTTCTGAATGGGGCTAAAATGGATTCTTACATTTTCTGAATGGGGCTAAAATGGATTCTTACATTTTCTGAATGGGGCTAAAATGGATTCTTACATTTTCTGAATGGGGCTAAAATGTATTCTTACATTTTCTGAATGGGGCTAAAATGGATTCTTACATTTTCTGAATGAGGCTAAAATTGATTCTTACATTTTCTGAATGGGGCTAAAATGGATGCTTACATTTTCTGAATGGGGCTAAAATGGATTCTAACATTTTCTGAATGGAGCTACAATTGATTCTTACATTTTCTGAATGTGGCTAAAATGGATTCTTACATTTTCTGAATGGGGCTAAAATGTATTCTTACATTTTCTGAATGGGGCTAAAATGTATTCTTACATTTTCTGAATGGGGCTAAAATGTATTCTTACATTTTCTTAATGGGGCTAAAATGGATTCTTACATTTTCTGAATGGGGCTAAAATTGATTGTTACATTTTCTGAATGAGGCTAAAATGGATTCTTACATTTTCTGAATGGGGCTAAAATGGATTCTTACATTTTCTGAATGAGGCTAAAATAGCTTCTTACATTTTCTGAATGGGGCTAAAATGGATTGCTACATTTTAATGAATAGGGCAAAAATTGATTCTTACATTTTCTGAATGTGGCTAAAATGTATTCTTACATTTTCTGAATGGGGCTAAAATGTATTCTTACATTTTCTGAATGGGGCTAAAATGTATTCTTACATTTTCTGAATGGGGCTAAAATAGATTCTTACATTTTCTGAATGGGGCTAAAATGGATTCTTACATTTTCTGAATGGGGCTAAAATGGATTCTTTCATTTTCTGAATGGGGCTAAAATGGATTCTTACATTTTCTGAATGGGGCTAAAATTGATTCTTACATTTTCTGAATGTGGCTAAAATTGATTCTTACATTTTCTGAATGGGGCTAAAATGTATTCTTACATTTTCTGAATGGGGCTAAAATGTATTCTTACATTTTCTGAATGGGGCTAAAATGGATTCTTACATTTTCTGAATGGGGCTAAAATGGATTCTTACATTTTCTGAATGGGGCTAAAATGGATTCTTACATTTTCTGAATGGGGCTAAAATGGATTCTTACATTTTCTGAATGGGGCTAAAATGGATTCTTACATTTTCTGAATGGGGCTAAAATGGATTCTTAAATTTTCTGAATGGGGCTAAAATGTATTCTTACATTTTCTGAATGGGGCTAAAATGGATTCTTACATTTTCTGAATGAGGCTAAAATTGATTCTTACATTTTCTGAATGGGGCTAAAATGGATGCTTACATTTTCTGAATGGGGCTAAAATGTATTCTTACATTTTCTGAATGTGGCTAAAATGTATTCTTACATTTTCTGAATGGGGCTAAAATGTATTCTTACATTTTCTGAATGGGGCTAAAATGTATTCTTACATTTTCTTAATGGGGCTAAAATGGATTCTTACATTTTCTGAATGGGGCTAAAATTGATTGTTACATTTTCTGAATGGGGCTAAAATGGATTCTTACATTTTCTGAATGGGGCTAAAATGGATTCTTACATTTTCTGAATGAGGCTAAAATGGATTCTTACATTTTCTGAATGGGGCTAAAATGGATTGGTACATTTTAATGAATAGGGCTAAAATTGATTCTTACATTTTCTGAATGTGGCTAAAATGGATTTATACATTTTCTTAATAGGGCTAAAATGTATTCTTACATTTTCTGAATGGGGCTAAAATGTATTCTTACATTTTCTGAATGGGGCTAAAATGTATTCTTACATTTTCTTAATGGGGCTAAAATCGATTCTTACATTTTCTGAATGGGGCTAAAATGGATTCTTACATTTTCTGAATGGGGCTAAAATGGATTCTTACATTTTCTGAATGGGGCTAAAATGTATTCTTACATTTTCTGAATGGGGCTAAAATGGATTCTTACATTTTCTGAATGTGGCTAAAATTGATTCTTACATTTTCTGAATGGGGCTAAAATGGATGCTTACATTTTCTGAATGGGGCTAAAATAGATTCTTACATTTTCTGAATGGGGCTAAAATTGATTCTTACATTTTCTGAATGTGGCTAAAATGGATTCTTACATTTTCTGAATGGGGCTAAAATGTATTCTTACATTTTCTGAATGGGGCTAAAATGTATTCTTACATTTTCTGAATGGGGCTAAAATGTATTCTTACATTTTCTTAATGGGGCTAAAATGGATTCTTACATTTTCTGAATGAGGCTAAAATTGATTCTTACATTTTCTGAATGGGGCTAAAATGGATGCTTACATTTTCTGAATGGGGCTAAAATGGATTCTTACATTTTCTGAATGGGGCTAAAATTGATTCTTACATTTTCTGAATGGGACTGAAATGGATTCTTACATTTTCTGAATGAGGCTAAAATGGAATCTTACATTTTCTGAATGGGGCTAAAATGGATTGGTACATTTTAATGAATAGGGCTAAAATTGATTCTTACATTTTCTGAATGTGGCTAAAATGGATTCTTACATTTTCTGAATGGGGCTAAAATGTATTCTTACATTTTCTGAATGGGGCTAAAATGTATTCTTACATTTTCTGAATGGGGCTAAAATGTATTCTTACATTTTATTAATGGGGCTAAAATGGATTCTTACATTTTCTGAATGGGGCTAAAATTGATTCTTACATTTTCTGAATGGGGCTAAAATGGATGCTTACATTTTCTGAATGGGGCTAAAATGGATTCTTACATTTTCTGAATGGGGCTAAAATTGATTCTTACATTTTCTGAATGAGGCTAAAATGGATTCTTACATTTTCTGAATGGGGCTAAAATGGATTGGTACATTTTAATAAATAGGGCTAAAATTGATTCTTACATTTTCTGAATGTGGCTAAAATGATTCTTACATTTTCTGAATGGGGCTAAAATGTATTCTTACATTTTCTGAATGGGGCTAAAATGTATTCTTACATTTTCTGAATGGGGCTAAAATGTATTCTTACATTTTCTTAATGGGGCTAAAATGGATTCTTACATTTTCTGAATGGGGCTAAAATAAATTCTTACATTTTTTGAATGGGGCTAAAATGGATTCTTACATTTTCTGAATGGGGCTAAAATGTATTCTTACATTTTCTGAATGGGGCTAAAATGGATTCTTACATTTTCTGAATGAGGCTAAAATTGATTCTTACATTTTCTGAATGGGGCTAAAATGGATGCTTACATTTTCTGAATGGGGCTAAAATAGATTCTTACATTCTCTGAATGGGGCTAAAATTGATTCTTACATTTTCTGAATGTGGCTAAAATGGATTCTTACATTTTCTGAATGGGGCTAAAATGTATTCTTACATTTTCTGAATGGGGCTAAAATGTATTCTTACATTTTCTGAATGGGGCTAAAATGTATTCTTACATTTTCTTAATGGGGCTAAAATGGATTCTTACATTTTCTGAATGAGGCTAAAATTGATTCTTACATTTTCTGAATGGGGCTAAAATGGATGCTTACATTTTCTGAATGGGGCTAAAATGGATTCTTACATTTTCTGAATGGGGCTAAAATTGATTCTTACATTTTCTGAATGGGGCTAAAATGGATTGGTACATTTTAATGAATAGGGCTAAAATGGATTCTTACATTTTCTGAATGGAGCTACAATTGATTCTTACATTTTCTGAATGTAACTAAAATGGATTCTTACATTTTCTGAATGGGGCTAAAATGTATTCTTACATTTTCTGAATGGGGCTAAAATGTATTCTTACATTTTCTGAATGGGGCTAAAATGTAGTCTTACATTTTCTGAATGGGGCTAAAATGGATTCTTACATTTTCTGAATGGGGCTAAAATTGATTGTTACATTTTCTGAATGGGGCTAAAATGGATTCTGTCATTTTCTGAATGGGGCTAAAATGGATTCTTACATTTTCTGAATGAGGCTAAAATAGCTTCTTACATTTTCTGAATGGGGCTAAAATGGATTGCTACATTTTAATGAATAGGGCTAAAATTGATTCTTACATTTTCTGAATGTGGCTAAAATGTATTCTTACATTTTCTGAATGGGGCTAAAATGTATTCTTACATTTTCTGAATGGGGCTAAAATGTATTCTTACATTTTCTGAATGGGGCTAAAATAGATTCTTACATTTTCTGAATGGGGCTAAAATGGATTCTTACATTTTCTGAATGGGGCTAAAATGGATTCTTTCATTTTCTGAATGGGGCTAAAATGGATTCTTACATTTTCTGAATGGGGCTAAAATTGATTCTTACATTTTCTGAATGTGGCTAAAATAGATTCTTACATTTTCTGAATGGGGCTAAAATGTATTCTTACATTTTCTGAATGGGGCTAAAATGTATTCTTACATTTTCTGAATGGGGCTAAAATGTATTCTTACATTTTCTTAATGGGGCTAAAATGGATTCTTACATTTTCTGAATGGGGCTAAAATGGATTCTTACATTTTCTGAATGGGGCTAAAATAGATTCTTACATTTTCTGAATGGGGCTAAAATGGATTCTTACATTTTCTGAATGGGGCTAAAATGGATTCTTACATTTTCTGAATGGGGCTAAAATGGATTCTTACATTTTCTGAATGGGGATAAAATGTATTCTTACATTTTCTGAATGGGGCTAAAATGGATTCTTACATTTTCTGAATGAGGCTAAAATTGATTCTTACATTTTCTGAATGGGGCTAAAATGGATGCTTACATTTTCTGAATGGGGCTAAAATGGATTCTTACATTTTCTGAATGGGGCTAAAATTGATTCTCACATTTTCTGAATGTGGCTAAAATGTATTCTTACATTTTCTGAATGGGGCTAAAATGTATTCTTACATTTTCTGAATGGGGCTAAAATGTATTCTTACATTTTCTTAATGGGGCTAAAATGGATTCTTACATTTTCTGAATGGGGCTAAAATTGATTGTTACATTTTCTGAATGGGGCTAAAATGGATTCTTACATTTTCTGAATGGGGCTAAAATGGATTCTTACATTTTCTGAATGAGGCTAAAATGGATTCTTACATTTTCTGAATGAGGCTAAAATGGATTGGTACATTTTAATGAATAGGGCTAAAATTGATTCTTACATTTTCTGAATGTGGCTAAAATGGATTTATACATTTTCTGAATGGGGCTAAAATGTATTCTTACATTTTCTGAATGGGGCTAAAATGTATTCTTACATTTTCTGAATGGGGCTAAAATGTATTCTTACATTTTCTAAATGGGGCTAAAATGGATTCTTACATTTTCTGAATGGGGCTAAAATGGATTCTTACATTTTCTGAATGGGGCTAAAATGGATTCTTACATTTTCTGAATGGGGCTAAAATGTATTCTTACATTTTCTGAATGGGGCTAAAATGGATTCTTACATTTTCTGAATGAGGCTAAAATTGATTCTTACATTTTCTGAATGGGGCTAAAATGGATGCTTACATTTTCTGAATGGGGCTAAAATAGATTCTTACATTTTCTGAATGGGGCTAAAATGTATTCTTACATTTTCTGAATGGGGCTAAAATGTATTCTTACATTTTCTGAATGGGGCTAAAATGTATTCTTACATTTTCTTAATGGGGCTAAAATGGATTCTTACATTTTCTGAATGAGGCTAAAATTGATTCTTACATTTTCTGAATGGGGCTAAAATGGATGCTTACATTTTCTGAATGGGGCTAAAATGGATTCTTACATTTTCTGAATGGGGCTAAAATTGATTCTTACATTTTCTGAATGGGGCTAAAATGGATTCTTACATTTTCTGAATGAGGCTAAAATGGATTCTTACATTTTCTGAATGGGGCTAAAATGGATTGGTACATTTTAATGAATAGGGCTAAAATTGATTCTTACATTTTCTGAATGTGGCTAAAATGGATTCTTACATTTTCTGAATGGGGCTAAAATGTATTCTTACATTTTCTGAATGGGGCTAAAATGTATTCTTACATTTTCTGAATCGGGCTAAAATGTATTCTTACATTTTATTAATGGGGCTAAAATGGATTCTTACATTTTCTGAGTGGGGCTAAAATTGATTCTTACATTTTCTGAATGGGGCTAAAATGGATGCTTACATTTTCTGAATGGGGCTAAAATGGATTCTTACATTTTCTGAATGGGGCTAAAATTGATTCTTACATTTTCTGAATGTGGCTAAAATGGATTTTTACATTTTCTGAATGGGGCTAAAATGTATTCTTACATTTTCTGAATGGGGCTAAAATGTATTCTTACATTTTCTGAATGGGGCTAAAATGTATTCTTACATTTTCTTAATGGGGCTAAAATGGATTCTTACATTTTCTGAATGGGGCTAAAATTGATTGTTACATTTTCTGAATGGGGCTAAAATGGATTCTTACATTTTCTGAATGGGGCTAAAATGGATTCTTACATTTTCTGAATGAGGCTAAAATGGATTCTTACATTTTCTGAATGGGGCTAAAATGGATTGGTACATTTTAATAAATAGGGCTAAAATTTATTCTTACATTTTCTGAATGTGGCTAAAATGGATTCTTACATTTTCTGAATGGGGCTAAAATGTATTCTTACATTTTCTGAATGGGGCTAAAATGTATTCTTACATTTTCTGAATGGGGCTAAAATGTATTCTTACATTTTCTGAATGGGGCTAAAATGGATTCTTACATTTTCTGAATGTGGCTAAAATTTATTCTTACATTTTCTGAATGGGGCTAAAATGGATGCTTACATTTTCTGAATGGGGCTAAAATAGATTCTTACATTTTCTGAATGGGGCTAAAATTGATTCTTACATTTTCTGAATGTGGCTAAAATGGATTCTTACATTTTCTGAATGGGGCTAAAATGTATTCTTACATTTTCTGAATGGGGCTAAAATGTATTCTTACATTTTCTGAATGGGGCTAAAATGTATTCTTACATTTTCTTAATGGGGCTAAAATGGATTCTTACATTTTCTGAATGAGGCTAAAATTGATTTTTACATTTTCTGAATGGGGCTAAAATGGATGCTTACATTTTCTGAATGGGGCTAAAATGGATTCTTACATTTTCTGAATGGGGCTAAAATTGATTCTTACATTTTCTGAATGGGGCTAAAATGGATTCTTACATTTTCTGAATGAGGCTAAAATGGATTCTTACATTTTCTGAATGGGGCTAAAATGGATTGGTACATTTTAATGAATAGGGCTAAAATTGATTCTTACATTTTCTGAATGTGGCTAAAATAGATTTTTACATTTTCTGAATGGGGCTAAAATGTATTCTTACATTTTCTGAATGGGGCTAAAATGTATTCTTACATTTTCTGAATGGGGCTAAAATGTATTCTTAACTTTTATTAATGGGGCTAAAATGGATTCTTACATTTTCTGAATGGGGCTAAAATGGATTCTTACATTTTCTGAATGGGGCTAAACTGGATTCTTACATTTTCTGAATGGGGCTAAAATGTATTCTTACATTTTCTGAATGGGGCTAAAACGGATTCTTACATTTTCTGAATGAGGCTAAAATTGATTCTTACATTTTCTGAATGGGGCTAAAATGGATGCTTACATTTTCTGAATAGGGCTAAAATGGATTCTTACATTTTCTGAATGGGGCTAAAATTGATTCTTACATTTTCTGAATGTGGCTAAAATGGATTCTTACATTTTCTGAATGGGGCTAAAATGTATTCTTACATTTTCTGAATGGGGCTAAAATGTATTCTTACATTTTCTGAATGGGGCTAAAATGTATTCTTACATTTTCTTAATGGGGCTAAAATGTATTCTTACATTTTCTGAATGGGGCTAAAATTGATTGTTACATTTTCTGAATGGGGCTAAAATGGATTCTTACATTTTCTGAATGGGGCTAAAATGGATTCTTACATTTTCTGAATGAGGCTAAAATGGATTCTTACATTTTCTTAATGGGGCTAAAATGGATTGGTACATTTTAATGAATAGGGCTAAAATGGATTCTTACATTTTCTGAATGGGGCTAAAATGGATTGGTACATTTTAATGAATAGGGCTAAAATGGATTCTTACATTTTATGAATAGGGCTAAAATGGATTCTTACATTTTCTGAATGGGGCTAAAATGGATTCTTACATTTTCTGAATAGGGCTAAAATGGATTCTTACTAACCACCGTTTGCCATGGCTGATAGAACCCGTCCCAAGAGTCAAACGTCTAAACTCTTCGGTCTAAAATTCACATGTAACTTGAACTGGAACACATACATATTATCTACCGCAAAGAATGTGGGATCTTTGTAACGCACTAGAAAACTTCCCACACTCGCCAGCATCTTAGACTTCAATAGATCCCCCATTCGCCCATTCATGTAGTAGTGTTGCAACACCTGGGCTAGTGCACCAACCACTAATGTATCTCTCTCTCTTTTGGATGTAAAAGAAGGGCTCTAATTTAATAGACCCCACGCTAAGTACTAATGTTCATCCTTTGACCCATCGCCGCAATGTTCTTGTTCGACGAGTACTTCAACAGAATGTGCTCCAATGAACATACTGCACTTGTACCCCAACGTAAATACCCGCTACAAACCAAACTCGCATCAAAATACCACGAATACACGTGTAGAAGTGCCAAAATACCACAAATACACATGTAGAAGTGCCAAAATACCACGAATAAACATGTAGAAGTGCCAAAATACCACGAATACACATGTAGAAGTGCCAAAATACCACGAATACACATGTAGAAGTGCCAAAATACCACGAATACACATGTAGAAGTGCCAAAATACCACAAATACACATGTAGAAGTGCCAAAATACCACGAATACACATGTAGAAGTGCCAAAATACCACGAATACACATGTAGAAGTGCCAAAATACCACAAATACACATGTAGAAGTGCCAAAATACTACGAATACACATGTAGAAGTGCCAAAATACCACAAATACACATGTAGAAGTGCCAAAATACCACGAATACACATGTAGAAGTGCCAAAATATCACGAATACACATGTAGAAGTGCCAAAATACCACAAATACACACGTAGAAGTGCCAAAATACCACGAATACACATGTAAAAGTGCCAAAATACCACAAATACACATGTAGAAGTGCCAAAATACCACAAATACACATGTAGAAGTGCCAAAATACCACGAATACACATGTAGAAGTGCCAAAATACCACGAATACACATGTAGAAGTGCCAAAATACCACAAATACACACGTAGAAGTGCCAAAATACCACGAATACACATGTAGAAGTGCCAAAATACCACAAATACACATGTAGAAGTGCCAAAATACCACGAATACACATGTAGAAGTGCCAAAATACCACAAATACACATGTAGAAGTGCCAAAATACTACGAATACACATGTAGAAGTGCCAAAATACCACACATACACATGTAGAAGTCCCAAAATACCACAAATACACATGTAGAAGTGCCAAAATACCACAAATACACATGTAGAAGTGCCAAAATACCACAAATACACATGTAGAAGTGCCAAAATACCACGAATACACATGTAGAAGTGCCAAAATACCACAAATACACACGTAGAAGTGCCAAAATACCACGAATACACATGTAGAAGTGTCAAAATTCCGAAAAACTTTCTATTCAAATAGATTTTTCCCCCTTGGCCCGTTTGCTTTTGGAATTCCATCTCTGCTCCCTTTACTGTACCAATATGCATAAATTTAAATGTAATGTGAACAAACATCGTACTACACAACTCCACACTTAGGATGGTCAATATAACTCTGCCCACTAAGCACAGTACCCTTTACTTATCAAGTGGCTATATGTCCTGTTTTAGTTAGAATAAATTTAAAAAATATATATTTTAGGAAAACGCCGAAATTCAAGCTGTATTTCTCTACCTATCAAAAACGTATCTCCGGTAGTTTCTCTTTTCTACTGAAATGAAAGAAAACTGATTATAGGAAGGTGTGGTTAGTGTTTGCGCAACCCTGTATTTACATTCGTAGAGGTCACCCGATCAACTTCCCCTCATTTAGTTGCGCTGCGGAGTGGGGAGTAAAGAAGTCACCTTTTCTCGTGTGCCTATCTGCAGCGCTTTGTGCGTTGATGTCTCGAAGTTTTAACTCTTCACAGTCTAGTCGTGTTTTTAGCAGAAACTTACCCGTCTCTTTGCCGGAGACTCAGTCGCAGTGGTGCATCTTCAGGCAATATATGAAAAAGAAAAACCGAGCGCGCCCTGCGGCGATTTATCGCTTGGGTTCACCGAGTACCTGGCTAAGAGAAATTAGATTTGGATGTTCAGTGTTTGTTTTGGGAGAAATTAGATTGAGGAAAATTGCGTCTTTCTTTTATGCGATAAATAAATATAAAGAAACAAAAAAATGGCATTAGCGAAAAGAAGGAAAGAGGGAAGAATAAATAATACAAAGAATATATTGTAAAATTGAAAAACAAAGGTTGAACCGAATATAAATACACACACCCACACCCACACACACATACATATATATATATATATATATATATATATATATATGTGTGTGTGTGTGTGTAAAAACTTTCGCAAAGATTGATTTAGATAAATATATATATATATATATATATAAATATATATATATATATATATTTATCTAAATCAATATATACATATATATATATATATGCGTAAAAACTTTCGCAAAGATTGATTTATATAAATATATATATATATATATATTAATCCAGGTAGGGTAAAAATCCACAGGGTAGAAATCCAAAGGGAATCAAACCGGGTTTATAAAAGAGTGCTCAATAAAAATATAGAGCTGTATTGTGAATGCTTTTATTCAAACATGTACAAGGTCTGCTACACTGGCATGTCGATGTTATCGATCTACAGCTCTCAAGAGCTGAGGTCTCATCAGGCAGAAAATTGTTTTTTTGATTCAACTGGTTGCTGAATTCCAGGGAGAATGAAGTCAAGCAAAAAAGAAGAGGAGAAAGAAATAAAAGTCATGTGACCGATTTTAAAATATGATTGCCGTTAGAAATTACTATTTTCTTATTTTTATCTTTTATATATTTTATTTTATATATATATATCCAACGCTGAGCTGGGGTAGAAAGGGGGGGGGCTAGGAAAAGAAAAAGAAGAGAGAAGGGAAAGAGATACAATTGCTGTCAAAAAAGTTTAATTTACAGCTGTTAATATTTTTATTTTGTATTTTTATATATATATATATATATATATATATATATATATATATTTATATATATATATATATATATATATTTATATATATATATATGTTTGTGTGTGTGTGTGTGTGTGGAAAAACTTTCGCATTAATTCATTTAGATAAATAAATATATATATGTATATATATATATATATACATATATATATGTATATATATATATGTATATATATATATATATATATATGTATATATATGTTTATATAAATTAATGAATCCGAAAGTTGTTTTCACCTATCCTTACTATACAATCATCAATTTAATTAGATAAATATATATATATATATATATATATATATATATATATATATATATATATGTGTGTGTGTGTGTGTATGTGTGTGAACACTTACGCATTAATTAATTCATATAAATGTATATATATATATGTATATATATATATCTATAAATGACTATATACATATATATATATATAAATGAATATATATATATATATATTTATATATATATATATATATATATATATATATATATATATATATATATATATATAAATGAATACATCCGAAAGTATCTCGACCTATCGTTACTATATTATGATCAAAACATCCTATGATAATTTAATTCTATGATATTAGAGAAGATTTTAAGATACCCTATAAATAGTAATCTATATACACCCACAACCAGTTATCTAACGTGCTTGCTGAACTTGTGTCCCCTCAACGTAAATACCCCAACCAAACCGACAAGCAGCAAAATCATACCCCTTCACTCTAGAGATACCCGAATGCCGGAAGATTTTCCAATCTAATAGCTTCTTTCTTCGAAATGTTTTCTTTCGGAATTCCCTTCCTGATTACTGTTTCCCCGACTGTACCAACATGCAGAAATTTAAATGTAATGTGACCAACCCGACAATCAGTTAAATCCCATTTATCCAGACGTCAAAGAATTTTCTATTCGGATAGCTTCTCTCCTGGAGCTGCCAGTCATTGGAATTCCCTCTCTGCTCCCTGTTTCCATGACTGTACCAACATGCAGAAATTTAAATGTAATGTAAAGAAACATCTCGATGCACAACTCCCCTGTTAGGATGCCCCTTTTTATTTATAGTTTAATTTCCGCTATAATCCGGTCCTCACATTCACAGTATTCTGTTGCGTCTCAGTATCAGTGTGCCTTGTTTGGCGTTATTTGCAGTTTTTTTGTTGATAAGATCAAAGTGGAATATCTGTTCCGATGGATACTGCACCCTATAGACCGGTATTGTCTTGGCCTTCGGGGCTTGATTCCGCCGGTCTATGGGTCTGTCCGGTGCAGTTCTAGGAGGTCCACCCTCACAGGCTTCGCCTCCCCTCTTTGGGGTGGAGTAAGTTTATTGCTTACTGCCTGAGGCGCCCCTACCGGGGTATGCCGATGGGTCTGCTCAGGCAATTTTTAATGGCCAGAGTGCTCACCTTCTCGGGCGCTGGCTTTTCAAACCCCACTTTCCCGACCCGAGCTTGGGTCACATTTTACTTGTAGTAGTAAGATAAAACTGGCCTTGTGCCTAACTCCTGTGGCGGAGTAAATAAAATGCTACCCGACCCATTTCTTGGCCTTTTGGCTAAGATCAAAGTGTAGTATCTGTTCCGATGGATACTGCACCCCATATACTGGTATTGCTATGGGTCTGTCCTGTGCAGTTCTAGGAGGTCCACCCTCCCAGACTTCGCCTCCCCTCTTTGGGGAGGAGTAAGTTTATTGCTTACTGCCTGAGGCGCCCCTACCGGGGAATGCCGACGGCGCTGCCCAGGCAATTTTTAAACCCCACTTTCCCGACTCGACCTTGGGTCACATCTTACTTGTGGGAGTAAGATAAAAACTGGCCTTGTGCCTAACTCCTGGAGAGGGGTAAATCAATACCCGACAAGCTACAGATTCTGACGTTCGATATGTTTTGTGGTTGGAAAGAAAATATACGGATTATAATTGAAGTATGTTATTTTCAAGGTGTATGGGCTGACTGCGTTATTTGTCATTTATCTATTCAATATTCTGCTCGTTTCCTCTGGAAATCCATGTTCCGTCTTGTTCCGATGCTTTTCAGATGTCAATCTCATACTTTTGTAGTTTTCGTTTTTCACCTTCGCGTCTCCACCACAAGATCACTGGTTTCTCGGTGCGCTTACATAACGTTCGAAATCAAAAGTTGATAAAAAAGTCTTGATCATTAACATCTTTCATTTCGAGAACGTTATCCCCTTCTTTCGTAGCGTACATTCCATGGACGGCAGCACCGGGGGGGGGGTCTCAAGCCCCTCCGCTTTTTGACTTGCCCCCCCCCACTTTACGGTCATCAATAATGAAGTTATATATGCATGTGTTTAACCGGGCCCCCCCACTTTTTAGGAGAGCCGGCGGGACAGTTATAAAAGTGGGAGCAACTTTTATAACTGTCCCGCCGGTCCTGCATTCATAGAACAACTATTATTTTTCTTTACGTATAAGCACGTTAAGTTTTATATAACCGGTTTCATTTTGTTGCTGGTATTGTTTTCTCCGATTTCCCTTTAGAATCAGGTACTCACAGGAGGGACCATATGAAGGTTGAACACATCCGACACGATTCAAACTTTAAAAAATACATGAATGAAACTCAGTGATGATTTCTGATGCAGTTTTCTTCTAAGATTAATTTTATTCGAAGAATCAACTATAAAGTTTAGAATTAGATTCTTGTTCAGATTATGAAAGTGTTCAATGATTATTGGTTCATTTCATAGCCATTTTATTTATTAAGGCGGTTTTTTACTCCAGGAAGTTCGGGTTGGAGATATTTTACCGTTTCTATTACCACGAAACACGTTCTTCTATAATTACTAAATAGGACGAGTTTCTTTCAAACCGTCATCTTATTTAAGCTTTTTGCATAGGCTTGCTATTACACGCCCATAATTGACAGCGTTTAAAGCCGAATTACGTATAATTTATTATATATATTCCATGAAAAATGCCAGTATATAGAAATCATATGCCCTTAATAGGGTTAAGATGAAAAGTCATATACACTAAATGTACAAAAGCAAGGACATTCCCAAATTTTTGCACTTTTATTGTCATTAAGAGTATGACTACATATCAACCAAACCATTTCATTATCACATAACTACAGTATAACTCTCTATGTATGAGTGGATGAAGTGTGTGAGGTGCGCTGAAGAAAAATACTTACCGGTAAAATACATAGCCCTGTTGTGCTCGCATACTCTTTATGATAATAAAAGTGTCAACATTTGGGAATTTCCTTGCTTTTGTACATTTAGTGTATATGAATTTTCATCTTAACCCTATTAAGGGCATATGATTTCAGTATACTGGTATTTATCATGGAATGTCACTACTTTTGTAAAGGCTATGCCTCAATACAATGTCTTCTCATAAGGTGTTTTTGTAATTTTCTGGAAAACTAAGGTATATTAATTAAATTAAAATGCCAGCAACTAGACCCTAGAACCTCTATCTCTGCCCAAAATAAGCTGAATCCATCAAATAGTTGATGAGATACAGGGTGGCACATACGTACGTACGTACGTACGTATACACAGATAACATGATTTCATGATTGAACTTTCTGGATCTCTGGGTTGCCTTAACTAATGATGCTGAAATTCTACACACTTATAGAACCTATCAAATAAAAATGTTGTGCAAAGTTTTAACTAATTTGGTTTATTGGTTTTTGAGTTATGATTGATCAAAGAAATGAGATTTCCAGCATAGTCCATTCGTGTCGTCTATTAAGGGATAGAGCACTCTCGCGCCTCCCTTGATTAACTGACCTATCCCGTTTTACGAACAACCGTTCTTTGATAAGCTCCTATGAGTGATTTTGACGTCGGACCTGAACTGGAAGACTTACATCAAATCTGCTGCCAAGGTTGCTGGAAAAATAGTTAAATTATTCTACCGCTCCCGAAAGAACCTGACTCCTGGTGCAATCTTCTGTTTGTATCAGGAGTCATATAGTCTTAAGATGGGGTATTGTTGCCACACATGGGAAGGTTTCGCTTAGATCAGGGGCGGGCAACCTTTTCAGAGTGAGGGGCAGATGAGACTTTTGGAAGGAGATCGATGGCCGGAGTGAAAAACGAAATCTCAGAATTACTATATTTTGTTTACATGAATAAATTGTACAAAAATTACATTTAACTCTCTACAAATCTGGTATTTTTTTCTCAGTAGACTTCAGTATGTGATGTTATAAAAGGCGCCGACGAAGAGCCATTTTGGAATCATAAAAGATAATGTCGGGGGAAGTAGCAAGTTGATCCAGCATTCGTTTTGACACACCTCACATAGGTTCTCTGATTCATGCCCTTTCCTCGTCTCTCGTTTCCTCTTTGCCTCTCTCTTTCTCTTTTTCTATTTTTATCTCAGGCCAAGGATTTGAAATTAATAGTTAAAGAAAAATGAAATATGCATGCATCATTGCTCGCTGATATTTATACATTTTTATCCCACTGTAAATCTTAATTGAAACCTACTGTCTATGTCACAAAATGATATGAGTTTTACTGGGAGATCCGCGGGCCAAATTGCAATAATAAAGCATAACAGAGTGGCGGGCCGGGTGTGGGCCGCGGGCCGGAGGTTGCCCGCCCCTGGCTTAGAGCACTCTTTCTTGCTTTGACAGGGTACAAAATCAAATTCGCATCGAGTGGGGATGATTTTTTTTTTAATTTTCCCTACAGCTTCTTGCTCACAGAAGAGGCATTACTAGTAATTATCTACTATATCGTAATTTCCATGTTAGGTGCACAACTTGGCTCAAATGTTTGGTTACCCCCTGTAAAAGATTCACAAGAACTTCCTACCGCCACTGTAAAAAAACTTGCTTTCTTATCTCTGTGTACTTAAAACCAAACCAAATTTCCATGAATAGAGTTTATTTTCAAGAACCTCTCACATCACCTTCAAGTCCAATGTAAACAAATACTTGTCGAGCCGTCCGTTTAAATAATCAAATATTCTCATTTCCGTCCATCGTTCTTAACCCTCTCGTATTATTCTTAAGCATCTAACAAACACTCCAATTAAAATTTATCCTTGAGAGGCTTTTGGCCTTGGTAATTGGTGACTTATTAGTATAAAAGTTTAAGCTCATTCTATAGATTAAGCTTACTGTATTATATATTCCAATTCCTGTGTAACCAACTGAAATTTTTCCGACGTGGTAGCTGGAAATTTATCGCTCCCAGTTGGGTACCTGGGCTATGAAATTCTGATGTTTTGAGGTCCGACTTTTTCTATACCTCTAATAATTGGGCTTCTTGGCCTTTTGGCTAAGATCAAAGTGTAGTATCTGTTCCGATGGATACTGCACGCCTGTCCTGTGCAGTTCTAGGAGGTCACTCCTCCCAGGCTTTGCCTCCCCTCTTTGGGGAGGAGTAAGTTTATTGCTTACTGTCTGAGGCGCCCCTACCGGGGAATGCCGACGGGGCTGCCCAGGCAATTTTTAAATGGCCAGAGTGCTCACCTCTCGAGCGCTGGCTTTTCAAACCCCACTTTCTCGACCCGATCTTGGGTCACATCTTACTTGTGGGAGTAAGATAAAACTGGCCTTGTGCCTAACTCCTGGGGAGGAGTAAATAAAACCTCTAATAATTGGGCTTCTTGGCCTTTTGGCTAAGATCAAAGTGTAGTATCTGTTCCGATGGATACTGCACGCCTGTCCTGTGCAGTTCTAGGAGGTCAACCCTCCCAGGCTTTGCCTCCCCTCTTTGGGGAGGAGTAAGTTTATTGCTTACTGTCTGAGGCGCCCCTACCGGGGAATGCCGACGGGGCTGCCCAGGCAATTTTTAAATGGCCAGAGTGCTCACCTCTCGAGCGCTGGCTTTTCAAACCCCACTTTCTCGACCCGATCTTGGGTCACATCTTACTTGTGGGAGTAAGATAAAACTGGCCTTGTGCCTAACTCCTGGGGAGGAGTAAATAAAACCTCTAATAATTGGGCTTCTTGGCCTTTTGGCTAAGATCAAAGTGTAGTATCTGTTCCGATGGATACTGCACGCCTGTCCTGTGCAGTTCTAGGAGGTCCACCCTCCCAGGCTTTGCCTCCCCTCTTTGGGGAGGAGTAAGTTTATTGCTTACTGCCTGAGGCGCCCCAACCGGGGAATGCCGACGGGGCTGCCCAGGCAATTTTTAAATGGCCAGAGTGCTCACCTCTCGAGCGCTGGCTTTTCAAACCCCACTTTCTCGACCCGATCTTGGGTCACATCTTACTTGTGGGAGTAAGATAAAACTGGCCTTGTGCCTAACTCCTGGGTAAATAAAACCTCTAATAATTGGGCTTCTTGGCCTTTTGGCTAAGATCAAAGTGTAGTATCTGTTCTCAGTTGCGGCACTTTTGTTTTACCCAGAGTCCAGTGATCAGCTACCGGGCCTATTGGCAAGGTTAAAGCTTGTACCATTGACCAAGCCCCCTTTGGGGCTTTTGTCTGCTCCCCCTTTTTGGGGAGTTTTTTTCACTTTTTTCTCCCCCTTTTGGGGATTTTTTCTCTTTTTCTCTTTTCTTCTATGTTATTTCTGTCTAACTCCTCCCCCGTTGGGGAGGCAGCTCCCCGTTGGTAGAGCTAGGTCTCTCTATTTAATTCCTCCCCCTCTTGGGGAGGCAGCTCCCCGTTGGTAGAGCTAGGTCTCTCTATTTAGTTCCTCCCCCTCTTGGGGAGGCAGCTCCCCGTTGGTAGAGCTAGGTCTTTCTTGTGTATTAATTTTTTATTAAATTCTTTTTCAGAGTCTGACTGCTTGTCCCAACTTAAGCAGCCGACAGGTTCGGGGAAGACTCACGTGCCTTTTGGCGACGGTCTCCCTGATTCCGAATCGGCGGGTTGTGGACAGCAGACAGACCCAGTTGCGATGGAGGCCACCTGGGTCTCAAAAGCCAGAGCTGTCTTGGCTAAAGACAGCGAGAGGGGTGTGGCCGCGAAGGGCACCCCTGTGAAAGTGGGCTGCACGGACGTGTGCGCCCCAGTTGCGAGTTCGGGGGTTGTCGCGCCAAGCGGCACTCCAGTCCGGTCGGAGGGTGGCACGCCCGAGTGCCCCCCAGGAGGTGTAGCCCCGCAGGGCACCTCCGGATCCTTGTTGGGGAGTGTCGTGCCGTGCGACACTCCAGTGTCTGATGATGGCCCAGATTTAGTGTTTGGGGATTTCGAGAAAATCCCAGGGGTGATCCTTTCGCATGAGGAGTTTTTTGCCGGGTTCGACGATGCTCCTTTTGCGAAAAATACAAAAGCCCCTTTACTTAGAAAGTCCCAATCACTGGATTTGGGGGTGGCACAGGGCCGGTACGACCCTAAATTGTTTTTCGGGTGCTCCTCGGGGGGTTCTTCATCGGCGGAGTCGGAGGGGGAGAGCCTTGGCAGGAAGAAGGAGAGGAGGGGAGTGCCAAAAGTCCGGAGCAGGCCGTCCACCACAAAGCTCCCAGCCAAAAGTATCCCGGAGACCACTACATGGGGTCCCCAGTCCAAAAAGACCCCGGAAGACTATAGGGAACTCTTCAGGGGAAAGTACAAGGAGTACACGGAGGGCAGTACCATTCGACTTGTCCCGGGTACTCTGGAGAACCTGAAGAGGAGAATAGTCTCCCTGGTGACAACAGATGCCAAACTCAAGGGACTCACTGGAGTCACCAGGGACAAAATGTTCCGGATGCTGGTGGACCTCAAAATACCGACGACCTACATCACAAAGAGGTCCTATGCGATGTGGGACATCCTGCTCCCAACCCAGCAGGAGGCGGAAAAGGTGGCAAAAGGAGACTTTGGCTGGAAAGACCTCCAATTCAAACCGGAGTACCTCGAAAAGAGGAGGACGAACGTCACCATTCTCGGCGTCCCATGCTGTGTCAGCGCTGACCATTTAGGCGCAATAATGTCACAGTATGGAGATGTCGAAGAGGTTATTCCGGTCCGTGGCCCCTGCAACATCCAAACGGGGGAATTCAAATTCCGTATGAGGTTGGAGCGTGCGGGTTTCTAAAAAATTCCTGCCCAACTCAAGTGCGAGAGCTAGACGATGTCCATCATAGTGGAGGGACGGAGGCCACATTGTTGGCATTGCCAGACGCCGGGGCATATGTCCAAGGACTGCCCCAGGAGAAAGACCCCGGCACCCGTCCCAGCCAAAGCTCCAGCTCCAGTGGCAACGGAAAACCCCAAAGCACCCGTCCCAGCCAAAGCTCCAGCTCCAGTGGCGGCAGAGAAACCCAAGGCACCCGCCCCAGCCAAAGCTCCAGCTCCAGTGGCGGCGGAGAAGCCTGAGGAGGAAGGATTCAGCCCGGTAACCTCCAGGAGGGGAAAGAAAACCCTCCCTAACAAAAGGAAGCTCCAACAGTCATCGGAGTCAGAGGAGGAGCCAGCGGCCAACGAAGAGAGGATGGCAGTGGAGGGGCCGGTAGAGCCCAAAGAAAAGGACCCGAGGGCCAAAAAGATCAGGGAGGCTGAAGACTGTGGGGCTACTCCGACTGTCCAGGCACCAACACCCCCGGGGGTACAGGACTCCACTCCTCTCTCCAAAACACCCATAACGGCCCATAGCAGCAGGGACCAAAGAGTCCGCCCCAGCAAAAACGTCCCCTCCTCCACCAGCTGGAAGGCAGGTAAGGACAAAGAGGTCCCCTTTCCTGGCGGGGGAGAGGATTTGTGCAACCAACGCCTCCCAGGTTCACCCAGATCTAAGCGCGAGGCAAAGGCAGGCTTTCACCCATGTGAAGGGAAAGCGGGTGGAGAGCCCCCAGAAGTTCCGGGAGGCCCCCATGATGACCACCTACCTGAGAGAGAACAAGGGGAGCAGGACAAATGCTCTCTGGAGGATGGTTGAGGAAGGGAAAACAGCATTCCCGGGCTTCAAACTAATAGACGAGGAGCACCCTTCCCTTAAAAAATTATCTTTCCAATGTCCGGGGAGGGTCCCTGTTTATGTTCACCCCTCTTTCTTTCGGGCCCTTAAACTAACCTTCCCCTTGGACGTGGGAGGTTTGGCACGAGACGGAGGGATTTCGTCCGAACTGCTGACCGGCAGTCTCGGTCAGGCCTTCGGCGTCCTCACTCCCGAGGACTTTAGCCCCGTTTGTGACACTAACTTATGGGGATCACAAATTTGAACTTGGCTTGTTGGAATGTGAGGGGCATGAGATCCCGAGGCAAAGCTGCTCGCGTGCTAAGGGATCTCGTGGCCCGTAAGGTAAGTGTAGCTGCGATTGAAGAAACCCACTTCTGTTCGTACGGGGATTGTGATGTGCTGACTGACGACTTTGACGTCTACTCAGCATATGGCGATGTTCGTAGGAGTGGCATCTCGGTGATGGTTAGACGCAGCCTGTCGGCGAACGTTAGCGTTGTTCATACGGATGCGGCGGGACGGCTGGTCGTGGTCGATGTTGCCGTCGAAAACAGTAAGTTTCGGATCGTTGCGGTTTATGCGCCTAACATTGCTGACGAGAGGGTTTCCTTTTTTCGACGATTGGAGGCGTTCCTCGGGGGTCCGGAGCGAGTAGTTTTAATGGGGGACTGGAATGCCATCCTAGACCCCAAGATAGATAAGGTCGGTGGGAATAGAGGGTCGGCGTGGTGTGAGAGCAGTCTGTCTGACCTGATGGCCTCGTGCGATCTTGTCGACAGATTTCGTGTCGATCACCCAGGGCGGGAGATGTGGACGTGGTATACTAGCGCGGCCTTCTGTCAAAGTACCTACTTGGAAAGAATGTTAGTTAGAAGAGGCGACATAGATTTCTTATCTTGTCCCACGTTCACTATGTTAGGACATTCGGACCATAAATTAGTTATGGCCCGTCTGAACTTAAGCGATAGGCCTAGGTTGGCTGGGTACTGGAAGTTTAATACCTCCTTGCTGGAGATACGAGACTTCCGGGAACAGCTGACGTTACTACTTCAGCAGGGATTAGTGGGGTGGTTATCGGGAGTAGATACTGGGTCAAAACTAAGGCTCGTGTTAGAAGCTTTTGTGTCCGCTACAGCCAGCGCCTCGCTCAAGATAGGGCTAGGACACAAAAGCAGGCAGAGGATAAGATGACCCGGGCGGTGGCGGGGGGGATCCCCTAGAGATAGCCTTAATTACGGGGGACCTCAATCGCTTGGCCAGCGAGCGATATGAGGGACAAGTAGTTAGAGCTAGGTTAAAGAAAGTCTCTAACGAAGCCGTGAATGTTGACGCTGTTGAGCGTAAGGCTGCTTTACGTCGTGGCTCGGATGGGTACATTCGAAAGGTGAAAAACCTGGAAGGACATACCCTGGTATCGACTCGTGAGATTTGTGAGGGGTTCCGTGAGCATTTGGAGGAACGCTTCACCCAACTGCCCAGACTCCGCGGCCAGGAGTTTGACAGCTATTTGGCTGACTCGCCCCGCCTCGAGGCGGCTCGAGCAGCTGGCTGTGATGGCAGGATTACGGAGGGCGAGATCGTTACTGCGTTGAAGCAGGTCGGCTTGAACAAATCTCCAGGACTCGATGGTCTGCCGTACGAAATGTATTTGAGGCTGTCGCCCATGTTTGTCCCAATTCTGAAGGATGTGTTTAACCACTGGTTTGCTCAGGAGTCAATCCCTGGACAGGTAACCAAAGGAGTGGTCACATTACTGAAGAAGGGGGACCAACCTGGTGGGGGTAATTTAGACGATTACAGGCCCATAACTCTGCTAAACACAGAGTTAAAGATTTTGGCCCGCGTTCTTGCGAACCGCCTGCAGGTTGTTATCGGTGATTTGATCAAGCCTGAGCAGAACTTTGCTGTGAAGGGGAGGTCGATTCAGAACAACTTGCATTTGATTCGCATGATCATAGATGGGACAGAAGACGACGCTGAAGCCGCGCTGATCAATTTAGATCAGTCCAAGGCTTTCGATAGGGTCGACCATGGTTTCCTGAAAGCTGTTTTAGCGGCTGCCGGTTTTGGTCCGGACTTCCGCAGGTGGATCTCCATTCTGTATGACTCGCCGACGGCAGTGGTGCAAGTCAATGGAAAGAGGTCGGAATCGTTCGTTGTTTCTCGGTCGGTACGTCAGGGTTGTCCGCTGTCGCCCCTGCTCTACATCCTGGCGTTGGAACCCTTCCTTCGCAAATTAAGGGATCAGGCGACAACACCAGTCCTGCGCGGAATCGCTATCCCTCCTCGCAAAGCGCGAGTCAGGGTTTCCGCGTTTGCCGATGATGTCACCGTTTTCGTGTCGAGCCGTACTGACATTCGAACGGTGATTAAGGCGCTCGCTCGGTACGAAGAAGTGACAGGGGCCATAGTCAACCGCAGCAAGTCGAACGGCCTGCGGTTGGGTGCCTGGAGCGGAGAGACCGCTCTTCCAGGTGACTTCAGCTGGTCGGATGGCCCGGTTCGAATCCTCGGCGTATGGTTCGGGCCGGGCCTCCAGCTGGAAAATAACTGGTCGGAAGTACAGACAAAGGTCGAATCGTCGGTCCAGGCTTAGATTCGAAGGAAGCTTTCCTTAAAGGGCAGAGCGGAGGCGTGCGCCACTTACGTCTTCCCTCTCATCCTTTACCAGCTGTCTGTACTACCACTGCCTGAGGCCCGCCTTCACGCTTTCACGCGCTTGCCTTCTCGCTTCTTTGGAAGGGCCGGAAAGCGTACGTCCGCAGACAGGTCTGTACTCAAGTTCCGAGTGTGGGAGGCTTGGGGATGCCTGACTTGGCAAGTCATCGACATGCCGAGAGACTGGCTTTCCTGAGTCGGACTTTGATGGAAGACACTCCATGGGTCCCTGCGGTCGGGAGCGCCTTTCCTAACCTCATACCCGACCTCTCGGTCGAAGGTCGACGTAGGCCGAGAGGGGAGCCCTTGTTCTTCACCGAATGCAGGGCCGCCCTTAGAGCGTTGCCGGGGTCCAGTAACCTTGCCCGGTCTAGGAAGAGACTATATCGGGATCTAGTGGAGGGTACCGCTTCGGACCCACTTGAGGAGCGGCTTGGATGGTCGAGGAAGGAGGCCCGCTCCCAGTGGAGTTGGGCGCCAGGCCAGAGTTATCTCAACAATTCTGAGTATTCTCTGACCTGGCGACTGGTTCGGAACGCACTGCCCCTCTATGGCAGATTACGCAGAGATGGCTTAAGGGACGTCCCCTTATGCCCGCGCTGTGAAGACGACGAAGAAGAAACGGCCGAGCACGCCTTTTTCACCTGCAGCAAAGTTCGACGTCTCTGGGAATATGTCGGAGAGGTGACGGCTCGCATCGACGCCGAGCAGCCGATGGTCCTGGATGTCGCATCTGTCATCAACAACGCAGCTCCGCAATGGACGGGGGAAAAACGAATGGTGTTTCTGACCATCCTAGCCGTAGCGAGACTAGTGACGTGGGTTACACGTCTTGATGAGGTTCATGGGGTTGGATCGGTTTCAGATCGCGATCTGGTAGTTTACTTTAAACATCAACTTAAAGTGAAAATCAGATGCGATTGGAAGCGATTACATCGCATGGATTTCAATAGGAGATGGGTGCATGACACTAGTTTGTGCATCCGACGAGGCGCCAAGTTTGAGTTCGTGTTCCCTCCATAGTTATGGCACACGCGGTACTGGGTTCTACAGAACCCACCCCTGTAGACTTTTTTAATTAAAAGAGCAACTCTTAACTAGTAGGAATGAGAGATATCCTGTCCCTATATTATTTTTGCCGGCACTAGAGAGCTTCCAAAGATTCCCACTTCCATTTTTTACTTTGTCCCCGGTCGCTTGAAACCTTTGGCATTACCATCTTGGAAGCCGCCATCCACCCCAGATCCCATTCCCGATGAAGTTATTTTTGAATACCCCTCTTTTAAATTCCCACTCCCATTTAGGGACTGACCCGCTTGTTTTCGGTCTTGGGCCGGAAAACAGCGGGTGGTCCAACACTTAGCAACGAGGGAAAGACGGGCCATACTAACCCCCCTTTTTATCATTTTATTTGGTTCTTTATTTTTTTTTCTTTTTGGGTGTTTTTAATATTTTTTCCCACTCCCACGATAATTATCATTTACAACGTCAATTTTTTGGGATATGTTAAGAAGGGATCCATCCACAGAGTGAATCCGGTATTTTGGTGCAAGAATCTGGTTAAGAGTAAGCAAAAGTTTTTATTTTCTGTTTTTGCTGTATTTTTTGTTGAAAATAAAAAATGTTAAAAGCTTGTCTCACTTATCCCCGACCCCCCCCCTCCCCCTACATCCCGGGCGCTATGCCTAAGGTCTGGTGAGTTCCCAAGGTTTGTAAAATCTCCATCTGTAGATAAAGATGGAGGTTGTCCGAGGGAATTCACCGGCCTAAATAACTTCTTGGCCTTTTGGCTAAGATCAAAGTGTAGTATCTGTTCCGATAGATACTGCACGCCTGTCCTGTGCGGTTCTAGGAGGTCCACCCTCCCAGGCTTTGCCTCCCCTCTTTGAGGAGGAGTAAGTTTATTGCTTACTGTCTGAGGCGCCCCTACCGGGGAATGCCGACGGGGCTGCCCAGGCAATTTTTAAATGGCCAGAGTGCTCACCTCTCGAGCGCTGGCTTATCTAATCCCACTTTCCCGACCATGTGTCACATCTTACCTTGTGGGAGGTAGATAAATTAAACCTCTAATAATTGGGCTTCTTGGCCTTTTGGCTAAGATCAAAGTGTAGTATCTGTTCCGATGGATACTGCACGCCTGTCCTGTGCAGTTCTAGGAGGTCCACCCTCCCAGGCTTTGCCTCCCCTCTTTGAGGAGGAGTAAGTTTATTGCTTACTGTCTGAGGCGCCCCTACCGGGGAATGCCAACGGGGCTGCCCAGGCAATTTTTAAATGGCCAGAGTGCTCACCTCTCGAGCGCTGGCTTATCTAATCCCACTTTCCCGACCATGTGTCACATCTTACCTTGTGGGAGGTAGATAAATAAAACCTCTAATAATTGGGCTTCTTGGCCTTTTGGCTAAGACCATAGTGTAGTATCTGTTCCGATGGATACTGCACGCCTGTCCTGTTCAGTTCTAGGAGGTCCACCCTCCCAGGCTTTGCCTCCCCTCTTTGGGGAGGAGTAAGTTTATTGCTTACTGTCTGAGGCACCCCTACCGGGGAATGCCGACGGGGCTGCCCAGGCAATTTTTAAATGGCCAGAGTGCTCACCTCTCGAGCGCTGGCTTTTCAAACTCCACTTTCTCGACCAGATCTTGGGTCACATCTTTCTTGTGGGAGTAAGATAAAACTGGCCTTGTGCCTAACTCCTGGGGAGGAGTAAATAAAACCTCTAATAATTATGTCACTGGCGAAACACTACAACAAACTGAACTGGTATATGAAAAAAAAAATGTTGAAATCTCAAACTGTTATTCGCAAACTCTTTAATAGTATATCGTTTGATCCTCGCGGTCGACACTTGTCACTCAAATCCGTAGGGATTTACTTCAACGGAAGAGGCGGTTCTCACGAACATTTTTACTGCACCTTATTTAAAAGGAAATACGATTGTGAAGTATTCAGCGTACTCATATCATCGATCTCAAAAGAAGAACGTCTCTTTGATTTCGCGTTGGGGATATGAACCAATGAATACGCAATGTTGCCTCTCTTTCACTTGAACGCAGACTTATGGAGCCGCGCTCGACGGAATAACAGACAATTTCAAAAGACCATTACGGCAATTCCTTATTATATATTTTTTATATCTCTCAATCAACTTTTAGGTTTGTTTAATTCAACGGTTTAAGTGCGAATCCATTGTCTGCATCCGGCGGCGAATAAAGTGCCTTAAATAGACAGATTGCATTTTGTAAATAGAACAGTGTTTAGGTGATAAGAAAAAATAAATTTCAAGTAAGTAGCAAATAGTCGAAGAGTGTCACAAAAGACGAGGTGTAGCCGTGTTGTCTGTAGTAAATACAAAAAAAAAAAACACAAGATGTCACGTTTGAATCGATTTACTGACAAAGTCGTGTGAAATGTGAAATACGTCATCAAGTGCGTTTGATAACCAACGTGATGACGTTTCTCACATTTTCTTATTTTCTGTTTTAATTTGGTATCGATTGTTCCTGAACATCCATAAACACATTACCGCCAGGGGTTCAACCCTCTCCCCGTAAAAGCCATATTTCTAAACCCTTTCTACCCTTTTCTACCTAC
>OY744534.1:80181146-80183646 GCA_963556195.1 Sepiola atlantica | reverse complement strand
TTTACCCAGGCAAGGCAGGCCTCCACTGTAGACGTAAGGGGCTACTGAGAAGAAAGCAAAGGGAGAAGGTTGGGGGGGGGGGTCAATCTAAATTGGGATCTGCGCAGCTAGATGTCTGTTTACATTAGTTTTAAATTCCTGCATGTCAGTACCGTCGGGGAAACAGAGGCAGGGAGGGAGTTCCAGAGGCCAACATTCCGAGGAAAGAAGCTATTTGAGTAGAAGGCTCTTCGAGGACATCTGGGGACCTCCACAGTGAATGGATGGGATTTAGTCGATTGTCGAGTTGGTCTAGTGAACTTACGTCGAGAGGTGTGAAAAAGTGTTTGGAGCGATAGAGAGAACCGACTTTACGAGAAGCAGAAAGAACAATGGATACAATGTATGTACTCCGAGAAAGATTTGGCTAGAGAGGAAAACCAAGAAGTTATTTTTGTTTAAATTATTTTTCTTATCTCTCCGTATTTGCTGGGGATGGGGCATCCTACCGGATGCCAGACATTCACCGGCTATTTCAGACACTCCAGCCTAGATATCTTTTTAAGATTCTAACCGCCCCTTTAAGTGCAATTGTTTGTATTTCTCTTGCACTCGGTTCACCGGGTATACTCGCCAGATAGCTTTTGAAATTCTTTTTCATTAGTTCTGTTGCTCCTATAATTACTGGAATGATGGAGATTTTCCTAAGATTCCAGTTTCTTTTCATGCCGTACATAAGACCTTGGTATTTCGTAATTGTTTTCCCTTTCTGCTCTGTTCAATCCTGCATCATTAGGGACTTCAACAAGAGTTGCTACTTTCTCCCTTTTGTCCCATATTACGATGTCAGGTTTAACAGCTCCGTTTTCTAGATATGTAGCTGTAGGGATTGCATAGTCATTGTGGATGGTGTATAAATTATATATATGTGTGTGTGTGTGAGTTAGAAATAATTTATTTCAACCCCCGGCATTGTCAAGTATCCAAGTGCGGAAACTACATTTTTGAAAATAAGAAAAGAGAAATTCACACTCACCAATTCAATATACATATAGAGAGAGCGACAACATATCCAATACATATCTTGAGAGATGGGGAAATGAGTTATCTAAGATGTAAATTGCGGAGGAGGTGATTGGAAACATATTTAATATATCATTTTTGAGAGGGGGAGAGTGCACGTTTTATAACGGAAGGCAATACAGAGATAGGGATATATATATATATATATATATATATATATATATATATATATATATATATATATGTGATTTTATGAAAGCTTACCAAAGCATTCCTTTCAAGACACCAATGATCACCATTAAAGATATTTTTTCTTACAAATACTATTTATTCAAATTAAATGTTTTTTCCTACACGTGTTTCACTACCAAGCAGTTACTTGCTTGGCAGATCATAGAAGAGGAAAAAAATAAATTTATTCATCATTGTACCGGCTAACGTGAAAGTGTATTATCGCACATTGTTCCGGTTTTGTGGTTTTATTGAATGTATTTGGGACCGACTACTTGCTTGTTGGCTTGGTGGAAGAAATAATGCACAAGCTACTTTTCTAAGACTTTTCTAGGACTTTCTTTTCTTATCGTTGTTCTTCCTTGCTTTTTAAGTTTGACTTTTATTTTTATTTTTATTTTTTTCCTCTTCTTTTCTTAAGTGACCTCAACTATTACAACGCCACATTGTGTTTTGTCGGCAGTTGAAACCAGTATTCCAGACATTTAATTTCCCTGATGATCTGCCAAGCAAGTAACTGCTTGGTAGTGAAACACGTGTAGGAAAAAACATTTAATTTGAATAAATAGTATTTGTAAGAAAAAATATCTTTAATGGTGATCATTGGTGTCTTGAAAGGAATGCTTTGGTAAGCTTTCATAAAATCACATATAAATGCTCTGTACTCTGTAATCGAGTATCATCGAGCTTGTTTTTTATTGGAACAACCCCGGTCTTCACTGAATGATCTATTTTATAAGTGAAAAATCTAAATCTATATATATATATATATATATATATATATATATATATATATATATATATATATATATGGAAAATGAAAAAGGAAAAAAGCAAGAGATATGTTTTTATATATTCATCAATCTTTCGTTTTTATTGTAAGACTTCCTCAGGATGATAATTTGAAGAAAAATGTCACGCAAGTACATCGAAATTTGGGGTTGACATGATGGAGTGATAAAGGATAAATAGTAGCTGCGGCTACTGTGAGTGCTGGAGGAGAGTTCAGGCTGCGAGAAGTCAGTGGCGGCGAAAAATGAAATGATATATATATATATATATATATATATATATATATATATATATATATGAAGCAATCCAACAAAAGATATAAGCGTCAACTAATATCTTATAATTAGTGAAACATCCGGATAAAAAACTGAAGCTCAATATACTGGATAGAGCATTAATATTATAATATAAAATGAAGTAATAAAATAAGGTGTCAATCAAATTTTATTAGAATTCAAAGTTCATGCAAAGCATC
>OY744534.1:80051146-80176146 GCA_963556195.1 Sepiola atlantica | reverse complement strand
AAAATGTAATACGCAACTATTTTTTTAAATTTGTTGCTTATTTTAAAATAACGATTTAAAAAATCAAATCATTTCAAAATATCAAAGATACACCCGTCTTTTCGACGTGCCTCTTATATTTATGAATCACCATATTTTTGACAGATTTTTTTAAATTTGAATTTTTTTAAATTATAAGAGTAATCGATTGTCTTCTGGTCTATGATATGTAAATCATTCGTGAGCGACCCTGGTTCATGTGTGAGCCGGATTCATTTTTTTCAGCCTGGACGAACGCCAGAGCCCTGATTATAGACTATGCACGCGTAGTTAGACGTTCATATACGATATAGATATATTAAACTATTGCTGTTTATAGAATTATTACTCTGTGGGTATTAATATACATGTTTTACATGTAAAAAGGGTATTCAAAAAGTATCGCAAGAAGTAACACTTTTTGACTTAGATCAATGTTTAGTATCTGTTCTGATGCGACATTTAGTTTATTCTGTCCTTAAGCAGTGTAGGAGAAGTCCTTTTAGCCTGAGGTCATTTTTATTTTTTGTCCAAATCTAGACTGCGTTTTTCGGGGGGATCTTGTTTTCTCCACATCAAAAACTGACCTTGTGTCTGTTTGGCCTCGTGGTTAAGCAAATAAAAAAGAACAGGTACGAGGAGTTTGGGTTAGGGTTAGGGTTAGGGTTTAAAGCTTATAAAATGCAAAAAAAAAGAATTCTACAAGTATATTTGCCCTCACTTTCAGTTGTTCTGTGTTGGTCCGAGGCCAAAGTTAAGA
The DNA here is from genome assembly GCA_963556195.1 of Sepiola atlantica. Lineage (NCBI taxonomy): Eukaryota > Metazoa > Mollusca > Cephalopoda > Sepiida > Sepiolidae > Sepiola > Sepiola atlantica. The sequence continues at coordinate 80,175,368 of OY744534.1, read as the reverse complement.
TTTCTGTTGTATAATTGCGGTATGTAAGATAATTTCTTTTGGAATGATTTTTAAATATTTTCCTACAACGATCATCCTTTTCACAGAAAAAGACTTTGCGGCCCGAATTTGCCCCAAGGGCCTTAGGTTGCCAACGCATGATTAAAAAAAAATCATATTAGCGTAACGTTAACCAACCAGACATTGTATGAGATAGATGTAAACGAGTAAATAGATTTGCTTATTTTATATATATATATATATATATATATATATATATATATATATATATACATATACATATACATATACATATACATATATATATATATACATATATATATATATATATATATATATATATACATGGTGATTCATAAGTCACTTAGCTATTTAAAATGATTACCATATGAAGCACATACATACTATGAACTTTTGATAACTGTTATCTCACTCTCTAATTACTGCTATTTGTTATTTCAAATTTGTTCGTTTATATATTTGTTTCTATATATATGTTTATTTTTATTCATTTAAATTTGTGTAAATCATCATATGTGCTTTTTTTTCAGGCAGTATGTCATTTACAATTGAAGAGCGAATTTTTATTGTTATTCATATGGCCAAATTAATGTATATCCCACACTTGTTGAAAGGCAATGGAAACGTGATGTGAACAGAAAGCCTCCTTCGCACAACACCATAATCAATCAAATATGCTACAAAGTGTCGTAAATTCCTTGCAAAAACGAATGGAACTATGCATGCAGAACGAAAGTGAAAAATTTGAAAATTTGCTGTAATTTTCAACTCTCATAAATGTATTTGTTGAATAAACTTTCTGTTTTGTATTACCGTATTTTTTAACTTTAGAATTTCAAAAATAAATAGCTAAATGACTTATGAATCACCCTGTAGATGTGCTTATTTTAAACTTAACTGAAAATGGTTTGTTTTGTTTCGCCAAACTTCGACTGGAATTTGTTAAAGAATATGAAACACGAACGACAAAATCTTTCAAAAATAGAAAACCGTCTGGAACAAAAAAATGGCCTTTACTTTAGAATTAACACAAGCTGTTTTCTTGTTAATCTCAATTTGTTTTTTGTACTTTATGTCTTTTTTTTTTTAAACTTGTTTATCGATGTCAATCTTTTCTTTCTCTCGTTTGATTTTCTCTCAACATTTTTGTGTGACATGTTTGTGACATTTTCTGTTATATTTTTCTCACAAACCATTTCAAAGCGTGACAGCCGGTGGGACGGATGAATACTGAGATGTGTTGACGAACCTAAATACAAAAAGAAAAAAACAGAACAAATTCTATGTCGCATGTTTTTTCTTTTTTTTTTTTTCAATTCTCATTTTATTTCATTTTAAGATCCAAGACATACACATCAAATAATCGATGCTAAAAAAGTATTTATCACAGTTGATGACAATACTATATTTTTTTTAAAATCAACACAGCACAACAAATCTGTATAATTAAGGTAAGGTCTTGTATCTCTGACTGCATATGTCGACTAAATGACGTATCCATCTACGCCGGGGTTTTGTACATGTACCTCTTCTGTACGTCAATTCAACAGGAACAGATGTGTATTTTTAGTTTAAATTGACACTAATAGAATACCCAGCTTTTGTGGCACCAACGATTTTCTGTTCCAAATTTTATATACATAAAGGAAGAAGAAGAAGAAGAAGAAGAAGAAGAAGAAGAAGAACAACAACAACAACAACAACAACAACAACAATCAGTAGCATCTACTCGCCTATGGCAAACTCTTGCCCTTTTGGCTAAGATCAAAGTGTAGTATTTGTTCCGATGGATACTGCACTCCATAGACCGGTATTGTCTTGGCCTTCGGGGCTCGATTTACGCCGGTCTATGGGTATGTCCTGTGCAGTTCTAGGAGGTCCACCCTCCCAAGCTTTGCCTCCCCTCTTTGGTGAGGAGTAAGTTTATTGCTTACTGTCCGAGGCGCCCCTGCCGGGGAATGCTTACGGGGCTGCCCAGGCAATTTTTGAACCCCACTTTCCCGACCCGACCTTGGGTCACATCTTACTTGTGGGAGTAAGATAAAAACTGACAAACAACAACCGGCAGCATCTACTTGATCAACTAAGCTACCAGCACTATAAACTACTACTGTTGATAATGTACACACATACATCTTTCTACCTAATAAACTTTCACTTACATTAGGGGTGGGACGTAATGGGTGAACATTTCAGATTCATGCGAGTAGTATTTTTTTTGTTTTCATTTATACATAAATAACACTAAACAATCAAACATTTTGAAAATTTTGCAAAATTCAGAACGTGCAGGCAAAAAATAGCCGTTAGGGCTCCACGGGACTCAAAATCCATCATTTTTCGGTGAAAAACTGGTTTCATGCGACATTGCAGGTCCTAAAACATCCTCAAAAGCTATGAATGGATATGGATGGTTAAATCTGATATAGTACTTTAATTTAGGACCATTTTTAGGCTGTGAAAGGGTTTTTATGAATGTAAAATAGCCAAAAACTATTGGCCTACACCTTCTGAATTTTGCAAAATTTTTCAAATGTTTGATTGTTTAGTGTTATTTATGTATACATGAACACAAAAAATACTACTCGCATGAATCTGAAATTTTCACCCATTACGTCCCATCCCTACTTACATGAAGCAAGCGGAAGAGATATTTTCACACACAAAAAACTCAAATACTGCAACTCACATAGACAAACACAACACACCCTCAGCATTTTTATCTCCAAATAAAAATATTTGTTACATTTACAACCGCTGTTTATCGTATTTCGTTTGTTGTTTGATCATTTGCATTTTATTCTCATTTTGTTGTCGTATATATATATATATATATATATATATATATATATATATATATATATATATATATATTTAAGCGCTTGAAGGAATGACCAATGACACACCGCAAGGTGCCACATTCTACCAATTCACACCCGCGAACCGCAAAATTGCTCGCCGAATTATAAAATAATTCGACTGTGTGAATTAAAAAAGAAACAGCGGAAGACCTAAGCACTCAACGTTTCGCCAAACTGTTGTGTGGGCTTTTCAAGAGCGAAAAAATGCACGGAACAGTTGGGCGTAACGTTGAGTTCTTAAGTTTTCCGCTGTTTCCTTTTTAATCTCTCTCTCTCTCTCTCTCTCTCTCTCTATATATATATATATATATATATATATATATATATATATATATCTCCCTATATATATATATATATATATATACATATATACAGCCACGCTAAATAGTAGACCATTAAACACATGTGTACGCGGATTTCGTTTATAAATAAATAAAATAAATACGTCCGTATAATATATGTAAATGGAGTAAACTCCCATCACTTAGGAAGTGAATTAAAAAAAAGTATAACAACGCTTATTACAGCGGTCATTATCGCTGACAAAAACAACAACATCTCAACTGTACACACACACACACACACACACACACACACATATATATATATATATATATATATATATATATATATATATATATTCATTTTACTTAATTCGAAGTTCTCAGAAGTCAAGGGGCCACTTCCTGGGTCAAACGCTTGATCTCTATATGAGATTCATAGATATTCGAATAATCCATTAAAATTCCCTTTTACCTGTCACAACTTGAGTTAGTAAAGAAGTTAGGAGCATTAAGTTTCCTCTCTGCAATTGACCAGTTAACTATGTCATAATCTACTTTTCTTGTTGTCTCTTGGTCTTACAGGATTCCGGGACAAGAATTCATCTAGTCTGGTGGAGTATCCAGCTAAGTCCTGTTACCTGACGTAACATCACCAGAGGATGTACCATTCCTTTTATGAGCCTGTATAAAGCCGTGTCGATGGGAATCTTATTTGGGCTTCGAATACTATGTTATTTTAAATATTATCTTTTAGTTAATCTTAAGCAGTGTTTCGATGGTCGTCGCTCCCTTCGCTCATTGTGCTGGGTATTACCTTCAAGTGCCTACGGTGGTGATACGCTGATTTGGAAGTTTTGGTGAGAGTTGAGTCGCTTCTTAGTTGCCACTACTCCTAGGTCCACTCGTATCCGACGTGGTAGTACCAGTCAACTATGGGTTAAATAGAAACTATCGACTATTTATTTACAAAGTGTATATCTGCAAAAAAATAATCCGCAAGCAAATTGTATGCAAACAAATATGTTTCGGAATAAAATGACCGAACGATGGTTGATATGCCGTAAAACCAAACAACCAACACACCCGTGCGTTCTTTATGGGCTCTTCTTTCCCACTTCAGTTTTATCCTTCACCAGTCCCTCAAACTAATTGTTTTTATGGGATATCGGACTCCCCCTAGTCACTAAATAAGTCAACTAGTCTGAGCAATAAATAGGTCGACGAACAGTAGTATGGGCATTCGATTGTATTCTGTTAAATCCTAATGTATTACCTGTAGCTAGTATTATTTGTACAACATATATACGTTGGAATGAACCGTAGTATTCTAAGACCTTTACACTCGGGGTTATTTTGTTTGTTATAACTACTTACCAACTTATATCACTAATGTACCTAGGAAAGTAGTTTGGATAGTACTACAACATCGACACTCTTTGAAATCAAGTAATACTATTTTTGGATAAGTATTTTATTTTAATAAACTCATTTATTTGACCAATGTATCCGATGAAACATGTATAGCAAAAAATGCGATACTTTAAAAAAATGTTATGCACCCGAAACAAGATATATTGGCAGTGAAGCGTAACAGACTACAGATATATTGGCCATATATACAGAGGGCAACAAATAATCAAATTTTGACCATTCACCCCATCGTCTCTAATCTCCTCAAAGGTGTTTTTAATTGCCCACTTGACAATCTGTTAGGACACCTAACGAAAACGGAATTACCTCCCTTGAACCATTTCGGGAGTTAAGAGTTATCGCCCTTGGAAAAGGTCGTCTGCCCGGAGAGAAAGTAAACATAGACCACGGCGTCAGACTGTGAATATGGCAATCGCGTCCAGCGGCCAATTAACTGATTAATTCATTCTGTGTTCAGTTTTAATAAATTACGAGGTTATAAAAATATCTCGTTGACCATTATGCTCGAGTAGCTTCGCGCCTTTATAAGCAGCGACTCATTAGTATAAGAAAACGTGGTAGGCAATAAGATGTTTGTTCATATTAGATAACATTTATGCACGTTGTTACGGTCATCGAAACCGGGAGCAGGAATGGAATTACGAACTCTCGTGTTTGCCCAATATTTTAAATTATCCATTATAATCTTAATATTTCATGACCTTCTCCCAGGGGTGGCATACATACACGTTGGGAAACTTTTTAAAGACTATGACGCAGAATATGTGCTCATGTATACTGTTGGTGCTGTACAAGATATAAAAAAAGAGAGCCTAAGTATACAGAATTGTTTATCTTTCTGCATGAGTAACCAGAGACAGAGAAAAGATTCAGTTTGTCAGATTCAGGAAGGAATAACAGAGAAAAAGATATGTGCACTTGGTGCAGTGTCATCAACAAGGTCAGTGTGTCCGCTGGGAAGAGCGTGTGGTGTACCCGAAGATCGGGTGAAAGGTGATCTTGGCTTGGGAGCCAGAAAGAACTTTATTCCTGATAAAATACGCCCAAGGATGCAATGCCTTCCCTGGTGTATCTAGTTCTATGGAGAATAAACAATGATGAAATAGGAATATGTGGAAAAAGAAGAATTCCCAGGCATTTTCTTCTCCGACTGTTCTTTAGGACTAAGTTGGTACACGTAAAGGCATAATCAAGTACTGAAAATAATAGAAAAGCTAATACATCAGAAAGTAGAGGAGTTTAATGAAGAAGAGCTACCAAAAATAAGGAAGATTAGGAAGATGAACTTTCACAGAGCTGGAATAACAGGTATGGTGAAAAGTTATTCACTGATACACAGATGAAAATCGTACTGGTCTTAACGCAGCAGAGATTAAACCTTGTAGTGTGGAGCGAGGAAAAGAAGGTTGGGATTATGTTAGAGCTGACTGTACCCTGGGAGGATAATTTTGCAATTGCAAAAGACAGGAAGGATGAGAGATATGATGATCTACTAACCGAATGCCAGTAAAAAGGATCGAATGTAGAATACTATCATTTGGCTGTGGAAGCTCGAGGATATGTTTTAATAGAAACAATATAAAACTAAGTTATTGCTGCATTCCGGATTTCATAGAGATAAACTTTCATAGAGTTTGAACAACAGGCATGCTGAAAAGTTATTCAATGATACAGATAACAAATGAAAATGGTACTTGTCTTTACGCAGCAGAGATTGAACCTTGTAGTGTGGAGAAAGGAAAAGAAGGTTGGAATTATGTTAGAGCTGAGTGTACCCTGGGAGAATAATTTTGTAATGTCAGAAGACAGGAAGTATTGTGATTTAGTGAACGAATGCCAATATAAAGGATGGAATGTTGAATACTATCATATGGCTGTGGGAGATCGAGGATATGTTGAGTGAAAGCTAATCAACATACTGCGACATCGAAGTAAAAGAAAACTTTGTGAGAGACGTACAAGAAGTAGCAGAGAAGGCATCATATTTGATCTGGTTACAAAGAAACGATGAGTATTGGACAGAAAGGTAGCTTAGATCAGTAGAAATACGACCTCCTGATGAAGGCATTTTCTCTCAGGCATTTTCTGTTCAACTGTAACTAATAACCAAGTCCTGAAATGAATCGAAAAACTACTACATCAAAAAGTAGAGAAGTTTAATGAAGGAGAGCTACGAAAAATAGAGATGATTAAGGAGATGAACTTTCAAAAACATGGCGAAAAGTCATTCAAGGATACAGTTAACAAATGAAAGATGGCAAGTAAAATGGAACTTGGCAGTATACTTTCAGAATACTTTCCAACTGGTCCTTACACAGCAGGGGCCAGACCTTGTAGTGTGGAGTCAGGAAACGACGGCTAGAATTAGTGTTGGAGCTGGCTGTACCCTGGGAGAATAATTTTGCAATTGCAGAGCTGACTGTACCCTGGGAGGATAATTTTGCAATTGCAGAGCTGACTGTACCCTGGGAGGATAATTTTGCAATTGCAGAGCTGACTGTACCCTGGGAGGATAATTTTGCAATTGCAGAGCTGACTGTACCCTTAGATGATAATTTTGCAATTGCAGAGCTGGCTGTACCCTGGGATGATAATTTTGCAATTGCAGAGCTGACTGTACCCTGGGAGGATAATTTTGCAATTGCAGAGCTGACTGTACCCTGGGAGGATAAATTTGCAATTGCAGAGCTGACTGTACCCTGGGAGGATAATTTTGCAATTGCAGAAAGTAAGAATGATGAGAGATATAGTGATCTACTGACCGAGTTCCAGGAAAACAGACGGAATGTTAAGTATTATTATTTGGCTGTGGTAGTTCGATGGTATGTTGAGCGAAAGCTTATCAATATACTGCGGCATTGTTTTTGGTGTGCAGAACATAGAAGTAAATAACTTTATGGCAGAGTACAGGAAGCAGTAGAAAAAGAATCTACTGGATCTAGTTTAAAAGAAATGATGAGTCATTGGCAGACAAGTAGCTCACACCAGTATTAATACTCTTGGATAATGGCCCTATGGGAATGGACGTATCTGTTGGAAATCGTTGGTTGGACTTGCGCGAGTTAACACAGGTGCAGTCGAGTGCAGAATAGGGCTTGTTCTCACAGTCAGAGCTAACAGACGTGACAAGGTTACCGTGTGACGAGACCCCAGATCAAGGGTCAGTCTGCACCTGCAAGAGGCTCTGTGACGTCACTCGTTCTCGTGAGAAGCCAGTTTTCGTCAGTCTGATTCGGAAAGCGAACCGAGCAAGATGTGTGATTCACGATGTAAAAATAAGGGAAATATTTCTCTTAAGGGAATACAAGCGAGAGAAATGCTTCCCTCTCTCTATGAATGGTTAAGAAAACATTGTTAACTAACTACGATAAAGTAGTGATTTGCTCTCTCCCTCTCTCTCTCGACGTAGTGAATGACCCCCAGTTGAAATAGCAACGCTTGTAATACAATGAATTAAATTTAAAAGAGGAGTTTGTCTTCGGAGGCTTTTGTTGCAGACACGGACGGCGTGGTTCACGGCAGGAAGAGAAAGAACAAAGAATTCATCCACTAGACGACACACCACCCTCTACAACAGATGAGGGAGAAAATTAAGGTATGCAACATACTACGTCCTGCTTGAGGGATTCCATCACTTCAGAAATGCAATAGAGGAATAGGGGCCGAAACAATGAAGTGGTTTATCCCGATGATTATAATACTGGATCCGATTGAGGAGCTGTTAGCTACCGTGCACTCTACTGTAGAGAACCCTTCTCAAATGTTCATCTTTTTAACTTAATTAGAAAACATGTTGCTGTTTTTGTAATTTTACTTAAATAATGATATAATAAGTAAAACTTATATTAGAATACTAACATAAATTACATATCAGCACAAAAGAATAATTAAATCATCTATGTTATTCTGATCATTCGGAATACTGGTCTAATCCTGGATGTTATTCTTACAACGTGTCGGCCGATGTAACCTCCGACCTTCTTTAAGTGCATCTTGTCGAACTCGGAAATCTTTATGTCGAACTCGGGAATCTGTACGGAATTTTGGACGGAATCCGTTTTTAATCAACGGAGATAGCTTGCTTTCGTTTCGTCAGCCATGACCGGGTTAAAATATTAAGTAATCCGTAATTTGGCGCAATGGGTATAAGTGCTAGGTTACAATCAGTTCGCACTGACAATCTTATGGATGTTATAAGTTCAATCCTCAGTATCCCATCTTCTACCTCCATCAGACTCTCAGTAATAAAAGATTATTACTTAGCACTTATATGCATTACGCTGCAGTAGTTCAGAAAAATCAAAATAATTCAAATTATCAATCATCATCTAAAAGATTCCGACACATTAAATTTCCTGTTCAATAAAACATTTTAAATAGAAATCTGTCTAATGGCAGCCATTTTGTTTTGTCAGATTCTCTGCACAGTCGGAGATTTACTCTGGTATTAATTATTTTTGACAAAGGGAAGTTTCTTTTCCCGAAATATTAAATAAATGATTTTTATAATCATCCGGACATCACACAAACAGTTAACACCAACTTGATGTTATTTAAGATTTTAAGAAAAAATAAATAGTAAGTCACATTTCGTATTCGATTTATTATTTTTGTTCCTTCCAGCTTACATCTTACCCGGAATTTGCATTGCCCACAGCCTTTTAAAAACATAGTGCTAAAATATATTTTATTTTACTGGCCCGACAGACTGATACACAACATATATTAACAACGGGCTCTTCTACTCGGTTATAAATTATTACTATAAGATTGAAAAAGAAAAGTACACAGTACCGCCAAATATGGCATCCTTCTACAGGTTAAAATCAATTTTCACGAGACCAATCTGACTTGTTGTTTCTGTGTGAAACTGGCATTGGTCTATCAATTTCTATCGAAGACTTTAACAAAATTTCAGCTAACCAAAACCGGTAAATTTATAGAAGTGCACCTCTCATACTTCGGCCCCTAAAAAAAAAAGTTTCTACTTTTTTGGGCAAATTACATGTAAACGGTTGTTTACATGTAATTTGCCCCAAAAAGTAGAAACTTTCTTTTTTAGGGGCCGAAATACGAGAGGTGAGATTCCGCGGCCAAGAATTGCGTGCTCACTTTACGTATAACTTATATAGGAAAGTGATCCCCCACCCCTCCTAACATCTAAAATAATAAAATTGTTCATATTTTTTTTTCATAGCGGATATTTGTTGAGGCTGTTTACATGTAATTTGCCCCAAAAAGTAGAAGCATTTTTTTAGGGGTCGAAATACGAAAGGTGCACTTCTATAAATTTACCCCAAAACCATAGCAAGATCGCCATAGACATAAATGTTTTGCTTACACCAGGAACGGTTCTCTATGTAGAGGTGACATCAACAAATAAAGAACCTGAGTTTAACTTTGTATTTCCGTGTAGCTTTTGGCCACAGTACTATTTTCACCCTTAACCGTTATTGTCCCCACAGCGATTAGTTACTGTCATTGAACGGGTGATTGTGTAGAATTCCCAACAGAGAACAGCAAGAGTAAAGAAAACAAATAATCAACAAATAACTGTTACCAAAGACAATACAAGTTACGTTTCTACTTACCTGCCTGATATTTTTGTGTTTTAAAGGATTTTAAAAACGCTTTTATTCACATTTTACCTTGCATTCGTAGCTTTGTAAACCCGATGAATTTAATATGGCGCAGAATTCTATTCGATCTGAAACCGTGATGTAGATTTACAAAACTCATAAATCAAAAATAAAACAAAAATACAACTAATAACTATGACCAATCGGTCGAAAATGTAATTTTCAACAGATCTGTATATTTTAATTCGATGTATTTTTGTTTAATGTTCGATTTTCACATCAAGGTTTAAATTTATTATTTATTGACTATTTGTCTTCTTCACCCATTTTTTCGTGTCTGTTGGAAATTCTATACAATCGCCACTGAACGAATCTCTTAAAAGCTTGACTTGTTCATGGTTCTGCTTATTCCAACCAGACTGATGTTTTGGCATGAGCATTTATTTCGTTATGAGCTGACTCAGATTATCCCAGACAATTTGCCTTCAGTAGTTCACATATAATAGTTTGTGTCCTTTTAGTGATACTACGCCAGAGTATGCGCCTAATTTCCGTGACTGCTCGGTCGCAGCGATCGGGCAGGTCGCGGAAACGTCCGAGAGCTGCCGAGTCGAAAACGAGGCTGGCGAGACGAAAACGAGGATGTTTTAACAAAACTGAAAATCGTGCAAAAATGGAAGGTTGGCAGACGACAATATAAGACGATGAATACGGAAAGAAATGCATATATTAAAAAGAAAAATGAAAGAAATGAACAACCCCGTAGCTGAAATAAATAAACTTTTTTTTTTAATTTTTGAACCATTTTTTTACCCTTTTTTAAAAAAATAAAGCAAGTCCTTTTTTTATAGATTTTTTTCGGGGGATGGAGAATTCTGTAGTTTTTACCGGAGAGGTTCAGGGTATTCTGCTGTTGTTGTTGACCCTTATTTTTTTTTTGGGGGGGGGGGAGGTTTAGCGAAAGACAGACAGAAGAGGAGGAGGGGTTCGTCGAGGATGTGGAAGGAAGAGCAGAATGATGGTCGACGACGGGATAGAGTTCTGCTATCTGCGACAATATGGCGTCGAAGGGGTCGTTTCTAAATCTCTGACGCCACATAAATTCCCGCAGATAGCCGTCTACGAGTGCCCTGCTCGTCCCCCACTCATTTTTGTTTCTCTGCTTCGCTTCCTTCCACATCCTCTCTACGTGGTTGGTGCAGGCACCCGTTGTCGGGTCCACGAAGTTTTCGCTGTGGTTCATCGTAGGTTTTTTTTCCCAGTTTTGTTTATACAGCCTTGTTTTCGACTCGGCAGCTCTCGGGCGCTTCCGCGACCTGCCTGATCGCTGCGGCCGAGATGTCACGGTAATTAGGCGCATATCCTGGAATAGTACCCTTTTAGTATCTTCTAATCTGTCTAAATTAAAATCAAATGAGGTTCAGACAAACCTCAGGTGTCTCTTTACGTCACAAAGTGTAGCAGTACACCAGGGCGGATTAAGATAGCTTTCAATAATTCATCTATGAAATCCCTCTGTGTCTAATTTTAAAGAAAATGTATCCGGTGTAGCTTCCAATACGTCTGATTGGTTAATTGCTGTTATTTACATTTGCCGACAATACCAAAAGCCAACCGCCGTTGTTCACAGAAATTTTTTTAATTTCATTTGCTATAAACTGAATAGAAACAAGCCGCGCGTGCGTGGTCCCCCTCTGTATGTGACTCGATGTGGCGAGTGTAAAATGCAATAAATTTGGGCAATTTGGGGCATTTGTGACCCCCCCCCCTTTAACGCCCTTGGGGCGCGAACCAGAATTTTTCTGAGGTCAAGGATGCTCATTTTATATCCAGAACAATTGCCTCTACATTTTGGCCAAGTTTCAGAAAAATTGAACGGATAGATCAAACGTTATGGGAGAAAAGGGTCATTTTTTGCCATTTTGAGGGCTTCTGACCCCTGGGGCGCGAACCAGATTTTTTCCAAGTTCAGCGATACTTATTTTGCTATGAGGAACAATTGCCTTCACATTTTGGCGAAGTTTCAGAGAAATTGAATGGATGGATGAAAAGTTATGGGGCAAAAAATGTAATGTTTTGCCATTTCGGGGCCTTTTTACACCCTGGGGGGCTAACCAGATTTTTTTTCAAAAATCGTAGAATGTCATTTTCTAACCTGACAAAAGTTACAACTTCATGCAAAATTTCAGAGAAATTCAATGGATGGTTGCGTAGAAAATCCTGACGGACGGACGGACGGACGGACGGACGGACATGCCTCAAAACATAAGTACCCCGATTTTATAAATAAGGGGACCAACTAACATCCGCCTTTATAACTGCACTTTAAAGCGCTGCAAGTTGATTATAAGAACACGAAATAAAAGTCCTATGCAAAATATGTTAAATCCAGAGTTGATTCGATTCTTGATGATTTTGAGGAATAACACATGGGGTTACGTAACATATATAAGAGTCTTTGGAAGATCAGTTTTCATCATTTCTGTACACTTGCCAGTCTTTAGTGCATCATAAGAATGTTATTTAAATTATTGATTAATCGTCAGTCAATTTATGATTAATCGTCAACCAACTCAACATCTACTTATTACGAGCATTAAGGATGTCGTCCTGCAAAATCAACTACTGACACACTGACTGTAATATCTTACATGATAATTGAATCTCTCGATAATAGCTTTGTTTCTTGCGTAATATCAAAAGCTTAGATAAGGTATGGCACAAAGTTTCGTTCAGAAACGTTCTAGTTAAACGGTAATGCCTTTTCAACCATCAAACCATTCGCTCTGATAGGTTTGTGATATATGTTGATGGACAAACGGCTAAAGCACATGTTATCAACGCAATGATTTATTCTAAGCCCAACCCTCTTCTTGATCATAATTACTGATATTTGAAAACATATTCTGAGATCATTAGCTGACATCTATGCGGCACTTCGAAACCATCAGTGATCAAGGTCCTGCGGCGTTTTTCTTTTCTGATCTAAAGCACGTGGTGCATGAAGAAAAAAGTGTCTTGTTAGATTTAACACCTCTTAAACAAAGCTACACTCCTTTCACCACCAACGCTCATATCCTTGTGTTCTTGTTAAAATGAATGACACTCTCTTTGAAGAAGCTCCATGTTTTGATTAGCTCCTAGAACTTACTTTCACTTCAGATATTAAATGGAAATCTTATATCTAAACTGTTGTCGGGGTTGCTGGCAAAATCGTTGCATCATTTTAAAGTTAGAGACAGAGTGGACAGAGTATAAAGTCGACTTTGACATCTAGTTGGGTGGCAATCTCTTCCGTTTTCACAACTCCTTCTTCTACATGGGATACGTTGCTAGTCTTTCTCTACTCAATCATTATTTATATGGAAGATGCTCAACTGAGTTCAATGCCTTGTTACTCGGTGTACGACATTCACAGCAAGAACCTGTCTTGTTACCACAAATGCAAATAACTTTCTTTTCTTCCACCGTTGTTTTGACCATCAAACAGAAGTTTCACAATCGGCGTTCTTTTCCAAAGAATGTCCCTTCATTTTCTTCATTTTTGAACGAAATTTAATTCATCGCTCCTTTACACAATTAATTATCGTTCAACAGTTCTGTAATACCTACCCCGCTCATCGTTTTTATCATAATTCTTTCTTTTTTTGCATTACAACCTGGACTTAGGGTTAGGGTTAGGATGAGGGTTAGTGTAGGGATATAAAGATACACAGTGCTTCTGTGTTATTTACAATCCATAGTCGTTATTAAAGTAACTAGAGACTATCCTCCCAAGCATCACCATCTCTTTTTCGGAGATTTGATTTTGTTCTATCATTTTTTTGAGTTCTCATCCGTGAGTGAGTGACGACGGGCCCGAGCAGGATATCTCTGGGTGAATTTCATTTTGCGATATTCCTTAGGCAATACATTGACTTATATCGGTTTCATTACGTCAACTACGCAGATAATGTTTTTGTATTTTCTTCCGATTTAACGGTTAGTGATAGGGGTTCATGTATATCAAACATTATCTTCCTTCCAGTGTTTGTGCATAGATACAATTATTTCACCCCCTTCCCCGTTTTTCAAATGTATTGCATTTAAATAAGTACGTTGCTGTGACAATGCTGTTGTGAGTTAACTGTTATTAATGGTGTTAATACTTATCGAAAACCACAATTAATATCCATGGCTAAGTAAAAACGAGGGTTAATAGTTAAATGCAGTTCAGAGGTAGGATTAGGAGTTACCTGGGCGCGTCCCAATAGATATTGATAAAAATAATTATTATAGAAGAATTTTGTTAAAAATCTATGTAAGTCTGTGATTTTTCCTGATTTAAAAAAAAAGTGTTATTATTATTTAAATTATCTAACATTCGTTTAATCTGAGAGGTATTTGCGGTGAAGTTGATATCCACGTAGACTGACAATACGGAGTACCAAGTTCGAATCGTGTCGGTTCAATATCACTGCGTTCACCATGGATATTGGCAACCTTCACGTGGTCCCTTCTGTGAGTACCTGATTCCAGAAATGAGAGAAACCAATGCAAACAGCACAATTGATCTGATCAGAAAAAATGTGCCATTCTGATTCCTACGAATTTAAGTTTTCTTAAGAAAATTTTGTAGATATCTAAATATAAATAAGCATAGACCCGTGGCGCTACGGATGAAGTGTTAATTGATAATAAATTCCAAGTGACAGTCTTCTAATGGTTGAAGGTTCAATCGTCAGTACATGCGATGATAAGAATATGATTAAGAATTACTTAAGACGGAATGAAGGCAGTTTATCCTCGAGGTTAAAATAAATGGTTCTGTTCGAAATTCTATATGAATTCCATGATAAATGCCAGTATACTGAAATCATATGCCCTTAATAAGGTTAAGATGAAAATTCATATACACTAAATGTACAAAAGCAAGAAAATTCCCAAATCTTTACACTTTTATTGTCATTAAGGGTATGCGAGCACAACAGGGCTATGTATTTTACTGGTAGGAATTTTTCTTCAGCGCACCTCACACTCTTCATCCACTCATACATAGAGATTTATACTGTAGTGATGTGATAATGAAATGGTTTGGTTGATATGTAGTCATACTCTTAATGACAATAACAGTGTAAACATTTGGGAATTTCCTTGCTTTTGTACATTTAGTGTATATGAATTTTCATCTTAACCCTATTAAGGGCATATGATTTCAGTATACTGGCATTTTTCATGGAATGTCACTACTTTTGTAAAGGCTATGCCTCAATACAATGCCTTCTCATAAGGTTTTTTGGAATTTCTGGAAATCTAAGGTATATGGTAAACTGAAATTAAAATGCCATCAACTAGAACCTCTATCTCTGCCAAAAATCAGCTGAATCCATTAAATAGTTGATGAGATACAGGGTGGCACATACGTACGTACGTACGTACGTACGTACGTACGTACACACAGATAACTGTATTTCATGATTGAACTTTCTGGATCTCTGGGTTGCCTTTACTAATGATGCTGAAATTCTACACACTTATAAATCCTATCAAATAAAAATTTTGTGCAAAGTTTTAACTAATTTGGTTTATTGGTTTTTGAGTTAAGATTGATCAAAGAAATGAGATTTCCAGCATATGCCATTCATAACGTCTGTTAAGGGATAGAGCGCTCTCGCGCCGCCCTTGATTCCCGAAATTTACGAGACGTACTCGAAGAAGGCCAGAGGTTACGTTGTGCGAATGGTATACTAGATGAAAACAGTAGACTGAATAATCGAAACAATAGTAATTAAGCAAATTATAATTGTAGGATGTAATTGTTACTTTTTGAAAAGTTCATCCATCCCAAATTGACCACTCCTTTGGCGGACACTTATATTTCCTTTTGACTTTGTTTGATTCACCTTACTATTTTAATTAAAGTGATGGAATTGACATAGCGCCTATAGACTAACCTTTTGATTTGTGATTTTATTTAATTTCATATGTTTATATTTTGTATCGTTTTTTTAATTCGAATTTACCTAATAGCAATTAAGAATACAAAAGAACCTTTTATTCTAATTTAATATAACCGTAACCAGAATTTTGAATATCCAATTTGTCGCTCACGAAAAGAACAAACAGAACGTGCTTCAAAAATATAAGAGTATTGATTTACCTCCTCTCCAGGAGGTTAGGCACAAGGCCAGTTTTATCTTACTCCCACAAGGTAAGATGTGACACAAGGTCTGGTCGGGAAAGTAGGATTTGAAAAGCCAGCGCCCGAGAAGGTGAGCACTCTGGCCATTAAAAATTGCCTGAGCAGCCCCGTGGGCATTCCCTGGTAGGGGCGCCTCAGGCAGTAGGCAATAAACTTACTCCTCCCCAAAGAGGGGAGACAAAGCCTGGGAGGGTGGACCTCCTAGAACTGCACAGGACAAACCTATAAACCGGCGGAATAAAGCCCTGAAGACCAAGACTATACCAGTCTATGCAGTATCCATCGGAACAGATACTACACTTTGATCTTAGATTTCTTTATTCAATATTTTCTTATTATTGGACATAAAGTTGTTTCGTATAAATGTTGCTGGCGTGATGAGCAAAAACTTGCATTGAGTGGTGGAAATAGTCTTGACTTATCTGAGTGCCACTATAAAAGAGCCCGTCTTTGTCTAGCGTGTAGAACCTTTATGTGAGAAAGTACAAGTACACGCTGGAACGAGAGTATTCATACATAGCGACTACGTGTTACTAGCGTGCTTTGCCATCCAATAAAAGATGGGAGTTCAAAATTGCGACATATCACTCGAAAAGAGATCAGTGTAAAAACCGTGTTGTCGAAGAAAAGTATGCCGTGTGATAAAGTTCCTGTAGCGAATACGTTGTTTCTATAGTACAGTATTGAAAACTTTGTATCTACGTAATAAAGATCTAGTGGCAAACACGCTATTCGATTGAATACGGTGTTATCTAAGATAAAGTATACCACGTAACAGATTTCCAGTCCAACAGAGATCATATTCCCCTCATTTCTTTCTTTTTTATTCATTCAATAAATTCTGACCGAATTTGGTAAGTTTATAATGGATGGTGGAATATTGCAGATTATGTAACCGAGTTGTTGACTGCCGCCATATTGATTCTAAAATATGTCGTCCTGACTGTTAAATACACATTTTTAGGGGAAAGGATAAAAGAACAGAATAAAAAATGGGTCTGTATTTTCCGGATGACGAATTTTCATTATTATTTATACGTTTCAGATTAATTTACTAGTTGCTGTTGTTGTTATTGTTGTTGTTGTTGTTGTTGTTGTTATCACAACGTTTCGACAGTTTTTATCCTTCTTCCCAGGGTGCATCATGTAACACTTTATTTGTATACTTATTAGGTCGTTACAAAAGAAAATGCCACCTGAAGCGTTGGCGTTTAACAATTAATTTTAACATATAATTTTAGTTTATTTCCGGTAAATTTTAACATGAATAAATTGTCATAAAAATAAACATACAGTGATTATTTTCTTTTAAAAATCCGCCTAGTTTCGATTTTGACGCCGGTTCGTTTTGATTTTGCTTTTTCCGGCTGTTTACGTTTCTTAGTCAAAAAATAAATAAATTGTCATAAAAAATAAACATACGGTGAGTTTTTTTCTGTGTAAAATCCGTCTCGTTTTGATTTTGCCGTCGGTTCGTTTTGACTCGGCTATTTTCGGCTGTTTACGTATTTCTCCGTGGGCAAAAGTTGGTTTTGTTTGATTCTAAATCCGTACAAGTACCATAATTATGTACATGCATTTAAATCTTCTCTGGAATAAAAATAAAGAATATTTATATGATCCTGTGTTCAGTAAAGAAAGATACATCATAATTATGCCGTTTGCTTAATAAAGTAAAGCAGAAAAATATGTAATATATTGATTAAACTAAAACAAAATATGATTCATTTATAAAAAAATGATTTATCAAATAAAAAAGAATATATTTATTTAATTGAGGCAATTGCAGAATTAAACTCATTTTTAAATAATCTTAAAACGACGTAAGTTCTTCCTCAAAGGGAAAATTAAAATATCAAAAAGTAATAAAACTAAATATGTTCTTTGTTAAAGATCCAAGAAGAATGATTTTAATTACATTGCAATAAAGTGCAATTCTTGTAACCAACCTAATTTATGCTGTTGTCTTATGGTTGTATAGACAATGGTATAATTTGATTTATGCTTTTTGAAAATACTAGTCTATTTAAACCAAGGATTTCTAACAGGGGTTCACAATGTTCTACGAAAAACAGGGGTTCACAATGTTCACAATAAGGTTCACAATAAGTTCACAACAATGTTCACAACATTGTCCACAACAGTTGTTGTTCACAACAGTTCACAACAATGTTCACAATAAGGTTCACAATGTTCACAACAATGTTCACAATAAGGTTCACAATGTTCACAATATAACAGGAGTTCACAATGTTCTACGAAACAACCTTCCTATTTATTTTGTTTCCTTTACTAACGCATGTACGTGTCTTTAAATAATTTTTCAAGATTTGTATTTGAAATTAGTTCATTGTTAGCTTTAACTAATCTAGAAAATATATTTGATTGAAAATATTATATATGCATATATGTGGTCTTAGGATGATAAAAATATGTTTCACGGGTCAACAAATAAAAGTTGGGAACCCTGACTAAAAGGGTTGATTTAGGTTGCTATATTTCCATTGTTTACATATAATTGGAAGAAGAGTCGACAAGTGATAGGACTACGTAGATGCTTTCAGAAATCCGTAGTAGCAAATGAGAGTGTTGAGGATTAAAAACGTAGAAGACAAGAATGCACTATTGACAATAAATATGTGAAAACAACTGTTAAAGTAAACCAAGGTCAATATTTAAAATTAACGTCAAAGGCACTTGAAACCAAATATGTCAACGGTATCCAATTATCTTTAGAACACCATAAAGTTCAATCTTTCTTCAACGTATTAAGTGGGAAAAGGGCGACGTGATAGTCTAAGATCTCTCCAACTAAGCAAGCTCTGGTGCTAATCGAACCTGAGTCGGCAATAAAGTGAGAGTGCTAATAATGATTCTGTTTTTTTTTAATGTTTCTTATCTTTCTGTTTTTGCTGGAGATGGGGCATCCTACCGGATGCCAGACATTCACCGGCTATTTCAGACACTCCAGCCTAGAGATCTTTTAAAGATTCAAACCGTCCTTTTAACTGCAGTTGTTTGTATTTCTCTTGCACTCGGTTCATCGGGTATACTCGGCAGATAGCTTTTGAAATTCTTTTTCATTAGTTCTGTTGCTCCTATAATTATTGGTATGATGGAGATTTTCCTAAGATTCAAGTTTCTTTTCATGTCGTACATAAGACCTTGGTATTTCGTAATCTTTTCCCTTTTTGCTCTGTTCAATCCTGCATCAATAGGGGCACTGACTTCAACTAGGGGTTCTACTTTCTCCCTTTTGTCCCATATTACGATGTCAGGTTTAACAGCTCCGTTTTCAAGATATGTAGCTGTAGTCATAGTGGATGGTGTATAAATTATTTCGAACTGTTATTTCTGGTATATGCTCCCAGGACTTGCTGCTACACTGGATATTGGATATTCTGTCTGTTTTTTTAAATTTTCTTATTTCTGTGTTCGTTAGCATAGGAACGGGGCATTCTTCCAAATGCCAGACTATCACCTGCTATTTAGAGGCTCCAACCGAGTGCTCTTTTAAGGATTTTGGTCCTTCCCTTAAGTGCAATTATTTGGATTTCTTTTGCATTTGGTTTTCCGGGAATACTTTCTAGAAACATTTTGAAATTTTTCTTCATGAGGCCTTTAACTCCTATCATAACTGGGATAATATTGATGTTTTTTTTAGGTTCCAGTTTCTCTTCATAGCATAAATTAGGGCTTGGTATTTTGTCAATTTCTCCCTCTCTGCTCTGTTTAATCAGTGTTGCCTCTCTTTCTGCCTTATTTAATATGACTATGTTCGGTTTTACTGCTGCATTTTCCATGTAGGTAGATGTAGGAACAACATAATCATATTCTGCATTATGCATTTTTGTGTTATGGGTAAAACCTTCCCTTATTTCGTATGCAACCACAGAGCCTTGCTGTTCTTGATGACTCGGATAAAAACATTCACTCTTGCAGGTCTACGAATAGCTGAAAAAAACGAGGAAGAGGACTTCATACAGACCAAGCAATCCTGAGGGACGATCTTCGTGATTTCTATGCAGAAGTCCGATTATCTTAACGACAGCAATATCCATTTATAGCAAATTGACAATATGAAAAGGGTAGGTTAGAAAATCGACTTTGCAATCTAGTGGCGAGTGATCTATTCTATTCCACACAACCTCCTTCTAACGGAAGAATAGTTGCTATTCTGCCTATACTCTATCCTTATTGCTATAGAAGGTGTTTGACTGATCGCCCATTTCGGATCTCCCTGTATTAAACATTTGCAGCAAGAACTCTCTCTCTATCACCATTGCAACTAACTTGCATTTCTTCCTCAATGTACCTAAAACCAAAGCGCAACGCATAAAGACAAAACAATCCTCAGTAAGGAGGATAGCAGCCAATGGATAGAAGAATGCGCATCTGGTTTGAATTGGAGTAAATAATAATGAACAAAAGATGATTATGAAAGACTCCTAGCTAATAGTACTCCTAGCTAATGGTACTCCTAGCCAATGATACTCCTAGCTAATGGTACTCTTAGCTAATGGTACTCCTAGCTAATGGTACTCCTAGCTAATGGTACTCCTAGCCAATGGTACTCCTAGCCAATGGTACTCTTAGCTAATGGTACTCCTAGCTAATGGTACTCCTAGCTAATGGTACTCCTAGCCAATGGTACTCCTAGCCAATGGTACTCTTAGCTAATGGTACTCCTAGCTAATGGTACTCCTAGCCAATGGTACTCCAAGCCAATGATACTCTTAGCTAATGGTACTCCTAGCCAATGATACTCCTAGCTAATGATACTCTTAGCTAATGGTACTCCTAGCTAATGGTACTCCTAGCCAATGATACTCCTAGCCAATGGTACTCCTAGCTAATGGTACTCCTAGCTAATGGTACTCCTAGCCAATGGTACTCCAAGCCAATGATACTCTTAGCTAATGGTACTCCTTACTAATGATATTCCTAGCCAATGGTACTCATAGCTAATGGTACTCCTAGCTAATAGTACTCCTAGCCAATGATACTCTTAGCTAATTGTACTCTTAGCTAATGGTACTCCTGGCTAATGGTACTCCTAGCTAATGGTACTCCCAGCTAATGGTACTCCTTGCTAATTGTACTCCCAGAGAACTTCCCATATCTAAAACACAATACCGCGGCATTGCTTCCCTGCAGGTTGTAACATGATTCTCTTGAAATCCAATGTCAACAAATATTCGTCGAGCCGTTCTCTTAAGTAATCATATTTTTGTATCTCATTTCATCAGATTCAATCCTCTCATAGTATAGTTCAGCATCCAACTGATGATCTTATAAACCCTTATCCTCGAGTGGCTTTCGTTTTTGGTAAGTGGTGACTCCTTAATATTCAAATGATTAATAAATAAATGTTGGTTTCGTGAAATGGGAAATTATTTTTCGTACAACGTAATAGTTTATTCGCATTTGCTCACAGTATAGGTGTAATTTATTATTCGGCAAAACAATGCTCACTATTTTAGCTGCATCTTACACTTTTATTTAGCTCGAACAATATATTCACTCATCAGGAACATATATAACTATTAATATAAAGTTAGATAAGTGTATATTTTTATATATTAGTATTACCCCGCCTAATAAACCGGTATTGTCCGGGCCTTTGGGTCTGGATTTACGCCGGTCTATTGTGGGTTGCCGGAGTTCTAGGAGGTGCACCCTCGCAGGCTTTGCCTACCCTCTTTGGGGAGGAGCAAGTTTATTGCTTACTGTCTGAGGCGCCTCTACCGGGGAATGCCGACGGGGCTGCCCAGGTAATTTGTAAATGGCCAGAGTGCTCACCTCTCGAGCGCTGGCTTATCTAATCCCACTTTCCCGACCTTGTGTCACATCTTACCTTGTGGGAGGTAGATAAATAAATAGTATGTACAGGATCTACTCCTAAATTAATTAAGCGATCATTATGAATTTTGGAACACAGGTGCTTGGCGTAATGATGTTACTTTACATGAATCGCTACGTCAATGCTTTTACCCTAATCCCCAAACGGAATTTTGCTTTACCTGTAGAGAACATAAAGGTTACCAGTCATGGATGAGACCCAACAGTCCAACGACTACAATCAAGGAGAAACTTGCTCGGCCATGTCCAGCCCCTAAGAACATATTAGGAATATATTAGACAACAGCTGTGGACGAAGTTGATAGATGATCCTCCCCTCTTACTAACATGGGAAATGCTCCTTCTGAAGCCGTGCATCTTAGTGCAGAAGCACTGTAGGCTTCGTGGGTGATAATCAACCGCCTGAGAACAAGAATAGGGCGATCTAAAGCTTACATGGCCAGATGTAACTACAACACCGACTAAACTATCTCGTTGTTTGCCCTCTACTATACAGTGCAGCTTGATAGGTCTCGCAGAGTTCAATGATATTACAAAGAACTGTGTAAAGTATTAGAAACGGTCGTCTGGCTACATACTTCGAATATACACAAAGAAGAAGAGACTTATTTCAAAATTCCTAGATATACAATAAAAAAGCTGATAAAGTTGGATCAATCGATTTTATGAACTAATTTTTTGTTGTAAGAAAACTATTTAAATTTTGCAAGTAGTAATCACTGCAGTTAGAATTGAGACAAGGGTTTATATTCTAAATCAAACTTCAAATCTACACAGCCGACCTTCAGGATGGTAGTACCATATGAAATTCGAGCTGGCAGATTCTTGGGCATTCTGGTGTGCATAGTTCTTTGTCGGTGTGAGGTATGATCCCCTGTGCAATTTTAGGGGGCGCATCTTCCCAGTCTTTACCTCCACGCCGTTTGAGTAGAGATTAGTTTATAGCTAATTAACTTATCTGCCATTAGATGGGAGTACCATTAGCTAGGAGTACTATTAGCTGGAAGTACAATTAGCTGAGAGTACCATTAGCTAGGAGTACCACTAGCTAGGAATACCACTAGCTATGAGTACCACTAGCTGGGAGTACCATTAGCTAGGAGTACCATTAGCTGGGAGTACCATTAGCTGGGAGTACCATTAGCTAGTAGGACCATTAGCTGGGAGTATTGTTAGCTGGGGGTACAATTAGCTGGGAGTACCATTATCTGGAAGTAGCATTAGCTAGGAGTATCATTAGCTAGGAGTACAATTAGCTGGGAGTACCATTAGCAAGGAGTACCATTAGCTAGGAGTACACAAGCTAGGAGTATCATTAGCTGGGAGGACAATTAGCTGTGAGTACCATAAGCTAGGAGTACAATTAGCTAGGAGTACACAAGCTAGGAGTATCATTAGCTGGGAGGACAATTAGCTGTGAGTACCATAAGCTAGGAGTACAATTAGCTAGGAGTACACAAGCTAGGAGTATCATTAGCTGGGAGGACAATTAGCTGTGAGTACCATAAGCTAGGAGTACAATTAGCTAGGAGTACACAAGCTAAAAGTATCATTAGCTGGGAGGACAATTAGCTGTGAGTACCATAAGCTAGGAGTACAATTAGCTAGGAGTACACACGCTAGGAGTATCATTAGCTGGGAGGACAATTAGCTGTGAGTACCATAAGCTAGGAGTACAATTAGCTAGGAGTACACAAGCTAAGAGTATCATTAGCTGGGAGTACAATTAGCTGTGAGTACCATAAGCTAGGAGTACAATTAGCTAGGAGTACACAAGCTAGGAGTATCATTAGCTGGGAGGACAATTAGCTGTGAGTACCATAAGCTAGGAGTACAATTAGCTAGGAGTACACAAGCTAGGAGTATCATTTGCTGGGAGGACAATTAGCTGTGAGTACCATAAGCTAGGAGTACAATTAGCTAGGAGTACACAAGCTAGGAGTATCATTAGCTGGGAGGACAATTAGCTGTGAGTACCATAAGCTAGGAGTACAATTAGCTAGGAGTACACAAGCTAGGAGTATCATTAGCTGGGAGGACAATTAGCTGTGAGTACCATAAGCTAGGAGTACAATTAGCTAGGAGTACACAAGCTAGGAGTATCATTAGCTGGGAGGAAAATTAGCTGTGAGTACCATAAGCTAGGAGTACAATTAGCTAGGAGTACACAAGCTAGGAGTATCATTAGCTGGGAGGACAATTAGCTGTGAGTACCATAAGCTAAGAGCACAATTAGCTAGGAGTACACAAGCTAAGAGTATCATTAGCTGGGAGTACAATTAGCTGTGAGTACCATAAGCTACGAGTACAATTAGCTAGGAGTACACAAGCTAGGAGTATCATTAGCTGGGAGGACAATTAGCTGTGAGTACCATAAGCTAGGAGTACAATTAGCTAGGAGTACACACGCTAGGAGTATCATTAGCTGGGAGGACAATTAGCTGTGAGTACCATAAGCTAGGAGTACAATTAGCTAGGAGTACACAAGCTAGGAGTATCATTAGCTGGGAGGACAATTAGCTGTGAGTACCATAAGCTAGGAGTACAATTAGCTAGGAGTACTATTAGCTGGGAGTACCATTAGCTGGGAGTATTATTAGCAGGGGGGTACAATTAGCTCGGAGTACCATTATCTTGGAGTAGCATTAGCTAGGAGTATCATTTGCTAGGATTATAATTAGCTGAGAGTACCATTAGCTAGGAGTATCATTAGCTGGGAGTACAATTAGCTGGGAGTACCATAAGCTGGGAGTACCGTTAGCTAGGAGTACCATTAGCTGGGAGTACAATTAGCTAGGAGTACCATTAGCTCGGAGTACAATTTGCTGGGAGTAATATTAGCTGGGAATACCATTAGCTGGGAGTATAATTAGCAGAGGGTACCATTAGCTGGGAGTACAATTATCTGGGAGTAGCATTAGCTAGGAGTATCATTCGCTAGGAGTATACTTAGATGGGAGTACTATTAGCTAGGAGTACCATTAGCTGTGGAGACCAGTAGCTGGGAGTACCATTAGCTGGGAGTAGTATTAGCTGGGAGTACTATTATCTGGGAGTAGTATTAGCTGGGAGTACCATTATCTGGGACTAGCATTAGCTAGAAGTATCTATTGCTAGGAGTATCATTAGCTGGGAGTACTATTAGGTAGGAGTATCATTAGCTGGGAGTACCATTAGCTTGGAGTACCATAAGCTGGGAGTATCATTAACAGGGGGTACCATTAGCTGGGAGTACCATTATATGGGAGTAGCATTAGCTAGGATATCATTAGCTAGGAGTATAATTAGCTGGGAGTACAATAAGCTGGGAGCACCATAAGGTAGGAGTACCTTTAGCTAGGAGTACCATTAGCTAGGAGAACAATTAGCTAGGAGTATCATTAGCTGGGAGTACAATTAGCTGAGAGTACGATAAGCTAGGAGTACAATTAGCTAGGAGTACTATTAGCTGGGAGTACCATTAGCTGGGAGTACTCGGTTCTGTGTGACGGGATGTACACACACACACACACACATATATATATATATATATATATATATATATATATATATATATCATATTGGTATGTATTATAGAAGCGATGATGATCGTTTCGTAAGTGAAAGGTCAAAAGGTAGGAGAGAGAAAGAAAGAGAGAGAGAGAGAGTTACTTATGTGTTAATTGCATCGCTTATTTCTATAAACGTTTCTTTAGACTATTTTAACGTGTTTATTTTTTTAAACTGTTGAGAGTGACGCGTACTGCTCTCTTCTGTCATCCAACTAAATGGTATCTCCAACTAAATATCATTGACTTCATTTTCTAGCGATACAGTAGGGTAAATTCTTTGATACCTGATGACATTTCCGTCAACTGCACATCCGGCCTTATCGTAAATATGTACTAGCTATATCTCCTAGCCAACCCACCCACCTTAATATTTAACAGGAAGAAACTGCCAGTCCATGCTTTACCAACATTATTATTGCATAAATAACAGAATCAATAGGATTGGAACTAGCTTCAAGATTACATGTCCACAGTTAAAAAAAACTGCTGTCAATTAAAAATGATTATACCCGAAAAACATCTGCTTACCGGAGAACCTAAAATATTAATTAATTTGATGCTATTTTAAATTGTCACAATTATTTACATCCAAAAAAATAATAATTTGATTATAAAGATAATCCGTCAGTCGCTACTTTTACATAGTCCTCAAATAGTCTTTGTTTACTTGCCCGCTCATCAGGGCAAAGTTAGACATCAAGTCGGTTATTAATAAGATGAAAATCCAGCTCCCCTCAATGGACCCTCATGATTTGGACAAAAATCAACATTACTTCAACCTAGAATGGATTTCTGCTTCACTGATCGAGAATAGAAAAGATGAAGGGTAGTATCAGAACAGATACTACACTTTGTATTATTTATTTGCAGAAAATATAAAAGAATACATTTAAAACAAGTTAGACAGAAGGCCATCAAAAGGTAAGGGACAAATGAGGTAATTGTCATCCTTGGTATAAAGTGATAAAATTGTATATCCTCTTAACTAGCATAATTTCAGTCACCACATTACCACATTTACACCGGGGTCTATCATACTTAATATAATTCAGAATTTGTTAGAAGGTTTAGTTTTCCTGGATATAGTTATATACGAAGCTTTCATTAGTATAAAGGAGAACAAAAAGCAAAAAAATTGGTTAGTAAGACCGTCTTGACCTTTGTGAATAATAGAGCGCTAACTGCTTTACGGTTTGTTCAGAACCGGAAACAAGCAGGTCGTTTTCTAAATAGAAGTGTGATCTATGTGGGAGAGAAGAAAACGGGGGTAGAGTTCGAGAATGGGTGGTGTGCTACCAAGATCAATAAAATTTGGGAGAGGTTGAGGACAAATAATTGATAGTAAGAAGTAGGCATCTTGGAGGACATTTTGATCCTCGCCAAAAGGCCAAGTATTCGAAGTTGTTGATTATTTTCTTACTCATCCCAAATTTTAAACAAGACCATGTTATAATAAGTTTTAGATTTCAGTATTAACAGAAATATAGAATTTTAAATTTAGTATGAAAGGTTGTTTTTTTTTTATTTTTATGAAGACAAACACTATATAGGTCCGGCGAAATATTTCGTTCCTTCTTTTGCTTTTAACTTGTTTTTGTTTGTTTTTCTTCTTTAATAAAGAAATTACGTTTCTCCTTCAATAAAATAATTAAGCTATCATTGTTACTGAGTTTAATAAGTGTAGTATCATGACGGTGAAAGGGTGTTTCGATCCATTTGTTTTTGCCTCATCGAGAGAAGCAGATATAAAAAGTTGCCTGCTCCGTGTCAATAGTCAGTAGCACAAAATGGTCTCTCTCTCTCTCTCTCTCTCTCTCTCTCTCTCTCCTTCTATCTATCTATCCATCTATCTATCTATATCTCTATATATATCTTTCTCGCGTGCAAAACAACCACACAATTTGTGCTGTCTGTTATGTTAAATCAATCTTCTAAAACGAAACCCCGAAGTCCCTGTGTTATTGATAACTGCCGAAGGAAAGGGGCCAGCTGCGAGGAGCCCGGGACTCACCGACCCCCAAAGAAGAAACCTGGGTATACACCCGCGAATATAAGCGAGGATGGTACACTTTGCTCCTAGCCAAAATGCCAAGGATAAAATCTTGTTTTCGTAGCATTTTACAGGAATACGTAAGTATGTATGAAGAAAGATAGGCAGGTTCTTGCGTCTTAACAATTGCATTGATATATAGAAGTTTTAAATTTAATCACAACCTGATTACACATCTGCATTGAATATCTTTCTTCTTAAAGGAAGAAAAATAAAATATGCATTCAAATAAGAAAACCATATCAAGAAAGTATCATTTCAGGATGTTATCGAAATATTCAGCGTACGGTAAAAAGAACAAACGGCCCTAATTGGTTCGATTAAAAGGAGGAATCCGAAAGGCGCTTAATACTTGACACGTGAAACTCTTGAATTATAACATGTCCCGATGATGAAGAACATGACATCCTGTCGAGAGTTCTTGAGATATTAGTGCATTTGACAGAGGATTTCAAAATATAATAGCGCAATTAAAACTGATGAGACGATGAAACGTGGGCGACGTTTATACAAAAGAAAATATTCTTTCCTACACAGGAATAAGTTGTCATCTCACTGCCTATGTGTATATTGCTGATGTACACGCCGGTTAGTAGTATCAGCATCAACTATCCATGCCCCCATCTAAGAATATATATATATATATATATATATATATATATATATATATATATATATATATATATATACATTTTTATTTATACTAACATTATTGGTTACATATATGCATACATGTTTCGGTTGTACCCTTCACAGAGGGTCAACATCTCTAGAACAAAACAAGACAATGAAATGAGATGAATTTGGAAAACTTTCCGGTACTGATATCGATCCTAACCCAGTTTTCGTGAGGTTCGACTCGTAAGCGTTCGGCTGTCCTACGCAAATGCCCGAGAGTTGACGAGCCGATTTGTACCAGACGACAATTTTGATACTCTGTCTCTCTCTCTCTCTCTCTCTCTCTCTCGACGTAGCCCCAGTTGAAATAACTGCCGCGGTCCAAGCACATAAGAGGGGCGATGCAACATTATGTCTAGTAGGTAATTCATGTGTGTGTGTAATAAAATAAACATCAATCTCTCAACATCTGACGGCCACCGAATCAAGACAGCAGGTCTTGCACAGATAAATGACCCAATATCATTTCCTGATACAGATTAAATCAATAACAAATAATAATTGTGGCTTATCTAGGTATAATACTGCGGTTTCATGGATCGTACTATCATAAAAAAAGTAAATGAATTTTTGAACATATTGGCATTGAAATTTATATCCAGATTTGAGCTTCGAATACGATTGTATTACTGGTTATTCGGTTCACCAATAACTCTTTTAGTTCTCGTCGACTTCGCTGTTTATTCGTACGAACAGCATTGCTACTAAATGGGACGAGATGCCGTTTCTCTGTTTCGCCTCCGGCTGTCAGAACTATTTGCTCTACTGTGCGCGCTTCTTCTTTGGTTGTCACTGTCTGCCGGCAGCCATTGTTTTCGTCTGTAACCATTCTCCGTTGGGCTGCTATGTTGTCTCCGTCCTCGGCGATGCCGCCGCCCGCCGCGTGTTACCATTTTTGGGCTGTTGTCTTCGCTAGCTGAAAATCCAACCTTCACTTCAATAAGCTCACAAAGTCTCTCCTGTTTTTAATTAGAGCCATCTTTATTTACTACTTCAATTAGCCGACCTGAAAGAGTCTGTTGCGAATTGAGAGAGAGGTTACGCTAACAAACTTCACTAGTTAATATTCTTAATTAACTTAATAGAGGGATGAGTATTGAGATTTACTAATTGGCTCTTTGATTTCCGTCATTCGGAATCTTTTTCGTACAGTTACATTTTTGGTGATCTTGACTCTCTCGCTTCCAAGTCAAATCTGAATCAAATCCCGATTCAATTCTCCGACGGTCGGAACTCTCGTCCCAAATCTCGTCGTCAACACGCCAGGTGAAACCTGAACTCCCTGACCTCACTAACCTTAAGGTCAGATCAGTTGTCACCGTGAGCCTGGGAACGCATCGGACTGAACTTGCACGACGCGACTTCGCTACAACCGCGCAAGTCAAACCCGTCTCAAACAGATGCGTCCAAGCCATTATCTAACAATACTTCGACACGTTCCAGAATATATTATACATATTCGGTGAGGGAAGGATTTATTATTATTTATTAATCATTATTTTTAAATATTAATAAATATATACGTACGTGTGTGTATATAATCTGTTTTGTCCAAATCAATAATAAATATATGATAAGATTCGGTTTGCACAATAAAAACATATTACGCATTTCGTACAACGCAATCGAATACGTTTAATCATTTTCTGAGAGGAGGTTTAGGTTTTCAAGAAATATATCCATATTTCTTTATCATTATTGCCCCCTCGCATTTTTATAAAATTAGGAGCAGAAGATAAAGGAATGATACATTTCCATATATATACACACTCAGATACATAAACACACGCACACGTATGTTAATATATATATATATATATATATATATATATATATATATATATATATATATATATATATATATATATATATATATATATAATGGGTTTATATTAATATTTTTATTGTTACAGCCATGTGCGTTTCAAGTGTTCGCTCTAATCATTGTATGGGAATGATAATCTCAGACGGTCGCAAGGCTCGAACCTCTGCTACAGAATCAACATAGACTCCGCAAGCAAGCGTCATAAATATATATATATATATATATATATATATATATATATATATATATATAATAATAATAATAATAATAATAATAATAATAATAATAATAATAATAATAATAATAGTAATCCAGGTAAAACATCCACAGGGTAGTAATCCAGAGAATTTCAACTCAATATCAAATAGAGCTTTTATATATGATTATTTTTATTTACACAGACATGTACAAAATCTGCGACACTAGCATGTCGATGTTATCGATCAACACCGATTATAAACTGGGATCTCATCAGGAAGAGTTAGAATCCGATCTTAACCGTAGATCATATTTGGAAAGAAAGGTCATTTCCCCTTACACTGTCTTAAATACCCGGATTTTACTAGAATCATTTAAGCCTAAACTAAATTTATAATCCTACAATAAGTAACATATTACATTAATTCGATAAACTAATCTAATGAAACTCACAATTAATAATACTTTTTGAACATATAATAATCAATAAATTTAATAAAATCAAGAATAATTAAAAATGAGAGATTAATTACTTTACTTTATATTAGAAAAAAATACGAAAATTAAACAACACACAGAAACAAATAAAATAAAAGTTTTAAAAAATAAAATAAAAAAAATAAAAAATAAAAAAAATAAAATAAAATATATATTATCAAAACTAACAGTTAATTCATAACTATACAATACCTATCATTTATCTAATATTACACACATATTTTTGAACATTACATTTATATACATAACATAACTTTAAAAATTATTAATTTCTATTCTCTGCGGGACTGGTTTGCCCCTACGCTATTCTCTAGCATGCATTTGGGTATGTTCTCTGCACAAACAGAGTTTTCCTTTGGTGTTGATTCTTTTTTCCCGAAATATTAAATAAATCCTTTTTAATAATCATCCGGACAACACACAAAGAGCTAACACCACACTTGCTGTTATGTAAGATTTTAAGAAAAAAGAAATAGAAAGTCCCATTTCGATTTCGATTTATTATTTTTGTTACTTCCAGCTTACATTCCACCCGGCACTTTGCATTGCCCTCAGCTTTTTAAAAACATACTACTAATATATATATATATATATATATATAAAATATAATAACACGAAATCACATAATTGTCGATGCAATAATTTATTTCAACCGTTCGGTTTTTTCAAGCATCACTCAGACAATTACATTTTTGAGACTGATAGAAAATTGAATTTCCCTACCACAGTTCCAATACAATCATAGATGGTAGTAGTAGCAACCAATTTGATACATCTTTTATAGAGAGGGGGAAAATTTAAAACTTATATTTAACTATGGCGGGCGAAGGGGAGGGATCTTTAAGTTAATCAACTAAAAACTGCCATGTCAAAATTATGACACATACGACTTGGCGATATCAACCATATAGGCAATTTTACTCACGCGCATACACAAAACTAAATACGCACACATCATATGCACACTCACATACATAATCTCACTCGCACATTATCATAACTAAGCATAATCACATACGCAACTTTTATTCATCTCCAGCCAGAATGCGTCCGGCGAAACTCGTGTTCTCAAATTCGGTTAGAGAAAAGAAAGAAAGAAACAATTAACAGGCACAGAGAATATATAGACAGACCGCGTGTCATAAATTCTCAGTCCGTCTGGGTTGAAATAAGATTACACGCACATACATATATGTATACATACAAATCCATACGCACATACACACACATATATACACATACACACCCACACATATACATATCTATACACACATACATATACACACATATATACATATATATATATATATATACATACATATACATACATGAATACACCCATATATATCTCTGAATCTATTTGAAATATTGACCAAATGCATACGCATGTAGTTGTTCACACATGTAAACATACATACACATACATACACACACACATATATACATATACGCACATATACACACATATACGTACGCACACATACATATATATCCACACACCTACACACAATATTTACATAACACTCTATATTCTTACTGATGTAATATGAGTTCTAAAAATTAGTCTTACCTTATTTATATTTTAGATTAATTTGATAATCTATTATTATAAATATCATGCGGGGGGGGGGGTTATCGTACCTAATGTTATTCAATTTGGTATCTTCACCGTTGTAATTCTAGAGGCCCATCGGATTACTAATTCAAGTCTAATAATGTCTATTGGTAATATTTGACATTTATACTTATATTAATTCAAAAACTAGTGTATTACCTGCAGAAAAAATTTTCATACCACTATCTTATTTTAAGTAAATAATAAATATCCGCGTATCCACAAATACTATATATCACCAAGTCAGTAAATCTGTGTCTATCACAGATATTATTATAAATATTATGGGGGGGGGTTACCGTAAGTAATGTTATTCAATTTGGTATCTTCACCGTTATAAGTCTAGAGGTCCATCGGATTACCAATTCAAGTCTAATAATGTCTAGTGGTAATATTTGGCATTTATACTTATATTAATTCAATAACCGCAGAATTTTTTTTAAAAAACACTATCTTATTTTAAGTAAATAATCTGAATAAATAAATATTTCAAAATACCATTATATACGCATACACACAAATACTATATATCACCAAGTCGGCAATTCTGTGTCTATAGCAGATATTATTATAACTATTATGTTGGTGGTGGGGGGGGGTTACCTTAAATAATGTTATTTAATTTGGTATCTTCACCGTTATAAGTCTAGAGGTCCATCGGATTACTAGTCGTTGATTATTTTAAATTTATATTTATGTCTGCACTTAGCCATAAGTTCATCTCGTTTATTCAAGAGGTTATTTCGATCATATTTTAGGATTCTTATTTTTTCTTCTAGACATAAGATAATTTAAGATTAATTATGGCCTGTCGCAAATCCATCCTTATAAACAATCGAGAAACATGGATTAAATTGAACAACAACAAATTTGATGTCCCGATGGGTGCTTTTGACTCAGCCCAGATTGCCGATCTGGTGGGCATTTTTATAATGTACACTATTAGCAGAATTGTAGAGCCTAATTTAGTGGGGTTATATAGGGATGATGGACTAATTGTTATCCCCAATAGTGACGGCCCCCTGGTATCCAAAATACATAAAAAATTAATAAGAGCATTCAAATACCTTGGATTTAAAATAGATATAACCCCAAATTGTAAAGAAGTAAACTATCTAGATATTACCTTAGACTTAGGAAAGGGGACATACAAACCCTTCAATAAAGATAATCACACACCATCTTATATCAACACTAGATCTAACCACCCGAACTGCATAATTAAACAAATACCTAAAACAATTAATACTAGAATAAATAAGCTTTCGGCTAACAGAGACATTTTTGAAGCAAATAAGCATTTATACAATGGAGCGCTAGAGAAAAGCGGATATAATGAAAAACTCAAATATACCAAGAAAGAAAATAAAAATAAATCCAGGAATAGAGGCCGAAAAATAATATGGTTCAATCCTCCCTACTGCCAACTATCTAACATCAACATCGGGAGAGTATTCTTGAACCTGGTAGATAAACATTTTAGCATAAATAATCCACTTAGGAAGATATTTAATAGAAAAACCATTAAAATCAGCTACTCTTGCACCAAGAACATGGACAGAATTATCAGCACCCATAATCGTAAATTACTTAACAATCCTAGTAAGAATAAGGTCACAGTAAATAAATGTAATTGTCAAGTGAAAAATAACTGCCCACTGGACGGTAACTGTAAAGTTGAGTGTGTGGTTTATAAGGCCACTATTCATCCGGAAGATAACAACAGGGATAAAAAGGTTTACATCGGCATCTCCGCGGGAAACTGGAAACAACGTTTTTATGACCACAAACACTCTTTCAATAACCCAGAACTCAAGAGCAAAACGGAGTTAGCTAAACAATGGTGGCATCTGAAAAATGAGAACAGGTCCCCGGTGATTTCGTGGTCAATCTTATGTTTTTCGAATATTCCAGATGGATTTAGACAAAGATGCAACTTATGTCTAGAAGAAAAAATAAGAATCCTAAAATATGATCGAAATAACCTCTTGAATAAACGAGATGAACTTATGGCTAAGTGCAGACATAAATATAAATTTAAAATAATCAACGACTAGTAATCCGATGGACCTCTAGACTTATAACGGTGAAGATACCAAATTAAATAACATTATTTAAGGTAACCCCCCCCCACCACCAACATAATAGTTATAATAATATCTGCTATAGACACAGAATTGCCGACTTGGTGATATATAGTATTTGTGTGTATGCGTATATAATGGTATTTTGAAATATTTATTTATTCAGATTATTTACTTAAAATAAGATAGTGTTTTTTAAAAAAAATTCTGCGGTTATTGAATTAATATAAGTATAAATGCCAAATATTACCACTAGACATTATTAGACTTGAATTGGTAATCCGATGGACCTCTAGACTTATAACGGTGAAGATACCAAATTGAATAACATTACTTACGGTAAACCCCCCCCCCCATAATATTTATAATAATATCTGTGATAGACACAGATTTACTGACTTGGTGATATATAGTATTTGTGGATACGCGGATATTTATTATTTATTTAAAATAAGATAGTGGTATGAAAATTTTTTCTGCAGGTAATACACTAGTTTTTGAATTAATATAAGTATAAATGTCAAATATTACCAATAGACATTATTAGACTTGAATTAGTAATCCGATGGGCCTCTAGAATTACAACGGTGAAGATACCAAATTGAATAACATTAGGTACGATAACCCCCCCCCCGCATGATATTTATAATAATAGATTATCAAATTAATCTAAAATATAAATAAGGTAAGACTAATTTTTAGAACTCATATTACATCAGTAAGAATATAGAGTGTTATGTAAATATTGTGTGTAGGTGTGTGGATATATATGTATGTGTGCGTACGTATATGTGTGTATATGTGCGTATATGTATATATGTGTGTGTGTATGTATGTGTATGTATGTTTACATGTGTGAACAACTACATGCGTATGCATTTGGTCAATATTTCAAATAGATTCAGAGATATATATGGGTGTATTCATGTATGTATATGTATGTATATATATATATATATATGTATATATGTGTGTATATGTATGTGTGTATAGATATGTATATGTGTGGGTGTGTATGTGTATATATGTGTGTGTATGTGCGTATGGATTTGTATGTATACATATATGTATGTGCGTGTAATCTTATTTCAACCCAGACGGACTGAGAATTTATGACACGCGGTCTGTCTATATATTCTCTGTGCCTGTTAATTGTTTCTTTTTTTCTCTAACCGAATTTGAGAACACGAGTTTCGCCGGACGCATTCTGGCTGGAGATGAATAAAAGTTGCGTATGTGATTATGCTTAGTTATGATAATGTGCGAGTGAGATTATGTATGTGAGTGTGCATATGATGTGTGCGTATTTAGTTTTGTGTATGCGCGTGAGTAAAATTGCCTATATGGTTGATATCGCCAAGTCGTATGTGTCATAATTTTGACATGGCAGTTTTTAGTTGATTAACTTAAAGATCCCTCCCCTTCGCCCGCCATAGTTAAATATAAGTTTTAAATTTTCCCCCTCTCTATAAAAGATGTATCAAATTGGTTGCTACTACTACCATCTATGATTGTATTGGAACTGTGGTAGGGAAATTCAATTTTCTATCAGTCTCAAAAATGTAATTGTCTGAGTGATGCTTGAAAAAACCGAACGGTTGAAATAAATTATTGCATCGACAATTATGTGATTTCGTGTTATTATATTTTATTATTGCTCTGTTTACTACATTGAGCTCTCATACCCGGATTTCCTCCTGGAATTATTCCACTATAACACAAATATATATATATATATATATATATATATATATATATATATATATACACATATATAAATATATATATATATATATATATATATATATATATATATATATATACAAATTTGACGTATATACATCATACACAAGTATTACAATGAAACACATGACATATATAGTAATACGCAAAACAGCTTATGTCAACAGTAAATTAAATTAAATCTTTAAATCTCCATTCACCGGACACCTTATCAACGGACATTAACCAACTTATCCATCTATGTAACTCCTCTGATGATAAGATTTGAATCTTTGAAAAGTGTTGGCTTAAGGAAAGAAGAAAAAACATGTTTTTTTATCGAGTACACCTTGCATTGAACAATCGAAGTTGAAATAGATTTGTCATTCGTACATCTTTATCTCTCTTCCTTCATTTATTTTTATAATTGCTCTATCCCGTATATTGAGCTTAAACCATTTCACTATAGGTTGTATCCTCTAAAAGTATACGTTTAGTTTCATATTTGATACATGTATATATATATATGTATATATATATATATATATATATATATTTAAATATTTTCTTTGTCGTACAAAACTTTAAAATGGCATTGAAGAGACAATATTTATTATTCATAATGAATTTAAAAAATTAAAAAGATGAAAGGGCAGCTGACCGGTTTCGTACCTTGCTCAACAGAGCCAAATATCGAGGTAATGTATAAAAAATATAAAAAGATGCTATGAGAATTATAGCGAAGGAAAGGGGTAAAAAAAAATATAAAAAAATTCAATCAAATAGAAACAACATTAAGCCCGAGGAGATTTTCTCTTTGTTTGCAAAGAGAAGGTCTCAAGGACTTAATATAAATTGTTTCTAGGATCTTGAGATGATAAGGGTAGTGCGACTTACTAATGGAGAATAAGTCGACACTGAATTTAGAGGCACATAATGGAATTATTATGATGTGGGGGAACGACATCTTTTCGAATAGAAGTCAAGATTGGACGAGAGGAAAAAACAACACGTGTATTATTGTCTCTTCAATGCCATATATATATACAACTTTATCTCTCTTCATTCATTTATTTTTTATAATTGCTCTATCTCGTATATTGAGCTTAAACCATTTCACTATAGGTTGTATCCTCTAAAAGTATACGTTTAGTTTCATATTTGATACACACACACACACATATATATATATATATATATATATATATATATATATATATATATATATATATATATATATATATATATTATTTGGTACGGACAATCAGTACAACATCACTACTATTGGTTTCAAGCTCAGAAGTTGTTTACCTTCCGGTATTTTCAGCTTTGTTGTCAGGTGGTTAAGGAAACGTGTTGGCTCGTATCACTCTTGTTTGGATACGTTATTTGCGTTGAAGTGTTCAATTAGAATCGTCTAAATTTTGTTTTGGGGAAAGATATGTGAGATTAAATAGCTTAATAAAGTAAAAACAACAAGAGATATCAATTATAAAAAATAATATTTAAAATTTATCTGTCCCGTTATTTGTTTTAGAGGGTTACATTAGTTTCGTCTAAAATATTACGCTCTTAATTTTGATTTTCTCAATTAATCGAACACTCTGCTAGGAATTTTCCTATCATCTTACAAAAGATTAGAATGTATTAAATTGACATATTTTGAAAATCAACAATCGTGCAATTTAAATGAAAAATTCATTTATTTAATTTTTTTTTTGCAAGCTTTCGTTGTACAACAACTTTGTCAGGCGAGACTGTCATATAGTTTGTTTTTTTTCCTCAGTATACAGTAAGTTATGAAACTATATTTCTGCCAATTAAGTTACACAGAGGCATCCGCGTTTCATCCCTGTACGAAATTATCAGGTTAAAATGCATTTTAGCTTGACGATTCTCTTCGGGGATGAAACGTGGAAGCCTCTGTGTAACTTAATTGCCATAAATATATTTTCATAACTTACTACATAGCTCTACTCACGTATTGATCACTGTTAAAGTAAATAGTGAAAATGATTATATCCCCTTTATAACATTTTATGTTTATACATGAAATAATATATATATATATATATATATATATATATATATATATATATATATATATATATATATATATATATATATTCATATATATTTATAGATATATTTATATATATATATATTTATATATTTATATATATATATATATATATATATATATATATATATATATATATAGTAATGTATGAACATATATTTATGGCTATTAAGCTACACAGAAGATTCCGCGTTTCATCCCCGTATGGAATAGTCAGGTTAAAATGCATTTTATCATAATTTAAAGAAATATAATAACAAAAAGCCACGTAATTTACACAAAAAACACAAGAAATGTTTAGGAAAATCATATTTGTTTGATCATTTTTACCATAAATCCACAACTTTTTACAATTTCAGCAAATAAAATAGGTAACACAAAATGAATATTTTAATAATGATATTTTCAAAACATATCTGTGCCAAATCCCTTAGAAAGGAAGCAATTTTGTCAAAATAATTATTTGGTAAGAATATATATATATATATATATATATATATATATATATATATATATATATATATATATATATGTACATATATGTATATATGTATATATATATATATATATATATATATATATATATATATGTGCATATATGTATATATATATATATATATATATATATATATATATATATATATATGAAAAAGGAAGGATGAGAGTAATCCGACGTAATGGGAAATGAAAAAATAAAAACCAAAAGAGAGTTTTTTTTATACATTCATCAACGTTTCGTCTTTATTGTAAATCTTCCTCAGGATGATAATTTAAAGAAACTTGTCATGCAAGTACATCGAAATATTGGGTTTGACATGATGGGTTGATGAGGAAAAGTAGTAGCCGTGGCTACTAAGAGCGCTGGACCAAGGTCCGGGATGAGAGAGGTCAGTCAGTGACTGCTCTCAATAGGGATTTCAATGACCATGCTTCGAATCTCTGGTCTAGCCACCCTGATGAGCTGTGAAACAACAAAATAACTGGCTGTGGATGACTATATATATATATATATATATATATATATATATATATATATATATATATATATATACATATATATATATATATATGTACATATATATATATATATATATATATATATATATATATATATATATATATATATAGTAGTAAGTTATAAAAACATATATATGGCAATTAAGCTACACATTTTAGCCTGACGATTCCCTCCGGGATGAAACGCGTAAGCCTCTGTGTAGCTAAATTTTCATAAATATATTTTTCATAAGGTACTAACTAGCTTGAATCACGTACTGATCACTGTTAAAGAAACTACTGAGAATTTATACATAAAAGATTATATCTCCTTTATAACATGTTATGTGTGTATATATATATATATATATATATATATATATATATATATATATATATATATATATATATATATATATATATATATAACGCGCGAGCCGCCATATTCCAGAGAGACAGATCTAAACATAGAGAGTCTGGTAAAAAGGCCTATTATAGGTCCCTTTGTTAGGATTTGAAACCGACGGTACCGATGTTATTCTGGTTTACTCTAATATATATATTAATAAATATTACGCTCTTATATTTTAATTTTTTTAATAATCGAACACTCTGCTTGGGTTAGTTCTTACTAACTACACACACACACACACACACATATATATATATATATATATATATATATATATATATATATATATATATATATATATATATATATATGCGATTTTATGAAGGCTTACCAAAGCATTCCTTTCAGGACACCAATGATCACCATTAGGGATTTTTTCTTACAAATATTATTTATTCAAATAAAATGTTTTTTCATACACGTGTTTCACTACCACGCAGGTACTTGCTTGGCAGATCATCAGGGAAATTAAATGTCTGGAATAAGGGTTTCAACTGCCGACAATACACAATGTGGCGTTGCAATAGTTGACGTCACTTAAGAAGAGAAGAGGGAAAAAATAAAAATAAAAGTTAAAATTAAAAAACAAGAAAGAACAACGATAAAAAAATAAAGGCCTAGAAAATGTCTTAGAAAAGTATCTCGTGCATTATTTCTGCCACCAAGCCAACAAGCAAATAATCGGTCCCAAGTGCATTAAAAAAAACCCAGAAAAAAACCGGAACAATGTGCGAAAATTCACTTTCACGTCGGTTGGCACAATGATAAAAAAAATCCCTTCCCCCCAAACAAAAAACTAAAACATTCAAGGTACCGCTCACAAGTTACCATTCCAATCTAATAATAGTAGTGGAATTGTAAATCTAATTCATCATAAGGAAAGGCAACATAAATGTTCGTCCGGAATGCCAGCGGTCAGACGAGCCTTATTATATATATATATATATATATATATATATATATATATATATATATAGAGAGAGAGAGAGAGAGAGAGAGAGAAGAAAAAAGAGTGATAAATATGCGACGATTGTCCAAATTTATTTCAAATTTCAATTGTTCAATGCAAAGTGTATTCAGTAATAAACTAGTGTTTATTATTCTTTCCTTAAGCCAAGGCTTTTCAAAGATCCAAATCTTATCATCAGAGGAGAAATACAGATGGATAAGTTGGCTTTCGAAAAAACCAAAATTCAAATATTTGAAAAATATGAAAATTATTAAAGGAATTTTTGTTAAAAAAACGCAGTGAATGAAAAGAAAAGTTCCGTGAAGAATATATGCAGATTGTCCGGGTGGTAAATTTCCGTTGAAAAGAAGTCAAATATATATATATATATATATATATATATATATATATATATATATATATATATATATATATATATATATATGAAGCAATCCAACAAAAGATATAAGCGTCAACTAATATCTTATAATTAGTGAAACATCCGGATAAAAAACTGAAGGTCAATATACTGGATAGAGCATTAATATTATGTAATGTCCTTCCTGATTATGCTTCTCAACTTGTATGACCTGGATGGACTGTATGGATTCAACAAAAGTATGTTTTTGGATTGATATGTTTGATGTTATGTATTTTTATGTATTTGTGTATATAATTTTATATATTTTCAAAGCGTAATTTTATTGCCTGTAGTAGTATAACTGCGGTAATGGTCCTCTGAAGAGAAGAATTATCTTTGAAAACTCATGAGCTAAGGACTTAAGGATACTTTGTATGAACTTTGAATTCTAATAAAATTTGATTGACACCTTATTTTATTACTTCATTTTATATTATAATATTATATATATATATATATATATATATATATATATATATATATATATGCTGAAACATGGGTGTGTTTGTGTGAAGTAATATATCATCCTATATTTCCATATCAGATTTTCAATTCCAGATTGTATTCGTTTTTTGTTTATTGTTTAATTGGCAGGTTAATTGCAAAGCAGGTGAACATCGGTCTAATCGTCATTCGTCGGATGACTTTTGGATAATACCATCGCACGGCACTAATTGAATAGTGTTCTTCCTGACGCCTTTATCACGGAAAAGACTGATTGAACAAACTTCGTACGTTTTGATTGGTCAACACAGTGATTGTAATTGCAATTGTGCATAGTTTAAGCATGATTCTTTCAGATGACATGGTTCACCTGTTTACTGCACTTTACTGTTTGTATTTAACGAAATTTATGGGATGATGTGTTTTTATCGATTATATAAAGAAACATTATGTTTCATTGTGTGTTCGGATCAACTGAGAAACTCACAAGATACACATGAAAAATTGCACATTCCGCTTTACATGCCACTTATCAGGTTCTGGTGCTAAAAGAATAAGTAATTACAAATTAAAAATTACGTAATAGTAAGTAAATTTTACAGTTTCAAAGGTTTTGGTCAAGTCCTCATAAATTTGCATGTTGCTGTAGAAGTTTTATTCTTTATATAAATACACAGGTTTAATATATATATATATATATATATATATATATATATATATATATATATATATATATATATATATATTCCAATAAATAGTAATAAAGTAAAGACAATTCAAAAGATATATCAATAATTCGTATAAAAGGCATTATTATTATTATTATTATTATTATTATTATTATTATTATTATTATTATTATTATTATCATTATTATTTGTTTATTATGCCTCCTTAGGCATTTTTCCTTTAACTATCTTAACAATTCAACTGTTTAAAAAAATAAACTCTTACTACAGTATCGATATCCAGATCAAATTATGTCAAATATTTCATTTGACAACTCCCAAAAGTGCCCCTTCAATTTCTCCATCCTACCACTTTCTCTGAATTTATCCAACCTCATCTTAAACTTATTCACGTTATTGCTGTTCTTAATCCGATCTGGCAACTTATTCCAAAAAACATATTACTCTGTTAGCAAAAAAAAACTTAACTGGTTAACATATCTATTTTTTGAAAACTGCCTTGACAATAACCTTCCAGATCTAGGAGAAATACTAAACCATGCCCACTATAGTTAGAAATGCCATTAATTATCTTGAAAGTCTCAATCATATCACCTCTCATTCTTTTCTCCAGCAAAGTAGTCAATCCTAATTTGTCCAATCTCTCCCTGTAACTGCACTCCTTTACTTTACTTATTAGTTTTGTCACCCTTCTTTGTACGCCTTCCAGTTTCAATATTACATTCAACTTTTCATGTCTAGTCGCTGGAGTCCAGGCCTGGGTGCAGTATTTTATATGAGGTCTTATTAGAGCTTTATATATCCTTAACACAACATTTGTCTCCCTCGAAATAATATTCCTAACCATCCGCCCGATCATTCTATTTGCATTGTTTAAAATAAATTCTGCTACAATATCTACCATTAAAAATAAGATATTTTTAATTCATTAATATTTATCGAATAGAAGAGCTGAACATGCTTTGTTATCCATGTCACTGGGCAACACCAGCTGACCCTGCTCGATTACAATAGCATCGGGAATACCTATAGTGAGCTAGAGAAATTATCAAAACTAATTAGAATAATTATGATAATAATTATGATTCGTAATGCGTGGTAGGATGACGAGACAGCTAGAATTACAAAAGTTAGTTGATAAAATGTAGGTAAAGATTGGAATGTCATTCTGAATGCGCTTTTAGAATCCAGGCATTTTTTTCAATTGAAATATAAACATTTGTCATTTATTGTTTGAAGAAACAATTCGTGAAAATAAAACAATTTTGATAAATACTATCAGCGTTCAGAAAACACAATGGCATAGATTCGCGAGGACGTTCTTTTCATTCGCTTGGTAGGGTTTGCGGTAGAACCACGGTACTTAATAAAATAATGGCGACATACACCAGCAATAAGTGTAAGTAACGTGAACTCCTTTTATGTTTGGAGTATTCGTTTATCAAATACTTTTCGGTGTTATGCAACATGACATATTCAACGAAGATGTAACCTCTATGACACATAATTATAAAAAGCAACGTCACGCATCATCATTTGAGGAACTTCACAGACTTTTGCATGTGTTACCTAACTGCGCCAGAAAAATGAATTGATAAAAAAAAGTTTTGACTCTAATTCAATTTCAAACCGATTTTTGTGCAACCCACTTTCTCTCTGCCTTTTTCTTTCCAATTCAAATCGCTTCTCTCCCTGCTTCCCAGCTGTCCTCTTCATATATATCAGCTGATCTTCACATATGCAAATCAGACACAACTTTAAAATCCTACACTTATGAAGAGAAGCCTTTTTTTACCCTGCAGACACGACATGCGAAGCACCTCATTCTTTTTCCTGCCGGTGAGTGTTCCTTTTATTGTCACACTCCTCCCTGATCGTATGATCACACAAGTGACAGGTGGTGGCTGTTCGCTTTATCCTAGTACTTGTCCGTAGTGTGACAGTTATTTGTTCTTCTCTTACATCAGATTAACCTGAATTGGCAAGG
Organism: Sepiola atlantica; assembly: GCA_963556195.1. Taxonomy (NCBI): domain Eukaryota; kingdom Metazoa; phylum Mollusca; class Cephalopoda; order Sepiida; family Sepiolidae; genus Sepiola; species Sepiola atlantica. Next base: position 80,130,950 of record OY744534.1, on the reverse strand, counting down.
GAATACTGCAGCCTAAGTAAGAAACGTCTACCCTCTCCCTATTTACATGTTCCGGACTGTTTCCCTCGTCCTGGTACTATTAGTTTCAAAACAGTTTTTAACTTGGCGTCGGTAGTTTCCGGTTGTTTACGTGAAATCGCTTATCCAATCAGAGTGCTAGAAAATAAATAGAAGTTTAATTGATTGAATCGCGAAATTCACTAATTAGAAATTATAATTGATCAAAACAATAATTAATTTTTACATACCCTTACCCTAACATCGTTTAAACATTTGTTCAGTGAAAAAAAAAATTTTCTTGCAGAAATGTTTTTTATAACCCTAACTTTTAACCCGAACCATAACACCGTTTTAACCCTTATTCAGTGATATCTTTCTTTAAATAAATAAATACGTCTTAAATAACAACATTTTTGGCCACTCGTCTTGGATTTTTTGGACGCAGGCAACCGACTTTCATTTGGCTTTTTTTCCGGTCGTCTACGTAAACATGCAGAAAAAACCAACACCAAGTCGATTTTAGCTTGGGTCCTAATCTGGACAGGTAGTCAATTTTTTTATGCAACATTTGTAATTATCTCTTAGTTAAAGAACGAATTGTTTCTTCTTCTTCTTCTTTGTTCTATATCATCCAATCAGCGAGGTCCGGTTTTCAAATCGAAATGATTCCCCTCAGTGTCGTCACCACATCACTGACGACGACGTCGACTCATTAATAGTTTATGTAATTCTTTTCTAGTCTTGAGTTTCTGAGGTCTTCTAGTCAAGGGTGTCTAATGTTGCAGAACACAACACCATCGATGCAATTACAACTTAGGTGACGGCTAGAGACATCATTGAAATAATCTATTATTCAAATGTACTTTGTCTTCTTTTCTTTCTGGGGGATGGAATGACAGCACATAGAAAAAATAAAAGCATGCGAGAGACGATTACATTCATCCGTCATCGAATTGCGTTTTTATGTCACACGGATTCTTTTTAGCCGTGATATCGCATATGTTAAAACAGGTCGTTGGTGAATATTATTTTTGGTTTGTAAAATCAGTAATGCATTCAATAAAGCATCTTAATTTCGCATAATGTGTGGGTTTAACGATTGCGGCTTATTGTGTATCAAAATAATAAGTATATATATATATATATATATATATATATATATATATATATATATATATATATATATATAAGTATATATATTGAACTTGAGTTGAGCACGGTTCTGAAGAAGAAAAGAGTTCCCGAAATATTATATCATACGGAGTTTCCACCAGACCATCTTGATACAGGTATGACATAACATTGTAGCATTGTGTAGATAAACAGATACAGGTGTGTTTGTGAATATATATATATATATATATATATATATATATATATATATATATATATATATATATATATATATATATATATATATGTAGGTATACATAGTATTAAGGGTGAAACTATTTAATTTGTTCCACCATTATATGTCTTATTTGCTCCAACTTGTGTCTATCCGTCACGCCTCTGCATTGTATTGCATTCTAAGTATCACATTTATATATATATATATATATATATATATATATATATATATATATATATATATATATATATATAACAATTGAATTCGATATGTTCTCCGACTTAATGGCCCGACTGTGTTCGTATATTTTTATCTTAAGTGGATGCTGGATCTTGCTTCAGTACAACACCAAACAAAAGCCTCCACGATAAACATACTCCTGACTCTTAGACATGTCACCCTCCCCATCAACGTACACGACAAACATCTATTGCCCCCTTTTATTTAAACACAGTTACAGAACAATTCAATCACAATTTCTCTCTATGACATCATAGTAAACGACCCGCAAAATTAGCGATCCCATCGCTTCTCTACACGATGGGATATACACAATGCCATGCTGTGACTATGATACATTCGATATCGCAGATACCCAGTGTTTCTTAAAGACAAGAACACATTAGGGCCATCATGTTGGGAAAAAATGTCAACGCGCTCGTTTCACACATGCTTTCTACTGACCATTGTTTTGATACACAAAAAAACGCAATCGTTAAACCCGCACATGTCACGAACTTAAAACGCCTGATTAAGTGCTGTCAGGTTTCATGAACCAAACATAATAATCTTACCTGTTTTTTTTTCGGTTAAAAAAATATTTGTGACACAAACATTGACTAAATTCGCTAATCGATTAACTTTATCTTATCACACATATTTGTATTTCTCCTACATGTCTCTTCATTATATATCTTTCTCTCGTGTGCATATATATATATATATATATATATATATATATATATATATATATATATATATATACCGTATTACTTAATTGGGAGAGTTTCCCAGCAGAGTTGCGACAAAATATATGCTGTTTCATTAACGCTCGCAAAGAACGTCAACTCTTCAAGCTATAATGGAATCAAATGGCAAAGATTTTAAATTCAACCTCAACCGGAAATTTAAGATGCATTAGAGGGAGGGGGACAGACATGGAGCTCTGCCTATAACGGGGACATCAGAAGGGAGGGGGAGAGGGGGAAACCCAACAAGTCATGTTTCAAAAAGTTGCGTGGGAGGTTCTTTCTATTTGTAACAAGTTAATTATATATATATATATATATATATATAGACATATACCAAATCTCCATTAGTAATAGAAATACAATAGTACAATTAATTGAAGTAATAGTATAGTTTTGTGCCTCAGACAGACATATACCAAATCTCCATTAGTAATAGAAATACAATAGTACAATTAATTGAAGTAATAGTATAGTTTTCTGCTTCAGACAGACATATACCAAATCTCCATTAGTAATAGAAATACAATAGTACAATTAATTGAAGTAATAGTATAGTTGTGTGTTTGAGACAGACATATACCAAATCTCTATTAGTAATAGAAATACAATAGTACAATTAATTTAAGTAATAGTATAGTTTTCTGCTTCAGACAGACATATACCAAATCTCCATTAGTAATAGAAATACAATAGTACAATTAATTGAAGTAATAGTATAGTTGTGTGTTTGAGACAGACATATACCAAATCTCTATTAGTAATAGAAATACAATAGTACAATTAATTGAAGTAATAGTATAGTTTTCTGCTTCAGACAGACATATACCAAATCTCCATTAGTAATAGAAATACAATAGTACAATTAATTTAAGTAATAGTATAGTTTTGTGCTTCAGACAGAGATATACCAAATCTCCATTAGTAATAGAAATAGAATAGTACAATTAATTGAAGCAATAATATAGTTTCGGCTTCAGACAGACAGATATCAACTCTTCATAAGTAATAGATTGTGTCTTAAATCGCTTCCCTTTTTTGTATACCCAACGCACAAAACTGGCTTAACACACAGGGTTTATAAACACACCCTGTTATTCGCATCCATATATAGACGAGAACATCATCAATATTCCCCACACACTCATGACCCTCACATTCTCTCGTCTGACTTTCATCTTCTATCCGTTGCTTTAGACTTAATACTATATCCCTACTCCCTCGATAAACTTCTCGTTTAACTGCATATCAAGTTCCTTTTCATTGCAATGAATCTTTTCTACACCCAAGATTAGGGCCGTTTGAATCGACCGAAATACTCGGTTTTCTTTATAGATGTGTGCGTACTTATATATACTTGTATGTTGCCATGCTTATCACTATTTTATATAGTACACTTTCCTTTATTAACATATATATATATATATATATATATATATATATATATATATATATATATATATATATATATATATATATATATATATATATTGAATTTCAGTATTCGGACTGACTTCCTCATTTTGGCTACCATGCTCACAACACATATATATATATATATATATATATATATATATATATATATATATATATATATATATATGAAAAATATTTGTTGTTGTTTATTATCTACGGACGTATACGTTTCGTCTCTTTTCAATCAAGACTCTTCAGCGTAGAAGTATGGATTATAAGTATTTTTCAACTTCAATCCAACGTCTTAAACCTCGCGGCCAATATTTGAACAGCTGATAAACTGTGGTAGTTTTAAATACATTTATAAGTGGCGATGGCGGTGTAGCGATTGTATTAATGTTTCCGAGATGTTAATCCAATGAAACTCCGGTGATTATACAATAGTTCTCAATAACAAGTAGAGCTGTATTATAGTATACATTATTTTATTCATACAAGCATTATTGGCTACATATGTGCATACATGTTTCAGCTCCCAATTAATTTCGAAATGGAGCTTCTTCAGGCCACGTAAAAATTCAAAATGATGAAAGAGATGAGACAGATTAGCAACTTTTTTTTGATTTTGGGGAAAGGTAGGGGGAGAAAGAAATTGCAGCTGAAACATGTATGCACATATGTAGCGAATAATACTTGTAAAAATAAAATAATTTATACTATATACACATATATATATATGTGTGTGTGTGTGTGTGTGTGTGTGTGTGTGTGTGTGTGTGTGTGTGTGTGTGTGAATATGTATAATTCCTTTATGTTCTGCTCCTTAATTTTAGAAAATTCGGGAAGGGGCCATATCGATATAGAAATATGGATATATTGCTTGAAAAAAGCAGAAAATGATTGAACGTATTCAATTGCGTTGTACGAAAAGCGTGATATGCTTTTATTGTACAACCGAATCTTATTATATATTTATTATTTATTTGGACAAAATAAGATTATATACACCCACGTACGCATGTATTTATTTATATATAAAAATAATGATTAATATATTAATGCATAATCCACTCACGGAATGTGTTTAATATAATCTGGGACGTGTATCTACATGTGAATACGAATTCAAATTCAAATGCAGATATCTGAAAACGTTCATTTGACTCTTGCGATAAATGGACGATCCACGAAACTGCAGTAATGAGCTAACAGAAGCCACATTTTTTATTTACTATTGTTTTCAACTACTATCTGTATAGCTTTTAGATTACTGTCTTGATACAACTTTCTCTCTTTCACTCTCTCTCTCTCTCTGTCTCTCCCTGTCTTTCTCTGTCTCTCTGTCTGTCTGTCTCTTTTTCTGTCTGTCTGTCTCTCTCTCTCTCTCTCGCTATATTTTAACAGATTTCACATTCTTTCATATTTTACATAAGTCTATTTTTTTTATTTGTCAAATGTGACGATTATCACCTTTTTAACTTGAAACGCAATATATATATATATATATATATATATATATATATATATATACAAAACATATATTTATATATATATATATATTTATATAAAGACCTTCATATATATTTATATATATATATCTGTATATATATATATATTTATATATATATATATATGTTTATAAAATATGAAACTCAAAGTATACTTTTATAGAACCTATAGTGAAATATTTTAAGCTCAATATACGGAGATAGAGCAATTGTAAAGATAAATGAAAGAAGAGGTATAAACATGTACGAATGACGAATATTTTTTTACACGCACACTCTCACTCTCCATTACTTAATATTTTTTTTCAAATTTTGAATTTTGGATTTTCAACTGCCAACTTATCCATCTATGTAATTCCTCTGATGATAAGATTTTAATTTTTAAAAAGTCTTGGTTTAAGGAAAAAATAATAAACATGTGTTTACCGAGTACACCTTGCATTGACCAATCGAAATTGAAATAGATTTGTCATTCGTACATATTTATCCCTCTTATTTCATTTAGCTTTATATATATATATATATATATATATATATATATATATATATATATATATATATATATATAATTATTTTTCTGGTACCTAAGGTACTTAAGCTTTATTTTTTATTTATTTATTTTTTAATGCAACTTTAATTCCTATATAATGTTATTGCTAGCTACCATATTGCAGAATGGTGCTTGGGTGTAGTGTTTAGATAGTATTATTATTATTATTATTATTATTATTATTATTATTATTATTATTATTATTATTATTATTATTATTATTATTATTATTATTATTTATTATTATTATTATTATTGTTGTTGTTATAATTAATGTTATTTGATATGCAAATCATCATATCATACGGTAGTCTTAAGGGTAATATATTATTATCATTATTGTATTATTATTGTTATTATTTATTTATGTATATATTAGTGAAATTTTAAGCTGAATTATTTCGACACTTGATTATTGGGGAAATGGTAGTTCAATCAGTACTATTGGAGAGCCATGAATATTGTAACTGTCCTGTTTTTAAATCCCCGAAACAGTTACATGGTAAACAGCTAATGATCCCCGTGTTAATATTAGACGCTTAAGGTCTCCTGTTTTTGTTTCACTGTTAGATACTTAACCCCCCCCCCTTTTTTATTTTTTCATTTACTTATTTTTTTATTTAATTTTCCAACGAATGTTAAGTCTGCAATATCTTGGATTTAGTTAGTTTCTCTGGGAATTTAAACTGCATTTTACTTTTTTTTTTTTTAAATGACCTAAAGCTTCTTTAGACTATATATATATATATATATATATATATATATATATATATATATATATATATATATATATGAAAAAAGGGGAAATACGAATTTTTTATATATATTCATCAATGTTTTTTTCTATTTCAAGACTTTCTCGAGATTACTGATTTTAAGTAAAACAATATCTAAAAGTACGTGCACAACTTTTTTGCAAATATTTACTTGAATTCTAACGTTTGAAGTTTCGTTCGGAAACAGAGACAAAAACATTATTTTCACATCAGAAATGTACCGCGTATTTTATAATATTGACTTCTACGTTGGTTGTCTTTAAATTCCTCATCTTATTTTTAGAATTATCATGATATATATATATATATATATGTACATATATATATATATATTTCTTTATATATATATATATATATATATATATATATATGTACATATACATTTATATATACATTTCTTTATATATATATATATATATACATATATATATATGCACATATATATATACATTTCTTTATATATATATATATGTATATATATACATATACATATATATATATATGTACATATATATACATTTCTTTATATATATATGTACATATATATACATTTCTTTTTATATATATATATATGTACATATACATTTATATATACATTTCTTTATATATATATACATATATATATGCACATATATATATATACATTTCTTTATATAATATATATATGTATATATATATGCATATATATATATGTACATATATATATACATTTCTTTATATATATATATATGTACATATACATTTATATATACATTTCTTTATATATATATATATATATATATATATATATATGTACATATATATATACATTTCTATATATATATATATATATATATATATATATATATATATATATATATATATATATATATATATATATATATATATAATAATCTAGGTAAAACATCCACAGGGTAGTAATCCAAAGAATTTCAACCGGGTTTATAAAAAAATGCTCAATATCAAATAGAGCTTTTATATATGATTATTTTTTATTTATACAGACAAATATTATCTAATGCTAAGATCGGATTCTAACTCAGCCTGATTAGATCTCAGTTTATAATAGCTGATCGATAACATCGACATGCCAGTGTCGCAGATTTTGTAAATGTCTGTGTAAATAAAAATAATCATATATATATATATATATATATATATATATATATATATATATATATATATATATATATATATATATATACGTACGTGTGTGAACTAATATACCATAAACAATTATTTTCTAATTTCGGTTATCCAAATCATGTCGTCCGTTCAATATTCTTTTGTATAAATTTTATCTATTTTTCGATTATCTAATTTGCAGGTTGAATCAAGATAGCATTTTTGATCGTCACCTGACAGATTGAATTTCGCATGACAACATAACACCTAAGTAATTAAATAGTTTTTTCATGACGCCTCCATCATTGCGAGCAGGACTGATCAAACACACGTGGCGTAAGATTAATTTACTTGCAAATACGGAAATCTTCCCGGTCATCAATGAAAGGCAATTATAACTGAAGCTTATTAAATAAGTTTTTAATCGGCAAGTAGGTATGGGAAGGAGTAAGGATCGATGTTATGGGGTTTTGAACTTTTATTTATGAGGAAATCGTTGTGGGTGTGTGTGTTTTGTAAGACAGGCAGTTCTATTTACCAAGCTTCCTTCGAATCTCTATAGAATATTCCGTTCTACGTAATTCTATAGAGTTGTAGGTTGACGTCACGTAAAAAAATATCATGCGCATGCGCGTGGTGTACAGTTGTTACATCGATGTGACGTCTGCATGTTAGGTATCTGTTAACCGTAGTCGCTGTATCCATAAGTACCCAAAATCCGTCTCTCCCCAGTTTTTTTTAGTGGAGACAGAAGGATAATTTCGAAAATAGATTGGTTTTATTTGTTGTCAAATAACATAAGACAACACCCACTTTACTCTTTCCGCCACGTCTAACACATGACTTCCTATTCTCTTACGTCACTTCTCTTGACAGGTTAACTGCTTTTTTTTACTTTTATTTCGAAGTGAGATATTTCCTCTCTACGTTATCCAACATATAGCCGTTATCTCTGATCTTCTTTGTAGAAGCTGTAGTAGTAGTAGTAGTAATATTGGTAGTAGTTGTAGTAGTAGTAGTGACTGTAGAGTTGTTCTCTTTATTCTTTTAGTAACAGTTGGCTTACTTCTCTCTCTCTCTTTCTTTCTCTTTCTCTCTGCTCTAGCTCTGTGTACTTTGTAGTCGAGAAATAAAAAATAAAACACACATGTATCGCTCTCGGTCATAAATCTGTTGGTTTAGTTTAATATATATTTATACAGTATGCATTAATATTATATTCTTTACCGTATACATACGTACCCAATATCCGTCTCTCCCCAATTTCCTTTAGTGGAGACAGAAGGATAATTTCGAAAATAGATTGGTTTTCTCCGCAGTCAAACAACCTAAGACAACACCCTCTTCACTCTTTTCGCCACGTCTAACCCATGACTTCCTATTCTCTTACGTCACTTCTCTTGACAGGTTAACTGATTTTCTTTTTTACTTCAATTTCGAAGTGAGATATTTCCTTTCTACGTAATCCAACATATCCCACGAAAAACCTTGCTACATAGTGAGCCTTTTTATTATTACTTGCTTCTGGTTCTCAAGTTGTTTTTTATATGTATTCATATATCTATGAGAGGCTTTGTAAATCGGACAATCGATCGCTAAATATATTATTTGAATTAGTAATTTCATGGATAAAAAGGGTCGATTGGAGAAATAGGTTCTAGGTCGTCCAACAACTAAACGTCTCACTCCTTACTTCCTGTTTTCTTACGTCATTTCCCTTGACACGTTTACTTATCAGTACTCATCAGTCATCAAATAGATTGAATGGCTGTATCTTATTTTACATAGGACCAAGCTTAATTCTGAACAAGAACTGAGGTCGCTTTATTACTCTTACGTATCCGTCTTCCCATACCTCAGTCCTCCGCGGAAGGGGGATAATCTAAAACGAGTCGGTTGGCGAAATAGCTCCTAGGTCGTCCAACAACTAAAGAAAAGAAGCACTACGTTCTTACGGCACGTCTCACTCCTGACTTCCTTTTTTCTTACGTCATTTCCCTTGACACGTTAACTTATCAATACTCATCAGTCCTCAGGTTTATCAGATCGAAACCTCATATCAATCGTACTTAACAATGGCTTTGGGGTGAAAAATTGGATCCATGTTTCAATCCATTCTAATACATTAACAAAAAAATTATTTTTGTCGCGTTAAAATGGTTGCAAACAACGCTCTTAATCGTTGGCGGGTTGTAGTTTTTGATTGACTGTGAGCAAACGTGGCACCCACTTTGAACGCAGCTTTCTCATTGAGAAATGATCATGCAAAATTTTGAATATACTGCTTTCTAATAAGTTTAATTTCTTTTGCTATACCACTAATCACATAATTACTGTGTTTGAAGAGTTTTTCCTATCAGATATACGTGATTTATCAACGCAGGGAATTCAGATTGGTTTAAAATTTGCAAGAGTAGCTTCACTTAAGTAACTGTAATTTATATACAAATAAGTCTATTTGGTTCAAATTATGGCAATGCAATCTGCAAGTAATCAATTTATGAAAATCATATGCGTTTTTTATTGGTTTGCGATCTATATGTGAGGCGTGGGACTTAGAATGATGAGTTTTATATATACGTATATATGTATATATATATATATATATGTGTGTGTGTGGGTGTGTGTGTATAAATGTATATATATATATATATATATAAATGTATATATATATGTGTGTGTATGAATGTATATATATATATGAATGTATATATATATGTGTGTGTATTCATATATATATATGTATATATATACATGTGTGTATTCATATATATATGTATATACATATATGTGTATTCATATATATATACGTATATATACATATATATATATATAAATACACACACATATATATATACATATATGTATGAATACACACACATATATATATAATATATATATATATATATATACATTGCGATCTATATGTGAGAGTTAGAGTGATGAGTTATATATATATATATATATATATGTGTGTATGTGTATGAATGTATATATATATATGCATATATATGTATGAATGTATATATATGTGTGTGTATTCATATATGTATATATATGCATATATATATATACATATGTGTATTCATATATATATATATATGTATATCTATATATATATGTGTGTATTCATATCTATCTATCTATCTATATATATATATATATAATATATATATATATATAAATATATATATATATATATATATATATATATATATATATATATATATATATATATATTCTGAGTGATTGGAAAGTAACTCCCTATTATTAATCTCGTAAGAACACAATACTAATACACAACAACTCCACATACTAGAAGCTTTACTCATTAAAACAAAAAAAAATGCTATTAACAAGATTAATTTTAACACTAGTACTAATATACTTAAATGCTTATAATACCTAAAAAATATAGTTTCATATTTAAATTTTCCCGCCATAATTAATTATAAATCTCACTCCAGGTCTTTACCTGTTTGTCATTATTCCACTGACGATGGACCCAGACGGTCAGAAAGTACTCTGGACCAACATGTACATTACGGCAGTTTCATCAGCCAATTTTCTTCCGAGATTAATATTTTAATCCGGAAAATTGAAGGGATCAATACTAGAATAACCAGACAGAAATTTTCGGTTACTTTTAATAATACGTGTCTTAATGGAAATAATGCTGCCTCGATATACATATACACACACACTCATATATATATATATATATATATATGGATTCGTCCAAACACTTTAAAATGCAGCAACATTTTTGTAAGTAACGGATAAATTTTATTAGACAGACGAACAGCACAGGTAAAGAATTTTTTATTTTTTTTATTTTTTAAATAACTAATATAAGTTAACAAAACATTTATATGGAACAACACGTAGATTTAGTATAAGGAACGTTTATGTTTTTTGTCTTTTAAGGGAAGTGGGGTCTGATCAACTCTGCTGGGAAGCCATGAGATTAAATACTGTCTTGTTTTTAAATATCCGAAAGAGTTTTTCATGATAAACAACCGATGATCCCTTAAAAAAGTGTTAGAAACAAACTAATATAATAACTGTAAAAAATAAATTGAGTAACATGAGTGATTTTCCACTGAAAGACTTGGGACTATAATTTTTTTTTTTTTTTTTTAATATAGTTTTAATGGTTGAGAAACTTCCGAGACTATATATATATATATATATATATATATATATATATATATATATATATATATATACATACAGCTCTCAAGAGCTGAGGTCTCATCAGGCAGAAAATTATTTTTTGATCCAACCTGGTTGCTGAATTCTCCCTGGAATTCAGCAACCAGGTTGGATCAAAAAATAATTTTCTGCCTGATGAGACCTCAGCTCTTGAGAGCTGTAGATCGATAACATCGACATGCCAGTGTAGCAGACCTTGTACATGTTTAAATCAAAGCATTCACTATATATATATATATATATATATATATATATAGTAATCAAGGTAAAGTAAACATCAACAAGATAAAACTACAAGACAATAAAAAGTGCTCACTATCAAATAGAGCTTTGATATAATGTACAGATTTTGTACATTTCTGTATAAATAAAAATAATCATATACAAGTTAAATATGACGATTTTCGTCACATTTGAGAAGGAAAAATAGGCTTATATATATATATAAATATATATAGAGAGAGAGAACATAATTATGTGTGTGATCGTACGCATGATATATAAAACCAAATGCCTATTTTCTAATTAGTCAGCTGAATCAATTAGAAAAGTATTTAATCTATTATGTAATTAGCATTGCTTTAATTAGCAAACATCACAGACATATGATTAATGACGATTACAAAATAATTCAAAGCATTTAAGACCATTATATACGTATGTAAATACATATATATATATATATACGTATGTAAATATATATATATATATATATATATACGTATGTAAATACATATATATATATATATATATATATATATATATATATATATATACGTATGTGTAAATGGGTATTCAGAAGTCTATGACTAAACTCCAAACGTTTTAACAATTAAAAAAAAACTAAGTTCGGTTCAATTTCTGTAGAAGCACAAAACACCCTGAACAAAAATAATTCAGCTCGCCTCAGAATCTTACTCGACACTCTCTGTTCTCTCCCCCCCCATTCTCCTTTTCTTTTCTTTTTATTAGCAGATTTTCTCTCAGTTAATTCCGTTTAACCAATCAGAAAAAAAAACAATCCGCTGGCTCACTATTTGTCATTATAATTAAATCCATTATTATTGTGAAGCAACCAGTAGATTTGTTACTTTGAGGTTGTGAGTTCAATCCTCACTAGAAAACTAGTAAGCATAACTTATTTCCCTTTCCATCTGCAAGCCAGGCCAAGGCGGACCATCTTACTGCGGGGTTGAACTAAGTCCGGGCCACCTCCATCGCTCGATTCTGGCTCAAGATCATCAATTCCGCCACGGTATGTAAATACATATATACGCATGTGTATGCATAAATATGTGGGTGTGCGTTATACATAAAGTAGATGGAAGTGGCATTATGTATTTGTTGCAGGTGCCGTTTGTGGTAATGGCTTGTAAGGGTTCGAGTGCTGTTCAGTTTATGAGAGATTGTTTTGCAGGCACTTTGCCTCATGAAGCGGTGACCAATAATTATTACAGAAGGTGTTTTATTGTTTCGATCATTACATATTGGTTGTAATAAAATACAAAGGAACTGTTTGGCATAGCCACTAGAGAAATCCGCACCCCCAGAAAAGATAGTGTAGTTTAAGGGAGTGTTACGCATTCTTGCGGATAATTTGGAGCAATTAATTAAGTAGAATAGAAAATACAATGAAATAATTACTAAAAGTCAGTGCTAGTAGATCTGAGCGTTAAATTAACAATTCCTCGAACCTCTTTATAAGAAGATGTCGAGGCAGTAATAAGTAAAATTTTCAAATACTAGTAGAACTTGTTTTCCGGCGCTGCCCATGATAAATATAAAAAATGATTTAAACAGCGGACTGAACGCAAATAGGTCAATAGGATATTTCAAATGTTTACACTTTACATAATTTTATTAATGTTGGGTTGCATTATGCATCAACAACTGTAACATAACATTAATAAAATAGCATTTAAACCTAACCCTAACCCTAACATAACATTAATAAAATAGCATTTAAACGTAACCCTAACCCTAACCCTAACATAACATTAATAAAATAGCATTTAAACCTAACCCTAACCCTAACCCTAACATAACATTAATAAAATAGCATTTAAACGTAACCCTAACCCTAACCCTAACATAACATTAATAAAATAGCATTTAAACCTAACCCTAACCCTAACCCTAACATAACATTAATAAAATAGCATTTAAACCGTACCCTAACCCTAACCCTAACCCTAACATAACATTAATAAAATAGCATTTAAACCTAACCCTAACCTTAACCCTAACATAACATTAATAAAATAGCATTTAAACCTAACCCTAACCCTAACATAACATTAATAAAATAGCATTTACACCTAACCCTAACCCTAACCCTAACATACCATTAATAAAATAGCATTTAAACCTAACCCTAACCCTAACCCTAACATAACATTAATAAAATAGCATTTAAACCTAACCCTAACCCTAACCCTAACATAACATTAATAAAATAGCATTTACACCTAACCCTAACCCTAACCCTAACATAACATTAATAAAATAGCATTTAAACCTAACCCTAACCCTAACCCTAACCCTAACATAACATTAATAAAATAGCATTTAAACCTAACCCTAACCCTAACCCTAACATAACATTAATAAAATAGCATTTAAACCTAACCCTAACCCTAACCCTAACATAACATTAATAAAATAGCATTTACACCTAACCCTAACCCTAACCCTAACATAACATTAATAAAATAGCATTTAAACCTAACCCTAACCCTAACCCTAACATAACATTAATAAAATAGCATTTAAACCTAACCCTAACCCTAACCCTAACATAACATTAATAAAATAGCATTTACACCTAACCCTAACCCTAACCCTAACATAACATTAATAAAATAGCATTTAAACCTAACCCTAACCCTAACCCTAACATAACATTAATAAAATAGCATTTAAACCTAACCCTAACCCTAACCCTAACATAACATTAATAAAATAGCATTTACACCTAACCCTAACCCTAACATAACATTAATAAAATAGCATTTACACCTAACCCTAACCCTAACCCTAACATAACATTAATAAAATAGCATTTATACCTAACCCTAACGCTCTATCCGTATTCCGTGATTAAAATGAAATCAAAAATTTAAATAAGGAACTAATCTATAAAAAGGTTAACAGCACAAAGTCGAAAATGATGACGCAACTTTTGATGACGATGATGAGACATTGGAAGTTCGCGAGAGATGACCGACAAAACAACACTCAGAGCGATAGTGTTTAAACTAACACATGAACACAAAAAAAACTTGCTCGCCGTGTTGAGAAGCTAACAAGGAAAATAACAAAAAGAGAAAATCCGTCGTCTTTAACGAGGCCGGCATAAATTACGATTTGCTGCATAAATAAATATATATATATATATATATATATATATATATATATATATATATATATATATATATATATATATATATATATATATATATATATATGTGTGTGTGTGTGGGGGGGTGCATTAAATGGCTGTGAAAAGGAAAGAAAACAATCGAAGTGAATGAGCGCTCATTACGGCAGGGAGTTGTTCGTTTTACAATTCCAAGATAGATTGCGAAAACCCATGTGGAGATTTCCGTCCAGCGCGTTATTACCACCGACTACCGCCTCTATACGTTTTCTTCAGAAGCCGCCATTGGGCTGATAGCGGCCATTGATGAAACAGATGGCTATCACGCATGCGTACTTCGCGTTGTACAAAATGATAGGCGGTTGTTAAAAAACGCGAAACCAGAATCTATCTTCTTGTGGCCATTGTTTGTTATTCCATCTTAAGTTTGAAGAATTTTCTGGTTCGAGTTGCTTGCCTTTCGGCTTAAATTACATTTACTGGCGAACGCATGACTACCCCTACCTACTTCCCCCTCGTTTTACTTTTCGCCCTTTCTCTCTCTCTTTATGTATATATATATATATATATATATATATATATATATATATATATATATATATATATTTTTTATATATATATATATATATAAAAGGGATATGCACTTTGCTTGAAGCATTGTGTATAATATATATACACACCACATATATATATATATATACATATATATACATATATATATATATATATAGAGAGAGAGAGAGGGAGAGAGGTAAATTCAAATAAACGAGGATAATTTTAATTCCTATCTGCTGCGTATATATATATATATATATATATATATATATATATATATATATATATATATATATATACATACATAACTTACAGAGCTTTTTCTAGTATAATCGTATTTAATGCAACGCCTCAATTCATTATTTTCAGACAATTTTAAAACTGTTTTCTTAATCCATACATTGTATTCGTATATATGAGGCACTTGTCGTTTATCTTATTGGCAAGTATAGATTTTCATCAAAAAGCAACATATGCAAATATACTTCAACATCGATCAAGGCAATTCCTGGCGTGTGTCCCGGGAAAATATTGGTTTGATTCGTTCGCTTTCAATAAATTTTACATTTTATCCGACACACCATATTCTTCTAAGATAGTCATCTATACAGGATGTCGAAATAATTTTTACTCCCAGGCTAGATCTACTACTACTCATACTACTACTACTACTACTACTACTACTACTCGTACTACTGCTACTAATAGTAGTAGTACTACTACTACTACATGCGTTCATCGGGAAGTTTTCTTCATGGGATCTTTATCTTTGTAGCATTGTTATTATTTTATATTTCTGATATTTATGTTGCCTTACAGGCAATAGCAATATCAGAAATATAAAATAATGACTACTTAAATTTTTTACACTTAAACACGGGAGGTTTCGGTCACCTAAATATTCTTCTGGAAGGGAAAAATTGTGATTCGCATTCAAAATATTGTTTTTACATTCCCGATTGACGAAATACAATATAAGCAGATTCGCATTCAGCGAGACGATTCTTGTCTAAACAATCCTATTGCATTTCTTTTCTGTTTTATTAACTTCTATATGATATTTCACAGGATAAAACCATTTTATCCCTACTTAATCGTTCATCTTTTTAATACAATATAGATTTCCTATATTCTCGCATTCTGGAATAATGATTTAACGGATTTTGATTTAACGAACACTTTCTGTATCAATTAATTGTAATCCGATTCTACGTTTTGAAAAATAAGAAAACCGTGGACAACAGTGTTTTCCTATTAATACTATATAATGTATTCCAACCATAATGAACGGTTATCATCATTAAAAACAAATTATATTGGTTTATTCTACGATTCTTTAATAAATATATAAGCAATTCCCTTTCTTCAACAATAAGTCGGTTTAACACAGACAAACGTGGCGTAGACCTCGTTTTTTAAACATACACAGATTTACTTAGAATATTATATTCCGTTGTTCCATCATTCCTTTTATACAAATTGTTGCGCGTCCGGAAGCGACACAACAAAGCGTTCCACGCTCATAATAACTGATGATCCGATGGTCCGATTGTCCGATGGCCTACGTCTCACATTAGACATTTACGAACGTGTGCGCAATTTAATTAACTATTTCTTGAAATAGACAATCTTTCCTGAAAAATCAGCATACAATATCTGTATAGTGAATGGCCGTCTGTGCGTGTCGAATAGTAACCACTTCCTACATTAACCTTCTTAATATGCATGACCAAAGACACAACACACCTGATAAAATTCCCTCTTTTGTTTACGGGTTGGTTGTGCTTTCCGTGTACATCATCAGCAAACCGATGTTTCGGCAGAGAGAACATAACAGCTACGGAGAAAACCATCCTGCGTGACAACCGGAAGGTGTATTGCTCCAGTTACGGCATTACCGTAAGACATCTATGGTAATGGCGCAAATCGAATGATTTAAACGACAATATTAACAAGCTAATCTCATATTACATCGCCCACCGCGCGGGTAAAAAAAGAAGAGGGCGTATCCTGTAAAACTGACATGATATGCAGTCAAAAAGTCAGCTACCGTGCATCGGTAAATAAAAGCCCAACATTTCTACGTTCAGCACCCGAACACAGAGGTGTAAATACAATTTTAAAAAATAACACAGAGGTGCAAATAAAAAAATAACACAGAGATGTAAATAAAAGCCCAACATTTCTACGTTCAGCACCTGAACACAGAGGCGTAAATAAAATAAAAATAGAATAACACAAAGGTGCAAATAAAAAAATAACACAGAGGTTTAAATAAAAAGCCAACATTTCTACGTTCAACACCGGAACAAAGAGGTGTAAATAAAAAGCCAACAATTCTACGTTCAACACCGGAACACAGAGGTGTAAATAAAATAAAAATTAAATAAAACAGAGGTGCAAATAAAAGTAGCAACACAGAGGTGTAAATAAAAGCCCAACATTTCTATGTTCAACACCGGAACACAGAGGTGTAAATGACATAAAAAATAAAATAACACAGAGATGCAAATAAAAAATAACACAGAAGTGTAAATAAAAGCCCAACATTTCTACATTCAAAACCGGAACACAGAGGTGTAAATAAAATAAAAATAAAATAAAACAGAGGCGCAAAAAAAAATAACAACACAGAGGTGTTAATAAAAGCCCAACATTTCTATGTTCAACACCGGAACACAGAGGTGTACATGAAATAAAAAATAAAATAACACAGAGATGCAAATAAAAAATAACACAGAAGTGTAAATAAAATAAAAATAAAATAAAACAGATGTACAAAAAAAATAACAACACAGAGGTGTTAATAAAAGCCCCACATTTCTATGTTCAACACCGGAACACAGAGGTGTAAATGAAATAAAAATAAAACAGAGGTGCAAATAAAAAAATAACACAAAAGTGTAAATAAAAGCCCAACATTTCTACGTTCAGCACCGGAACACTATCAAACAGTTTTCAGATCGGTGAACTTTCTGCTGCTGCCGTATATTACAACCACGATATCCTATGTGTTCAAGAACACCACTTCACCCGTGAAGATCTTCTCTTGGTAAATGATAACGTAGGAAAAAGAATTGACACCAATCACATCAATGGCGATTTAAAAAATAACGTTAATGCATCGGTTGGTTGAGATGGGGTATGCTACTGATCCCCCACACCTCAAAAAACAATTAATAGCATTCAACAAATAATACCGTGTATCATTGTTGCATCCTTCAAGAGAAACTCCAAAAATAATAGTGTATTGTCTCTGGCTACGGTTCAACAGGAGATGAAGTGGAGCACCTTTATAATTACCTATTTTCGCTCATTCGACAAATAGCTTGTCATAGTGATCGGTAGATGCTTCAATGTTAAACCGCGTAAAAACGAAGACTGTGGAGATTCATTCCATGAAAACATGAACAAACATTAAATGCTGATACATGATTTTATGAGGTAGAACAAAATTGTCTGTTTAAATTAACCGTTTTACTTGAGAAAACAGAGTTGATTTAATAATAAAGTTAAAAATAGTTATTATTATTTATGAATAAATTGCTAAACATGATTGGCATTTTTCATATTTCTCCTCAGTCTAGAAGGATATTGTTGATGACAATTTAAAGAAAAAGCTTAATCTATTAAACAATTGATTTTTTTTCTAATAGAATAATATAGATTTAGAATGAGTTGCCTACTATAAGAATTAATTAAGTTAATTAAGTTAGAAAATAATAATTATTTGATTTTCAGAAACACGAATAATATTTGTTAAATTATTACTTGATTTTTTTTTAAATCCGAAGAAAGTCGGAATCCAGAATTTTGCCTTTTGTACAATATCAAGATGTCGTCTGCTCGGCACGTTTTTCCGAGAAAAATGAAAGAACTTTTTTCAAGACAAGTGATGAGCGAAATAAGAAAAATATACCAGAGAATGTCAACGTCTGTAAAAACAGAATGTCCACGTCTGTAAAAAAAAACAATTATTGTAAATTGTGAACTGTGAGTACTTTTGTTTGTTACTATTTTCTTTTTGAATGACATATGAACATATATGCATGTCTACCTATTTTCTTATTTTAACCTTTTTTCTTCCCATTTTATTGTTAATAAATTTTCGATTCTTTGATGCACAAGTAAGTTTTGTCGTCTTTTATCCCCATTATTGTTACCAGGAAAAAAAAGAGGCGTAGAGATGAACTCGTCTTGCACAGCAGTCAGTTAGTTTTTTTTTTATTGTCATTTAAAGAAGAATTTTCAGAGAATTTAATTTAATTTAATTTTAAAAATTAAATGTTTTACACTAGTCAGTTGGTTCTTGGCCTTTTGGCTAAGATCAAAGTGTAGTATCTCTTACGATGGATACTGCACCCCATAGACTGGTATTGTCTTGGCCTTCGGGGCTTGATTTACGCCGGTCTATGGGTCTGTCCATTTGCAGTTCTAGGAGGTCCACCCTCCCAGGCTTCGCCTCCCCTCTTTGGGGAGGAGTAAGTTTATTACTTACTGCCTGAGGCGCCCCTACCGGGGAATGCCGACGGGGCTGCCCAGGCAATTTTTAAACCCCACTTTCCCGACCCGACCTTGGGTCACATCTTACTTGTGGGAGTAAGATAAAAACTGGCCTTGTGCCTAACTCCTGGAGAGGAGTAAATCAATACTCAGATTATAACAGAAATTGCGTTGAATAGTTTCATAAATTGAATATTATATCTTTCTGTTTCATGTGTTTTTTTGTTTGTTTTTTTTTTTTGCTAGAGACTCATAAACTACTGGTCTGATTTCCACCAAATACTGAGTGCGATTACGCAATACGATTTGGACAAACCCGGAAGATGTCGTTAAAAGGGAGAGAATGTTAGAGAAAATAAACGGAAGAATGCAACAAAAAGAGAAATAGATAGATCAGGAGAGAAAAGAGGAAAGAAAAAAATGATAGATATGAAGAAAGATGAGAAAACATGTGAAATCGACAGAATCAAGTAATGAACAGAGATGAGCAAAATAAAAAAAAAGTAAAAAGGAATGAAAAAAGGGAAAGAACGAAACGAAGCAGAAAGGAAAAAAAGAAATCAGAGAAAAAAGATTACAACTAAAATATCAGAGAAAAATAAAGACCAAATTGAAAAAAAAAACGAAGACAAAAATAAAATCCTAAACGAAGAAATGAAACAAAAAGGTAAAAATAAAACAAAGAAAAAAACATGACAGAAAAATAAATACAAAATTGAAAAGAAAAAGTAAAAATGAAATCTTAATTAAATATATAGTTCTGTGCTGTTCGTTCGTTTGGCGCAACAGTTTATCATTGGAATTTATATCTGTTCTAAAAAAAATTCTAAAAACACATGACACGTCATAATTCTTGTGTCGTCATGAAAAATAGAAAACTAAAATAATAGTTTCTGTAGTTTAAAGCTCTCTCTGAATTAACACCGTCGTGCTGTCTACTAGCTGCACTTCTTGAACTTCTTGGCCTTTTGGCTAAGATCAAAGTGTAGTATCCGATGGATTCTCACTCTGTAGACCGGTATTTTCTTGGCCTTCGGGCCATGATTCCGCCGGTCTGAGGTACTGTCCTGTGTAGTTCTAGGAGGTCCACCCTCCCAGGTTTGCCTCCCCTCTTAGGGGAGGAGTAAGTTTATTGCTTACTGTCTGAGGCGCCCCTACTGGGGAATGCCGACGGGGCTGCCTAGGCAATGTTTAATGGCCAGAGTGCTCACCTTCTCGGGCGCTGGTTTTTCAAGTCCCACTTTCCAGACCCGACCTTGGGTACCATCTTACCTTGTGGGAGTAAGATAACACTGGCCTTGTGCCTAACCTCCTGGGGAGGTAAATAAAAAGTGTAGTATCTGTTCCGATGGATGCTCACTCTGTAGACCGGTATTGTCTTGGCCTTCGGGTCTTGATTCCGCCGGTCTGAGGTACTGTCCTATGCAGTTCTAGGAGGTCCACCCTCCCAGGCTTTGCCTCCCTTCTTTGGGGAGGAGTAAGTTTATCGCTTACTGTCTGAGGCGCCCCACCGGGGAATGTCGACGGGGCTGCACAGGCATTTTTTGTAGGCCAAAGTGCTCACCTTCTCGGGCGCTGGCATTTCAAATCCCACTTTCCCGACCTTGTGTCACATTTTACCTTGTGAGAGGAAGATAAATAAAACAGTGTAGTATCTGTTCCGATAGATACTACACCCTATAGAGCGGTATCGTCCTGGCCTCCGGGGCTTGATTCCGCCGGTGTATGGGGTTGTTCTGTACAGTTCTAGAAGGTCCACTTTCCCTGGCTTTGCCTTCTCACCCTTTGAGAAGGGGTTAGTTTATTGCTAATCGCCTGAAGCGCCCCTACCGGTGAATGCCGACGGGATGCCCAGGCATTTTTTTAGGGTCACAAGTGCTCTTCCTCTAGGATGCTGACTTATCACATCCCACTTTCCGACCTTGTGTCACATTTTACTTTGCGGGAGGTAGATAAATACTTGTCTACTAGCTGCGTGGCAATAGTGGCGCCTGTCTCAAGGCAATGCTATCATCATCAATCTGTATGTTTCTAAATAAGTTATGTTATGCTTTTATATACTAACGAGTCACCACTTACCACGGCCAAAAGCCACTCAAGAGTAATGGTTAATGAGATCGTCAGGTGAATGATGAACAATACTATGAGAGGATTGGAAGCGATCAATAGAATGGACAGAGTTAGATTACTTAAGATGATGGCTCGACATATATTTGTTGACGTTTTACTTGAAGAGGACAATGTTGAAGTCAGCAGGAAAGCAGTCCCGTGGTATTATGTCTTACGGGTGTGAAGTTATTGGGGAAATGATGGCGATGTAGAGAAATGGCGGAGTTGGTTTGTATTCACGTTTCTGCCGTTGTACTAATGGTAATTTTGCATAGATGTAACAGGATTTTCTTCCCCAAAAGAACTGCTTCACGGGAGGGAAATATTTATTTAGTATTCATAATATCTGCGTATTGGGCAACAGACTCCGGCTCACAGAGTAATATGTTTTTGGAATAAGTTGCCAGATCGGATTAAGAACAGCAATAACGTGGATCAGTTTAAGATGAGGTTGGATGAATTCAAAGAAAGTGGTAGGAGGAAAAAATTGAGGGGGAACTTTTGGGAGTTGTCAAATGAAATATTTAACAGAATTTGATCTGGATATCGATACTGTACTAAGAGTTTAATTTTTTTTAACAGTATAATTGAGGAGATAGTTAAAGGGGAGATGCCCAAGAACGCATAACGAACAAATAATAATAATAATAATAATAATAATAATAATAATAATAATAATAATAATAATAATAATAGACTTTACGCTAAAAGCAAAGTGTAGTATCGGTTCTAATGCTAAACTTTATCTCTTCTTCCTTCGGTCAGTGAAGAAGATATCTGGAGTGTTCCATTTCGGGAAGTTAGATTTTGACCGTGCGTGGTTTTGGCAAAAACGACGAAATGGAACTCCTATTATTAATTTTAAAAACAGGAAAGTTGTTGATTTGGGATGTTACCTATGGCGAAACATTTTATTCATAGAATGTAGCCAGGTTCTTAATTGGTCCGCAGTCTCTATTTAATTGCTTCCGGACGAGGGCAGAGATAGACATAAGGTTGGTTTTAAATTTGGGGAAAATCTAGCTCCCTAAAACGAGCGAATCTGGCCCTCATCTTCATTGTCAGAAGACAGAAAAGATGAGGAAAAGATGAAGAAAAGATGAAGTGTAGAATCGAAACAGATATCCGTTGTCTGCAATAGGTTTATATACATTTCTTCGTCAGCATACTTCATATTTAATACAAGACATTTTTTGTTCCATTTAAATTTTAGCCTCAACCTTTCGATTATCAAAACAATCGCAGTTACTAATAGTTTTATATACATTCTTTCGTCAGTATACTTCAAATTTAAAGCAAAACATTTTTTGTTCAATTTAAATTTTCGCCTCAACCTTTCGATTATCAAAACAATCGCAGTTACCATATATCATTTATATTTACAATTCTACTTTTTTCCGATCACCCTGGGTTAATCTCGTTACAAAACAACTGATTTAATTTAACAAAACGTAAATAATTCAAATTAGTTCCCCATTTATAACTAAGAAAAAACTGTGAAATGTTATTTCAACTATGATTTTAAGTATTGCACACGTTGTAGTGAGATTGGAAACAATAACAGAAAATTACACGCTTCAGTTTCAGTAAAATCAAATATAAAAGTATTTTTTATCAATTGTCATATTTTTTTTACATGCATTCATGGTCAATAGGTCAGTTTCAAATGGCATTTCTCATCGATACACAAACTGATTGAATAACTGTTTATTATTTTAGATTCGATCGATCTCTATATGAAGATATGTCCGTTGCTTGGTCTGTCACGCTTAAGGTTTTACATCGCATTTTCTTTCGTATATGACGCTTAAGTTTGGAATAGAATTTCCATCGTGTAACGCGAAGACTTTTCTATGTATATACTCTTTATAATATATCTATATAATAATACGTTTATATTTGTTCGTATATTCGCCCGATGCAAAAAACGAAGATTCGTGATTAATCTAATGACGCCAAGGTAAAAAAAAAAATGTTTGACGTTGCTCATTTTCCAAATCGAATTATATCGTCCCGTCGATTAAAAAAATAAAACTTTGAATAAATACAATCCTAAAACGTGACATTCGATTTATCGATTTGAAGAATATTTAGCTGACAATCAGTCACACGAATAGAAGACTAAATAATTAGTCTTTTAAACAATTTCAAATGGGTATTTTATTTACCTCAGCTCCAGGAGGTTAAACACACCGTCAATTGTAAGTTTTAATGTGGAACAAACTGGGTTTGAACCCGGCCCACCTAGGTCTTCAATCTGCGTCGGGAACCACTTAGCCAGCGTTCCATCCAAATCTTAAGCAAGTATAGAAGACACATATTCTATTGTATTTATTAAAAGCATATTTACCCGGCAATGGCAATTATTTTTATGAAAGAAAACAAAGTAACCTTTGTTTAATAGTATTTATTCTGACAGATATTTATTAATTCAAAACGGATGTGATTAAAACTTGATTATACAGATTGATGTAGAAGGCA
Organism: Sepiola atlantica; assembly: GCA_963556195.1. Taxonomy (NCBI): domain Eukaryota; kingdom Metazoa; phylum Mollusca; class Cephalopoda; order Sepiida; family Sepiolidae; genus Sepiola; species Sepiola atlantica. The sequence goes on along the minus strand of OY744534.1, from coordinate 80,106,014 downwards.
CGGTGGAATTTGCATGGAGTCACGCAAGATTGTATAATATTAAAAAATAATGGTGTTTTTTTAATAGTTAGTAGACGGTTGGGGGTTGATAACGGCACGGACTGACGATCTGGGTGTACCGAGTTCGAATCCAGTCGGTTCTTTTGTACCACTTTCACTTATGAATGCTGGCAACCACCACGTGGTCCATCCTGCAGAAGAGCAAAGTAGGTCAACAAAGTTACACCATATTAATTCATACAAATTTAATTTAATTTACTTTAATTTTATGATGTTTCTTCGGAGTTTGTCTGTTCGTACACAAATAGAAAATTCTGATTGGTCGAATAAAAATGAATAAGCAGAGTACACATCACTAAGGCAGTAGTACTTGACTTCGAGATTTTTTTACACTTACCTGATTTAGAATCTCACGTTTTGAACTAAATACGCGTTTTATAAATTAAAATAAATTAACACAACACGATAACATGAAAATATTACGTATATATTTATTAAAAACGAAGTGACATAGCGAGTATTTGACTTCAGTTCACAGCGAATATGTTTTGCTTAAAAATGTAATTTCTGATAATAAGGAGAATAATTTTTTTAAATACAAAAAAAAATAATAATTTGCGTTGTCTAGGTTTTCAAAATATTTTAACAAAATATTCTCCTTATTATTGCCATTTCAGCAACGTTTCCAATGTGTGACTTTTCAAACAACCTTATTCACGTAACCGCGTGCTACACACAGCGGCATATCAACTTTGGTCGTCTATAACATAAAGACGAATTTCAACTTGACTGCGATAGATATGTCTCAGTCAGGGAGAAAAAAGAAGAGAACATTTTTTTTTAAATATGCTTATACTTCTGACAAGGGTGTTTATTACCGAAAGTACTCAAGTTTTAAAAAAAAGTTTTTAAAGTAAATAAATAATTTATTTAAAAAAAACAAATAATTTGCGTTGTCCAGGTTTTTAAAATATTTAAAAAAAATATTCTCCTTATTATTGCCATTTCAGCAACGTTTCCAATGTGTGACTTTTTAAACTACATAATTTCTGGTGTTTGTTTTCTCCAAAAGAGCATTACGTAAACACATTTAAATAAACATAGAAATACATCGTAGTTACTTACTCTCTCGTGCAAATAATTAGTAACGTTATTTTTCACGAAATTAAAATAATAATTTTCTTCGTGCTAGCTATACAGCGGTATTAGCTATGTAAAGATGGAAATTGACATACCCAGGTACTGTACCAACAACGCTGGCATTAACGAGTTCGACGTACCTAATGCAATATTTAATAAATGTTCTTTCTCTAAGACTGGTTTTCCGAAATTATTTAATCACACAAAATGTATGCTTATATATAGCTTCGGTCTGAGATTGGGTTATGTTTGAAAAAGACCATGTTTGAATTATTCTAACGAACCGTTATTTTTAATTAACTGTACAAGTAACTAATCCTTGTCTCTTAGATATTTATATATTTCTGTAGCATCCTACACTTTATTTTAATTCAGCCACTCTCTTATATGGCTTGATCTATCTGTGAGGATTTAGAGAAACAGTGTCTCTCTTTGTCGAGCATGGCCATGTTATTTACATACGCGCGACTGTACACACTAGAAACACGTATGTAAATTAAGTGGCAAAATAATACTTTTTACTTACTTCTATATAAAAATAATAAAGAATAGTGCTACGTCTATATAATAATAATAATAATAATAATAATAATAATAATAATAATAAGTCGCTTATCATTGCTTTTCTTGGTTGCTAGTGATAAAGCAATGGTAAACGACTTTTGCGATAACGCTATGTCATTTGCAAATGTTAAAGAAGGAGGTGAAAAGCACAGGAAATCTGGGGAGACTTGTTGTCACCCAGACTCCAAAGAACACCACTCAGTGAGTAATTCTTGATGATGACCTTTGTGCGAACTCCTAATAATAATAATATAGAAGTATATGGTAAAACAGTGGACGCCCCTTTTATTGGAGCTCGACATTTAACACATTAAAAGCCTTGTACCTGATTTTGCCTTTGTGGGGAGACAAGTAAATCGAGACAATAATGTTGTCGCATTGAAATATAACTATAGATGCCATTAAACAAGTGTGTCGTCAATAAAATCGGAACCTGGCTTAGTTGACAGGTTGTTGGTAAAACCGATTACCGTTGGGTACTTTCAAAAGGACAAAGGTTAAGTCAATTCTTGATTGTCGCCTGGAACTTGTTGAATTTAGTACAAAAAAGCGAGTAGCTCTTGTTGTCTCTTTGTTTCTCTCTTTCTCTCTTTCTCTTTCTTTTTCATGTGCATTCTTGTTTTTCTTTCGTTTTTTTGCTGAAGGTTTTCACCCCCTATCCACTGTTGATTGCGCGTGCGAGAGAGAGAGAGATAGGGGGGAGAAAGACAGAGAGTAAGAGGCAGAACACAGCAGTTTGGTATTTTTTCTCGCATGCGATTTGCGTCGCGATCCAACTCTCGAGTTTTTTTAAATGTATCTCGGAAACCGAAATAAATCATATATTTTTATTAAAAAAATAATGGTTCGCTTCTTTATTCAAAGCGTTCAATTTCCAGCATGAAGTCCGAAATTAGCACAGCTAATAAACTCTCTGGAGAGAATGAATGATGCCCAAACCCTGTCAAGCAAAACGATAGGTATTGCCGTGCCAGGACGATAAGAGCCATTCAATTGACGTCCCCATGGTGCAGACACACTAAGTTACACTCCCGGCTTACGATAGTATCACAAGTAAATAAACCTATTATTTTTAATCATGCAAGTAGATTATCTTAAAGATATGTCACAGGTTAGGAATTTTCGAATAGACTTAAAGTAGAATAAATCGTCGTAGTTGTTGTGCCCCAACGGGTCACGGGTATGCCTACTCTTATTGTATAGTCATTCAAGAATGTCTTAAATATATGCCACAGTTAATGATTTTCCAATGAAATCAAAGTAGAATAAATCGTCGTAGTTGTTGTGACCCAACGGGTCACCGGTACATCTATTCTTTCTTTATATTCACTTAAGAATGTCGTTAAAAGGCTCTGTACTAATTAACTTGCCTCCGCACGAGGGCATAGATAGGCACAATGTCGGGTTTTAAAGTAGAGAAAATCGACGGAAATCATCATCATCATCATTTAGATATTATTATTATTATTATTATTATTATTATTATTATTATTAGCATCATCATCATCATCATCATCATCATCATCATTTAGATATTATTATTATTATTATTATTATTATCATCATCATCATCATTTAGATATTATTATTATTATTATTATTATTATTATTATTATTATTATTATTATCATTATCATCATCATTTAGATATTATTATTATTATCATTATCATCATCATCATTTAGATATTATTATTATTATTATTATCATCATCATTTAGATATTATTATTATTATTATTATTATTATTATCATCATCATTATCATTTAGATATTAGTATTATTATTATTATTATTATTATTATTATTATTATTATTATTATTAGCATCATCATCATCATCATCATCATCATCATCATTTAGATATTATTATTATTATTATTATTATCATCATCATCATCATCATTTAGATATTATTATTATTATTATTATTATTATTATTATCATCATCATCATCATCATCATTATCATCAACTATAACTAGCTGTATTTTTATACACATTTTATTTTTTTAGAAAACTGTTTTATCAAAAACAGAACAAAGATAAAAAAAAACTTTCTTTAGTCTAAGAAGGATTTCTTCTTCACTGACCGAAGATAGAACAACAGATCAAGTATCGTATCAGAAAGACAAAGGAGTTTCGTTTAAATTTGAAACAATATTTTAGCGGCGTTTTACACATTAGTTTGAAATAGAATTCATTAATCTGTCGGTCTTCAGTTTACAATAAGATATTCGTCGGTCTGTAAACACGTTTCAAATAGAATGTCCATTCGTCTATCACGATTAATTTTGAAAGTATTTTCTACACTAAACGTGCGAATTTGATGGATGTATCTTGAAAGTCTGTTCTGGTTTTCTTTTCTTTTTTTTACAATTTTTGAAGAATTCCATTTTCCTTCTTTGAAAATTATCGATGCTTCAATAAGAGATTCGGCCTCCTAGGTGCAATAAATTTACGACGCAAAAAGGAGGAACGGAAAAACTAACAAATAAATAAATCCACTTCTCAAGGGGAAAGTCGGGCAAAAAAGGAATTGTAAACAAGATGCGTCCATTTCATCTGAGTATTAAGCGATAAAAATGCTATTTCAGAGGTCAGTGTGACAGATCAACAAAAATGATATTTCACATTTTAGCATAAAAGACTGACAAACAATGATATTTCAGACTTAAGCGTAAGAATCCACCAAAAATTCTCTCAAACTTTAGCTTGAAAAACTGACGACAATGATATTTCCGACTTACGTGTGACAGACCATCGGAGATGCTGTTTCAAACTTCACCCTTACAGACTCACGACAATGATATTTCAAACTTAAGCGTGACTGACGTACCGAAATTATATTTCAGTCTTAAACGTAACAAGCTGAGAAAACTGGTATTTCAAACTGAAATGCGACAGATTGACGACAATTATAATTTAATCTTAAGCGTGAAAGACTGTCGAAAATGATATTTTTATTTGGGTGTGACAGACTGAAAAAAATGCTATTTCAATGTTAAGACTGGTGAAAATGATGAGCAATCTTAAACGTTACAGACTGCAAGTAATGATATTTCAAACTTAATCGTGACAGACTAAAGACAATTAGACTTTAATTTTAAACGCGACATGTTGACAAATATAATATTTCAAACTAACATGTGACAGACTGACGTAAATGATATTTAAATCTTACATGCGTGACACTAAAGAACGAGCATTTTTTTCTAACTGAAGCCTGACAGACCAACGAAAATTTTATTTTAAGCTAAAGTGTGATAGATAAATAAAAATGTTTTTTCAAACGGAGGTCGTGACAAATGAAAGAACATGATTGTTCCAACTAAAGTGTGACAGACAAACCGACGAACAAAACCTTTTATATTTGTAAGATTCTACATTAGATACGTCTATTCAATCTGTCTATTTAGCTACAAAATGCTATTTCAAAAACGCGTGACAGACGGTTGAAAATGCTATTCAAAACCTCAACGTGAAAAATGATCGAGTAAGAGCGCCTTTTATAGGCACGTATACACGCGTTTCATATTAAATTCGTTTATTCAATCTGTCTGTTAAATTAAAAAAAAACTGGTATTTTATTCTTAAGCGATTTTGCTATCTTAAGCGTGATTGACTGTTGAAAATTATATTTTTAACTGAAGCGTGACAGACTGACTGAAAATTATATTTTAATCTTAATTTTGACAGACTGATAAAAATTATATTTTAATCGTCAGCGTGACAGACTAACGGATATGAGATTTTAATCTAAAACATGACAGAGTGACGAACGTGATAATTCAAACTGAAACGTGACAGACAGACGAAAATGTTATTTAAATCTTAAGCATAGCAGACTAAAGAAAATAGTATTTCAAACTGGCGCATGACAGACAGACGAAAATGTTATTTAAATCTTAAGCGTAGCAGACTAAAGAAAATAGTATTTCAAACTGGAACATGACAGACTTACAAAAATGCTCTTTCAAACGTACATGTGACAGACTTACAGACAAAACCTTTCATAAATATGCACGGACGAAACTCTTAAAAAAACCTGGGTTAATTCATCAAAATGTATTTCCCTCCATTTTCCCGCCATTTTGCCTCCCTTTTCCCGCCATTTTCCCTCCATTTTCCCGCCATTTTCCCGCCCGATCAAGTCGATCTGTAAATCACTGTTAAGTATTTCCGCTCCATTGCTCTGGTTCTCATACAATGGCGAATCGATTTAAAATCATCGGCCGTGCTAATTTCACGAGCTTTCAATCATGCTACTAAAATGTTCCAGAAGGCAGAAATAATTTCGCAGCGACCATAAAAAAGAGACAAGCAAATAAATGGCAAGTCATACCATCCCATGCAAAAGTCTTCCTCAACAATTCGGAGACAGATTAAAACAAAACCGGATAAAATATCAGGTCATTTTGTAACTTCCGTCCGGATTTCAATTCTCTAAAATTTAATAGTAAGTGTGAATAATAACGAAACTAAGTAATATTTATACATCACTAGCATACCGGAAAATCAATTCCCTGTACGAAACAGTTTTGCACCACTTTTATGTCCCCTCACAAAGATTAAAATCATCATATAATGCTACTAAAATACTTATTTCGGTATTCTTATAGATGACGCACAATATTTCCGTGACCTCGCGTCGTCAACGTTCGGGCAGGTTACGGAAGCGCCCGAGAGTTGACTAGGCGAAAACTGCCAAACGCTAAATTTAAGAATGGCAGCCGATAAATTATGACGAAGAAAATCAAACCAAAATACATATATATATACAAATAAAGAACAAACAAACCATAGCTAAACACCTGTTAGTAATTAGATGTTTATTTTTATTCTTTTTTTGTCAAATTAACCATTGTTACTCGAATGTTTTAAATAAAATGTTATTTTGTTTGTGCACCTGAAAGTTCAAATGATGATTGTGTTTTATTTGTTAAGCAAATATTATCGTTTTTAACATTTTTTTTTCCAATGTTTCTTTTTCACATTTGTTGTCAATTTTTTTCTTGTTAACATAAACACGGCAACAACTGTTTTTAAGTAATATTCTTTTTTGTCTTCTTTTCTTATTTTAACGAAACCACATGTTGTGTTCTGGTTATACGCTGAAAGCAAGAAGTGATACGAAGCAATGAGGAACAGAGGTCAAAGAAGGACAACAACAACGTGTTACTTGTAGTTCGCCCGGTGCCAATCAAGAGAGTGATTCGTGCCCGGTGTTTGTTTATATATACAATCATAAAGAACAAGGGAGATAATTACAGATTACTATGTTATGGTGCAAGGGAGATAACTGTTGTTATCTCTAAATGTACAATTGGATATTACACCACACTTTTTATGAGCACATGTTTCTTGGTTCAGAGTTTCATCAACTCTCGGGCGCTTCCAAGACCTGCCCGAACGTTAACGACGCGAAGTCACGGAAACATGATGCGTCAGCTATAAGAGTACCCTTATTTCAATTTTGATCAAAATCAATTACATAATTCATTCTAGAACATTTTTTTTTACATTTAAGAATTCTTAAGCTAAAGTTTTAAGCTTTAGCTTAAGGATTCTTAAACAGGAAGTGACATTAAGAGAATCTAGCTTACTTAATATCCAATCCCTATACATGAAATTCAATGTAAATCTGAAATATTTAAATTATTAAAAGGAGCTTTAGCCTAGATCATGTCCCTGAAAACTATTTATAATACTTGATAAATCGGCTTATAGAGATGTCTAGACGAATTTAAAAATGCTATCTTAAACTACAGTATGATAGACCGACAGATAATACATAGTCTTATAAAGATGTGTAGACGAATTCAAAAATGCTATTTTAAATTTAAACGTAACAGGCCGGCGGAGGGATCGTCTTATAGAGATGTGTAGACGAATTTGAAAATGTTATCTCAATCTTCAGTGCGAAAGACCGACGGATAGATAGATCGTCTTATAGAGATATGTAGACGAATTTAAAAACACTATTTTAAATTTTATCGTGACAGACCGCCGAATTGACAGAGTGCCTTATAGAAAAGTATACACTAATTTAAAAATGCTATAATAAACTTAATCGTGAAGACTGACGGATTGACAATTCGTCTGTAAAAGAGGTGCAGACGAATTTAAAATATTATTTTAAACTTAAAGATAGATCGACAGACGGACTGATTGTCTTATAAAAACTGTATCATGGTTTATGTTTTATGTAGTGATTATTCATGTTTAATGTAGTGATTATTCATGTTTCATGTAGTGATTATTCATGTTTCATGTAGTGATTATTCATTTTCAAAGGTGAATATTCATGTTTTATGTAGTGATTATTCATGTTTTATGTAGTGATTATGCATTTTTAATACAGTGACTATTGATGCTTCATGTAGTGATTATTCATGTTTCATGTACTGATTATTCATGTTTCATACGGTGATTATTCATGTTTCATGTAGTGATTATGCATGTTTCATGTAGTGATTATCCATGTTTCATGTAGTGATTATTCATGTTTCATGTAGTGATTATTCATGTTTCATGTAGTGATTATTCATGTTTTATGTGGTATTTATTTTTCATGCAGTAATAATTCATGTTTTATGTAGTGATTATTCATGTTTCATGTAGTGATTATTTATGTTTAATGTAGTGATTATTTATGTTTTATGTAGTGATTATTCATGTTTCCTGTAGTGATTATTCATGTTTTATGTAGTGATTATTCATGTTTCATGTAGTGATTATTCATGTCTCCTGTAGTGATTATTCATGTTTCCTGTAGTTATTATTCATGTTTTATGTAGTGATTATTCATGTTTAATGTAGTGATTATTTATGTTTAATGTAGTGATTATTCATGTTTCCTGTAGTGATTATTCATGTTTTATGTAGTGATTATTCATGTTTCATGTAGTGATTATTCATGTTTTATGTAGTGATTATTCATGTTTCATGTAGTGATTATTCATGTTTAATGTAGTGATTATTTATGTTTTATGTAGTGATTATTCATGTTTCCTGTAGTGATTATTCATGTTTACTGTAGTTATTATTCATGTTTTATGTAGTGATTATTCATGTTTTATGTAGTGATTATTCATGTTTGATGTAGTGATTATTCATGTTTAATGTAGTGATTATTCATGTTTTATGTAGTGATTATTCATGTTTCATGCAGTTATTATTCATGTTTCATGTAGTGATTATTCATGTTTTATGTAGTGATTATTCATGTTTCCTGTCGTGATTATTCATGTTTAATGCAGTTATTATTCATGTTTAATGTAGTGATTATTCATGTTTCCTGTAGTGATTATTCATGTTTCATGTAGTGATTATTCATGTTTCCTGTAGTGATTATTCATGTTTCATGCAGTTATTATTCATGTTTAATGTAGTGATTATTCATGTTTGATGTAGTTATTATTCATGTTTCATGTAGTGATTATTCATGTTTAATGCAGTTATTATTCATGTTTAATGTAGTGATTATTCATGTTTCCTGTAGTGATTATTCATGTTTCCTGTAGTTATTATTCATGTTTTATGTAGTGATTATTCATGTTTTATGTAGTGATTATTCATGTTTCATGCAGTTATTATTCATGTTTCCTGTAGTGATTATTCATGTTTCCTGTAGTGATTATTCATGTTTCATGTAGTGATTATTCATGTTTAATGTAGTGATTATACATGTTTTATGTAGTGATTATTCATGTTTAATGTAGTGATTATTCATGTTTCATGTAGTGATTATTCATGTTTCATGTAGTGATTATTCATGTTTTATGTGGTATTTATTTTTCATGCAGTAATAATTCATGTTTTATGTAGTGATTATTCATGTTTCATGTAGTGATTTTTCATACGGTAATTATTCATGTTTTATGTAGTGATTATTCATGTTTCCTGTAGTGATTATTCATGTTTCCTGTAGTGATTATTCATGTTTTATGTAGTGATTATTCATGTTTCCTGTAGTGATTATTCATGTTTTATGTAGTGATTATTCATGTTTCATGTAGTGATTATTCATGTTTTATGTAGTGATTATTCATGTTTCCTGTAGTTATTATTCATGTTTTATGTAGTGAGTATTCATGTTTCATGTAGTGATTATTCATGTTTCATGTAGTGATTATTCATGTTTCCTGTAGTTATTATTCATGTTTCATGTAGTGATTATTCATGTTTCCTGTAGTTATTATTCATGTTTCATGTAGTGATTATTCATGTTTAATGTAGTGATTATTCATGTTTCCTGTAGTGATTATTCATGTTTAATGTAGTGATTATACATGTTTTATGTAGTGATTATTCATGTTTAATGTAGTGATTATTTATGTTTAATGTAGTGATTATTTATGTTTTATGTAGTGATTATTCATGTTTCATGTAGTGATTATTCATGTTTTATGTAGTGATTATTCATGTTTCATGTAGTGATTATTCATGTTTCCTGTAGTGATTATTCATGTTTAATGTAGTGATTATACATGTTTTATGTAGTGATTATTCATGTTTAATGTAGTGATTATTTATGTTTAATGTAATGATTATTTATGTTTTATGTAGTGATTATTCATGTTTCCTGTAGTGATTATTCATGTTTTATGTAGTGATTATTCATGTTTCATGTAGTGATTATTCATGTTTCCTGTAGTGATTGTTCATGTTTCCTGTAGTTATTATTCATGTTTTATGTAGTGATTATTCATGTTTAATGTAGTGATTATTTATGTTTAATGTAGTGATTATTCATGTTTTATGTAGTGATTATTCATGTTTCCTGTAGTGATTATTCATGTTTTATGTAGTGATTATTCATGTTTCATGTAGTGATTATTCATGTTTTATGTAGTGATTATTCATGTTTCATGTAGTGATTATTCATGGGTAATGTAGTGATTATTTATGTTTTATGTAGTGATTATTCATGTTTCCTGTAGTGATTATTCATGTTTTATGTAGTGATTATTCATGTTTCATGTAGTGATTATTCATGTTTCATGTAGTGATTATTCATGTTTCCTGTAGTGATTATTCATGTTTCATGTTGTGATTATTCATGTTTTATGTAGTGATTAAACATGTTTCATGTAGTGATTATTCATGTTTAATGTAGTGATTATTTATGTTTTATGTAGTGATTATTCATGTTTCCTGTAGTGATTATTCATGTTTAATGTAGTGATTATTCATGTTTCATGTAGTGATTATTCATGTGTCATGTAGTGATTATTCATGTTTCCTGTAGTTATTATTCATGTTTCATGTAGTGATTATTCATGTTTAATGTAGTGATTATTCATGTTTCCTGTAGTGATTATTCATGTTTAATGTAGTGATTATACATGTTTTATGTAGTGATTATTCATGTTTAATGTAGTTATTATTTATGTTTAATGTAGTGATTATTTATGTTTTATGTAGTGATTATTCATGTTTCCTGTAGTGATTATTCATGTTTTATGTAGTGATTATTTATGTTTCATGTAGTGATTATTCATGTTTCCTGTAGTGATTATTCATGTTTCCTGTAGTTATTATTCATGTTTTATGTAGTGATTATTCATGTTTAATGTAGTGATTATTTATGTTTAATGTAGTGATTATTTATGTTTTATGTAGTGATTATTCATGTTTCCTGTAGTGATTATTCATGTTTTATGTAGTTATTATTCATGTTTCATGTAGTGATTATTCATGTTTCCTGTAGTGATTATTCATGTTTCCTGTAGTTATTATTCATGTTTTATGTAGTGATTATTCATGTTTTATGTAGTGGTTATTCATGTTTAATGTAGTGATTATTCATGTTTTATGTAGTGATTATTCATGTTTCCTGTAGTGATTATTCATGTTTTATGTAGTGATTATTCATGTTTCCTGTAGTGATTATTCATGTTTTATGTAGTGATTGTTCATGTTTCATGCAGTTATTATTCATGTTTAATGTAGTGATTATTCATGTTTTATGTAGTGATTATTCATGTTTTATGTAGTGATTATTCATGTTTTATGTAGTGATTATTCATGTTTTATGTAGTGATTATTCATGTTTAATGTAGTGATTATTCATGTTTAATGTAGTGATTATTCATGTTTTATGTAGTGATTATACATGTTTCATGCAGTTATTATTCATGTTTCATGTAGTGATTATTCATGTTTTATGTAGTGATTATTCATGTTTCCTGTAGTGATTATTCATGTTTCCTGTAGTGATTATTCATGTTTCATGTTGTGATTATTTATGTTTTATGTAGTGATTATTCATGGTTCATATAGTGATTATTCATGTTTAATGTAGTGATTATTTATGTTTTATGTAGTGATTATTCATGTTTCCTGTAGTGATTATTCATGTTTCCTGTAGTGATTATTCATGTTTCCTGTAGTTATTATTCATGTTTTATGTAGTGATTATTTATGTTTTATGTAGTGATTATTCATGTTTCCTGTAGTTATTATTCATGTTTTATGTAGTGAGTATTCATGTTTCATGTAGTGATTATTCATGTTTCATGTAGTGATTATTCATGTTTCCTGTAGTTATTATTCATGTTTCATGTAGTGATTATTCATGTTTCCTGTAGTTATTATTCATGTTTCATGTAGTGATTATTCATGTTTAATGTAGTGATTATTCATGTTTCCTGTAGTGATTATTCATGTTTAATGTAGTGATTATACATGTTTTATGTAGTGATTATTCATGTTTAATGTAGTGAGTATTTATGTTTAATGTAGTGATTATTTATGTTTTATGTAGTGATTATACATGTTTCCTGTAGTGATTATTCATGTTTTATGTAGTGATTATTCATGTTTCATGTAGTGATTATTCATGTTTCCTGTAGTGATTATTCATGTTTAATGTAGTGATTATACATGTTTTATGTAGTGATTATTCATGTTTAATGTAGTGATTATTTATGTTTAATGTAATGATTATTTATGTTTTATGTAGTGATTATTCATGTTTCCTGTAGTGATTATTCATGTTTTATGTAGTGATTATTCATGTTTCATGTAGTGATTATTCATGTTTCCTGTAGTGATTGTTCATGTTTCCTGTAGTTATTATTCATGTTTTATGTAGTGATTATTCATGTTTAATGTAGTGATTATTTATGTTTAATGTAGTGATTATTTATGTTTTATGTAGTGATTATTCATGTTTCCTGTAGTGATTATTCATGTTTTATGTAGTGATTATTCATGTTTCATGTAGTGATTATTCATGTTTTATGTAGTGATTATTCATAGTTCATGTAGTGATTATTCATGGGTAATGTAGTGATTATTTATGTTTTATGTAGTGATTATTCATGTTTCCTGTAGTGATTATTCATGTTTTATGTAGTGATTATTCATGTTTCATGTAGTGATTATTCATGTTTCATGTAGTGATTATTCATGTTTCCTGTAGTGATTATTCATGTTTCATGTTGTGATTATTCATGTTTTATGTAGTGATTATTCATGTTTCATGTAGTGATTATTCATGTTTAATGTAGTGATTATTTATGTTTTATGTAGTGATTATTCATGTTTCCTGTAGTGATTATTCATGTTTAATGTAGTGATTATTCATGTTTCATATAGTGATTATTCATGTGTCATGTAGTGATTATTCATGTTTCCTGTAGTTATTATTCATGTTTCATGTAGTGATTATTCATGTTTAATGTAGTGATTATTCATGTTTCCTGTAGTGATTATTCATGTTTAATGTAGTGATTATACATGTTTTATGTAGTGATTATTCATGTTTAATGTAGTTATTATTTATGTTTAATGTAGTGATTATTTATGTTTTATGTAGTGATTATTCATGTTTCCTGTAGTGATTATTCATGTTTTATGTAGTGATTATTTATGTTTCATGTAGTGATTATTCATGTTTCCTGTAGTGATTATTCATGTTTCCTGTAGTTATTATTCATGTTTTATGTAGTGATTATTCTATGTTTAATGTAGTGATTATTTATGTTTAATGTAGTGATTATTTATGTTTTATGTAGTGATTATTCATGTTTCCTGTAGTGATTATTCATGTTTTATGTAGTGATTATTCATGTTTCATGTAGTGATTATTCATGTTTCCTGTAGTGATTATTCATGTTTCCTGTAGTTATTATTCATGTTTTATGTAGTGATTATTCATGTTTTATGTAGTGGTTATTCATGTTTAATGTAGTGATTATTCATGTTTTATGTAGTGATTATTCATGTTTCCTGTAGTGATTATTCATGTTTTATGTAGTGATTGTTCATGTTTCATGCAGTTATTATTCATGTTTAATGTAGTGATTATTCATGTTTTATGTAGTGATTATTCATGTTTTATGTAGTGATTATTCATGTTTTATGTAGTGATTATTCATGTTTGATGTAGTGATTATTCATGTTTAATGTAGTGATTATTCATGTTTTATGTAGTGATTATTCATGTTTCATGCAGTTATTATTCATGTTTCATGTAGTGATTATTCATGTTTTATGTAGTGATAATTCATGTTTCCTGTAGTGATTATTCATGTTTCCTGTAGTGATTATTCATGTTTCATGTTGTGATTATTTATGTTTTATGTAGTGATTATTCATGTTTCATGTAGTGATTATTCATGTTTAATGTAGTGATTATTTATGTTTTATGTAGTGATTATTCATGTTTCCTGTAGTGATTATTCATGTTTCCTGTAGTGATTATTCATGTTTCCTGTAGTTATTATTCATGTTTTATGTAGTGATTATTTATGTTTTATGTAGTGATTATTCATGTTTCCTGTAGTGATTATTCATGTTTTATGTAGTGATTATTTATGTTTCATGTAGTGATTATTCATGTTTCCTGTAGTGATTATTCATGTTTCCTGTAGTTATTATTCATGTTTTATGTAGTGATTATTCATGTTTAATGTAGTGATTATTTATGTTTAATGTAGTGATTATTTATGTTTTATGTAGTGATTATTCATGTTTCCTGTAGTGATTATTCATGTTTTATGTAGTGATTATTCATGTTTCATGTAGTGATTATTCATGTTTCCTGTAGTGATTATTCATGTTTCCTGTAGTTATTATTCATGTTTTATGTAGTGATTATTCATGTTTTATGTAGTGGTAATTCATGTTTAATGTAGTGATTATTCATGTTTTATGTAGTGATTATTCATGTTTCCTGTAGTGATTATTCATGTTTTATGTAGTGATTATTCATGTTTTATGTAGTGATTGTTCATGTTTCATGCAGTTATTATTCATGTTTAATGTAGTGATTATTCATGTTTTATGTAGTGATTATTCATGTTTAATGTAGTGATTATTCATTTTTTATGTAGTGATGATTCATGTTTTATGTAGTGATTATTCATGTTTTATGTAGTGATTATTCATGTTTTATGTAGTGATTATTCATGTTTTATGTAGTGATTATTCATGTTTTATGTAGTGATTATTCATGTTTCATGCAGTTATTATTCATGTTTCATGTAGTGATTATTCATGTTTTATGTAGTGATTATTCATGTTTCCTGTAGTTATTATTCATGTTTAATGCAGTTATTATTCATGTTTAATGTAGTGATTATTCATGTTTCCTGTAGTGATTATTCATGTTTCATGTAGTAATTATTCATGTTTCCTGTAGTGATTATTTAGGTTTCCTGTAGTTATTATTCATGTTTAATGTAGTGATTATTCAAGTTTTATGTAGTGATTATTCATGTTTCATGCAGTTATTATTCATGTTTCCTGTAGTGATTATTCATGTTTCCTGTAGTGATTATTCATGTTTCATGTAGTGATTATTCATGTTTTATGTAGTGATTATTCATGTTTCATGTAGTGATTATTCATGGGTAATGTAGTGATTATTCATGTTTCCTGTAGTTATTATTCATGTTTTATGTAGTGATTATTTATGTTTTATGTAGTGATTATTCATGTTTCCTGTAGTGATTATTCATGTTTTATGTAGTGATTATTCATGTTTCATGTAGTGATTATTCATGTTTTATGTAGTGATTATTCATGTTTCATGTAGTGATTATTCATGGGTAATGTAGTGATTATTTATGTTTTATGTAGTGATTATTCATGTTTCCTGTAGTGATTATTCATGTATTATGTAGTGATTATTCATGTTTCATGTAGTGATTATTCATGTTTCATGTAGTGATTATTCATGTTTCCTGTAGTGATTATTCATGTTTCATGTTGTGATTATTCATGTTTTATGTAGTGATTATTCATGTTTCATGTAGTGATTATTCATGTTTAATGTAGTGATTATTTATGTTTTATGTAGTGATTATTCATGTTTCCTGTAGTGATTATTCATGTTTAATGTAGTGATTATTCATGTTTCATGTAGTGATTATTCATGTGTCATGTAGTGATTATTCATGTTTCCTGTAGTTATTATTCATGTTTCATGTAGTGATTATTCATGTTTAATGTAGTGATTATTCATGTTTCCTGTAGTGATTATTCATGTTTAATGTAGTGATTATACATGTTTTATGTAGTGATTATTCATGTTTAATGTAGTTATTATTTATGTTTAATGTAGTGATTATTTATGTTTTATGTAGTGATTATTCATGTTTCCTGTAGTGATTATTCATGTTTTATGTAGTGATTATTTATGTTTCATGTAGTGATTATTCATGTTTCCTGTAGTGATTATTCATGTTTCCTGTAGTTATTATTCATGTTTTATGTAGTGATTATTCATGTTTAATGTAGTGATTATTTATGTTTAATGTAGTGATTATTTATGTTTTATGTAGTGATTATTCATGTTTCCTGTAGTGATTATTCATGTTTTATGTAGTGATTATTCATGTTTCATGTAGTGATTATTCATGTTTCCTGTAGTGATTATTCATGTTTCCTGTAGTTATTATTCATGTTTTATGTAGTGATTATTCATGTTTTATGTAGTGGTTATTCATGTTTAATGTAGTGATTATTCATGTTTTATGTAGTGATTATTCATGTTTCCTGTAGTGATTATTCATGTTTTATGTAGTGATTGTTCATGTTTCATGCAGTTATTATTCATGTTTAATGTAGTGATTATTCATGTTTTATGTAGTGATTATTCATGTTTTATGTAGTGATTATTCATGTTTTATGTAGTGATTATTCATGTTTTATGTAGTGATTATTCATGTTTGATGTAGTGATTATTCATGTTTAATGTAGTGATTATTCATGTTTTATGTAGTGATTATTCATGTTTCATGCAGTTATTATTCATGTTTCATGTAGTGATTATTCATGTTTTATGTAGTGATTATTCATGTTTCCTGTAGTGATTATTCATGTTTCCTGTAGTGATTATTCATGTTTCATGTTGTGATTATTTATGTTTTATGTAGTGATTATTCATGTTTCATGTAGTGATTATTCATGTTTAATGTAGTGATTATTTATGTTTTATGTAGTGATTATTCATGTTTCCTGTAGTGATTATTCATGTTTCCTGTAGTGATTATTCATGTTTCCTGTAGTTATTATTCATGTTTTATGTAGTGATTATTTATGTTTTATGTAGTGATTATTCATGTTTCCTGTAGTGATTATTCATGTTTTATGTAGTGATTATTTATGTTTCATGTAGTGATTATTCATGTTTCCTGTAGTGATTATTCATGTTTCCTGTAGTTATTATTCATGTTTTATGTAGTGATTATTCATGTTTAATGTAGTGATTATTTATGTTTAATGTAGTGATTATTTATGTTTTATGTAGTGATTATTCATGTTTCCTGTAGTGATTATTCATGTTTTATGTAGTGATTATTCATGTTTCATGTAGTGATTATTCATGTTTCCTGTAGTGATTATTCATGTTTCCTGTAGTGATTATTCATGTTTCCTGTAGTTATTATTCATGTTTTATGTAGTGATTATTCATGTTTTATGTAGTGGTTATTCATGTTTAATGTAGTGATTATTCATGTTTTATGTAGTGATTATTCATGTTTACTGTAGTGATTATTCATGTTTTATGTAGTGATTATTCATGTTTTATGTAGTGATTGTTAATGTTTCATGCAGTTATTATTCATGTTTAATGTAGTGATTATTCATGTTTTATGTAGTGATTATTCATGTTTTATGTAGTGATTATTCATGTTTTATGTAGTGATTATTCATGTTTGATGTAGTGATTATTCATGTTTAATGTAGTGATTATTCATGTTTTATGTAGTGATTATTCATGTTTCATGCAGTTATTATTCATGTTTCATGTAGTGATTATTCATGTTTTATGTAGTGATTATTCATGTTTCCTGTAGTTATTATTCATGTTTAATGCAGTTATTATTCATGTTTAATGTAGTGATTATTCATGTTTCCTGTAGGTATTATTCATGTTTCATGTAGTGATTATTCATGTTTCCTGTAGTGATTATTTAGGTTTCCTGTAGTTATTATTCATGTTTAATGTAGTGATTATTCAAGTTTTATGTAGTGATTATTCATGTTTCATGCAGTTATTATTCATGTTTCCTGTAGTGATTATTCATGTTTCCTGTAGTGATTATTCATGTTTCATGTAGTGATTATTCATGTTTAATGTAGTGATTATACATGTTTTTTGTAGTGATTATTCATTTTTAATGTAGTGATTATTCATGTTTCATGTAGTAGTTATTCATGTTTCATGTAGTGATTATTCATGTTTCCTGTAGTGATTATTCATGTTTCATTTAGTTATTATTCATGTTTAATGTAGTGATTATTCATGTTTTATGTAGTGATTATTCATGTTTCATGCAGTTATTATTCATGTTTTATGTAGTGATTATTCATGTTTTATGTAGTGATTATTCATGTTTCCTGTAGTTATTATCCATGTTTCATGTAGTGATTATTCATGTTTCATGTAGTGATTATTCATGTTTTATGTAGTGATTATTCATGTTTCATGTAGTGATTATTCATGTTTAATGTAGTGATTATTTATGTTTTATGTAGTGATTATTCATGTTTCCTGTAGTGATTATTCATGTTTTATGTAGTGATTATTCATGTTTCATGTAGTGATTATTCATGTTTCATGTAGTGATTATTCATGTTTCCTGTAGTTATTATTCATGTTTCATGTAGTGATTATTCATGTTTAATGTAGTGATTATTCATGTTTCCTGTAGTGATTATTCATGTTTAATGTAGTGATTATACATGTTTTATGTAGTGATTATTCATGTTTAATGTAGTGATTATTTATGTTTAATGTAGTGATTATTTATGTTTTATGTAGTGATTATTCATGTTTCCTGTAGTGATTATTCATGTTTTATGTAGTGATTATTCATGTTTCATGTAGTGATTATTCATGTTTCCTGTAGTGATTATTCATGTTTCCTGTAGTTATTATTCATGTTTTATGTAGTGATTATTCATGTTTAATGTAGTGATTATTTATGTTTAATGTAGTGATTATTTATGTTTTATGTATTGATTATTCATGTTTCCTGTAGTGATTATTCATGTTTTATGTAGTGATTATTCATGTTTCATGTAGTGATTATTCATGTTTCCTGTAGTGATTATTCATGTTTCCTGTAGTTATTATTCATGTTTTATGTAGTGATTATTCATGTTTTATGTAGTGGTTATTCATGTTTAATGTAGTGATTATTCATGTTTTATGTAGTTATTATTCATGTTTCATGCAGTGATTATTCATGTTTTATGTAGTGATTATTCATGTTTTATGTAGTGATTGTTCATGTTTCATGCAGTTATTATTCATGTTTAATGTAGTTATTATTCATGTTTAATGTAGTGATTATTCATGTTTTATCTAGTGATTATTCATGTTTCATGTAGTGATTATTCATGTTTCATGCAGTTATTATTCATGTTTCATGTAGTGATTATTCATGTTTTATGTAGTGATTATTCATGTTTCCTGTAGTGATTATTCATGTTTAATGCAGTTATTATTCATGTTTAATGTAGTGATTATTCATGTTTCATGTAGTCATTATTCATGTTTCATGTAGTGATTATTCATGTTTCCTGTAGTGATTATTCATGTTTCCTGTAGTTATTATTCATGTTTAATGTAGTGATTATTCATCTTTCATGTAGTGATTATTCATGTTTCATGCAGTTATTATTCATGTTTAATGTAGTGATTATGCATGTTTTATGTAGTGATTATTCATGTTTAATGTAGTGATTATTCATGTTTCATGTAGTGATTATTCATGTTTCATGTAGTGATTATTCATGTTTCCTGTAGTGATTATTCATGTTTCATGTAGTTATTATTCATGTTTAATGTAGTGATTATTCATGTTTTATGTAGTGATTATTCATGTTTCATGCAGTTATTATTCATGTTTTATGTAGTGATTATTCATGTTTTATGTAGTGATTATGCATGTTTCATGTAGTGATTAGTCATGTTTCATGTAGTGATTATTCATGTTTCATGTAGTGATTATTTATTTTTCATGCAGTGATCCAGGTGCCTCAAAAGGGCATTCTAGATTAGAACTAAAATGTAAATTGTCTCAGTATTAAAAGCTGTTTTCATTCTCTACAGAAAGGCACATGAGTCGAGGTTTTGCTTCCTAATAAATAAAAAATGAATACGTAGAGAAAGTTACATTAAAAATACTTATATGGGGTTCAAAAGCGGAAGTAGGAGTTTCTTGGGTTTCTCAATTTTCGCTGGCACGCGGAACACGGAGAACGATAGTTTATTATATAATATTGAATAATATTTATTCAAATATTGTTTGCACATTTTTGTTTCGCTTACTTTTTTTCTTCTCTTATTTAGTCGTTATTGTAACTTAGTGATCCTGGGTACTTTGTAAGAAAAAAAAAGAAGGTGGTAAAAAAAAGAGAACAAATGTGGTTGGGTATCTGGTGTCGCTTCTGTGTGCCAACCGAAGAAACATCGCAGGCGCAGATTCGTCTTGAGGTTTTTCTCTCTTTCTATTGTTCTACTACAGAGCACGTAGTGTGCTGAGCTGCACTTTCATTACTAGCGGCATCTGGTGTCGCTTGCCCACACAGAGAAGTGCAGAGAGATAAAGAGAGACGAAAGAGAGAGCAACACGTGGAAAAGTAAAGTGCATGAGAGAGAGAGAGAGAGAAAGAGAGAGAGAGAGAGAAGGCGGGAGAAAGTCACTGATATGACGTAACAGCTTCATTTAGGTAACGCAGTCAAGCGAATTTCAAATGGTGACGTTGTTCAGAATCGAGCGTATGCACCCATGCATTGCGTGCTAGTAAATGCATATCGACACTCATGGTTTTAGAGTTAAATTTTACTAAAAAGAAAACATGTTTATACATATACGCGAATACACTCACACACGCGTATATATATATATATATATATATATATACATATATATATACATATATATATATATATATATATATATATATATATATATATATATATATATATATATATATAAGGTTAGTGAACGATAACCCCAGCAGAGTGCCCGATTATTACAAAAATTCAAAATTAAGCGAGTAATATTTATTTATATCTGTATTACGACAGTACTGATCTTCTGTAATATATATATATATATATATATATATATATATATATATATATATATATATATGATTATTTTTATTTACACAGATATGTACAAAATATGCGACACTGGCATGTCTATGTTATCGATCAACAGTTATTATAAACTGAGATCTAGTCAGGTAGAGTTAGAATCCGATCTAAACCTTAGATCATATTTAGATAGAATATATATATATATTATATACATATGTATATATATATATATGTATATATATATATATATATATATATATATATATATATATATATATATAAATATATACATATATATATATATTATACATATGTATATATATATGGCAATCAAGCTACACAGACGCTCCCGCGTTTCATCCCCGGAGGGAATCTTCAGGCTTGAATGCCTGAAGATCCACTCCGAAGATGAAACGCGGGAGCCTCTGTGTAGATTGATTGCCAGAAATATATTTTCATAACTTACCACCTAGCTCTACTAACGTATCGAGCACTGTTAGAAGTAAATACTGAAAATTGATACATAAAAAATTATATCTCCTTATACAATTTCATGTGGATACATGAAATACTATATATATATATATATATATATATATATATATATATATATATATATATATGTATGTATATGTATATTTGTGTGTATATATATATATATATATAGATGTATATATATATATATTTGTATATATGGGTGTATTAAGATAAACCTTTATTTATTTTAAGGTCTTCAGACATTCGGTAAACCACCCTTTATCAGAAGTGAATAAGCATGTAATACCTTCACAGGGGTGATTATATTCCCCGAAACTCTAAAGACATAAAAATAAATAAATGTTAATTTTGATATTTAAAAAAATGCTTAACGTTGTTCTTTTGCTTTACAGAAATCCTTTGACACACACACACACACACACACATATATATATATATATATATATTTGAAAAAGACAAACGGAAAACAGGTTAGGATGCAGGAGAAAAACAAAAAAACAAGAGATTTGACCGGTTGCGTTCGTATTATCGAACGTCTTCAGAAAAGTGTAGATTTTAATTTTTTTAAATTTCATATACCTTCATACATCTTCTTTTTCTTTTCCACTTTTGAAACCACCGAGCTAGCATAGGGGGTGGTATGCGGAGGGGGCAAAGGTGATAAGAAGGAAGAAGACAGCGCCTGTACATATAAAAAAATGAGAAATAAAGAGGAATATGTCACCTACTTGTAAAATCATATTTCAATGTAGCTACGGGTCTTCTCATATGGTCCAATCGGATCATCTTTTCTTTCTCCCATGTGTGTACTTTCAAAATAAAATAAAATTGTTTCCAAATCTTCACATTCTCTGAAGACGTTCGATGATACGAACGAAACCGCTGAAATCTCTTGTTTTTTGTTTTTCTCTTGCATTCTAACCTGTTTTCCGTTTGTCTTTTTTCAAAAAAATTGTCTACCACGGCATTTCATTTTCATGACTTATCGTGTACCTAACCCCATATATATATATATATATATATATATATATATATATATATATTATATATATATATGATAAATATATATGTATATATATATATATGTATTAATTTAGAGAGTTTATATGTTTATATATATTAACTTAGTTAAGTTAATATATATATAAACATATATACATACCTAAATCAATAAATATATATATGTATATATATATATATATATATATATACATTTAAGAGTTATTTATCAATGTAAGCAATGTCTTAATGGGCCTAAAAGTGCTTTATGAGTGAGAGGTCATATACAAATATGAATTTGCTGAGATGGCAAACTCTTAGAATTTCATTTTTTTCATTCTATTGTCGCGATAAGATTGATAAATTGTTTCAATGAATTGACCCGATTCATATATAATATATATAAACAAAATAGGTCTAAAAATCTAATAACCTAAGAAATATATTTATATTTTTTTTTTTCTTTAAAATATATTTAAACGATTTGTTGGCTAACTAATGAATGGCTTCACATCGCCCATCAGCCTATAATCTAGGGGAACTACACATTTCGGGAACCTCCGGTCATATATAAGACAATAAACAAATATTAACGATCAGCGACGTTCG
The DNA here is from genome assembly GCA_963556195.1 of Sepiola atlantica. Lineage (NCBI taxonomy): Eukaryota > Metazoa > Mollusca > Cephalopoda > Sepiida > Sepiolidae > Sepiola > Sepiola atlantica. Next base: position 80,082,630 of record OY744534.1, on the reverse strand, counting down.
ATGATTATTGTAAATAATTGTATTAAAAAATATGTTGGGAATTTTGTTTACAGTTTATATTTACTTACATATATTTGCACACACGTATATACACACGTGTATACGCATATATATATATATATATATATATATATATATATATATATATATATATATATATATATATATATATACTCTAAAGAAGCTTTGAGTCATTTATAAAAAAATTTTTTAAAAAAAAGAAGAAAAAAAGTAAAATGCAGTTTAAATTCCCAGAGAAACTAACTAAATCCAAGATATTGCAGACTTAATATTCGTTGGAAAATTAATAAATAAAAAAATAAGTAAACACAAAAAATAAAAAGGGGGGTTAAGTATCTAAGAGTGAAACAAAAACAGGAGACCTTAAGCGTCTAATATTAACACGGGGATCATCAGCTGCTTACCATGTAAGTGTTTCGGAAATTTAAAAACAGGACAGTTATAATATTCATGGCTCTCCAATTGTACTGATAAACTACCATTTTCCCAATAATCAAGTGTCGAAATAATTCAGCTTAAAATTTCACTAATATATACATAAATAAATAATAATAATAAAATAATAATAATAATATATTACCCGTAAGACTACCGTATGATATGATAATTTGCATATCAAATAACATTAATTATAATAAAAATAATAATAATAATAATAAAAAATAATAACAATAGTAATAATAATACTATCTAAACACTACACCCAAGAACCATTCTGCAATATGGTAGCTAGCAATAAAATTATATAGGAATAAAAGTTGCATTAAAAAATAAAAAATAAAAAATAAAGCTTAAGTACCTTCGGTACCAGAAAGGTAATTAGATAAGAGGAAGGAAACCTAGCCGTGCATATATATATATATATATATATATATATATATATATATATATATATATATATATATATATATATATCTTTGTTCCTCTTCTCGTGGTTTTTTATTCCTTTCTCATGATATAAATCATAAAAAAATACTTACTATATATAATAATGGCAGTGCGTCTCACATAATTAAACTGTTCATTAACACTGTGTACCTACAATAAGCTATTCATATATATATATATATATATATATATATATATATATATATATATATATATATATAGTAGAGAATGGTAGTTTGCTTGAATCATTCCTGGGTATAGTAGTAGTAAGTTTTTGAGAGGCTGTGGGCAATGCAAATTCCGGGTAAGAGGCAGAGAATCTTACAAATCTTGTAAGATTCTCTGCACAGTCGGACACATTTTTCTTCTGGTTTAATTATTTTTGACAAAGGGAAGTCTCTTTTCCCGAAATATTAAAAAATGATTTTTAATCACCCGGACATCACACAAACAGCTAACAACACTATTGCTGTTATGTAAGATTTTAGGAAAAATAAATAGTCATATTTCGTATTCGATGGATTTATTGTTTTTGTTCCTACAACTTGCATCTTACCCGGAATTTGCATTGCCCACAGCCTTTCAAAAACTCACTACTAATATATATATATATATATATATATATATATATATATATATATATATATATATATATATATATATATAGGTGCATATATATATATATATATATATATATATATATATATATATATATATATATATATATAGGTGCATATATATTAATTAAGTAGGTTCAAATATTAACCAAATGATCAAAACCAATACTTTTCAAAAGTGCTCAATATATATTAGAGCTGTTTATATTAAAATAAACATAGTTGTAGTATCTCTGAGGAGGATCCGAAGAGGTCCTGAGACAATTGGCGGATACTTAAACTATGTTTGTTTTTATACCTGTATCATTCTGCATAGGTCTCTCTTTACATGTATAAACATAAACAATTGTTATAGTGTTCTTTGCAATCAAAAATCTTAAATAGACCATAATTTTCGTTCTCCCCATAACTGTATATATACATACATACATTTATATATGTATATATACATATATATGTATATATATGTATATACATATACGTATATATTTATATATATGTATATATATATATATATATACGTATATGTATATATTCCTATCTTTCTCTATCTCTCTCTCTATATATATACATGTATATACATATATGCATATGTACACACACACGCATATATATATATATATATATATATATATATATATATATATATATATATATATATATATACATGATCTGTAGTAATGATGTAGACAGTCGGGCACTTTTCTACATATCAAATGAATTATTGAATTTTTCAAAACTATTTTTTCTCTATCCTATGGAAAACGGGTGAATGTTTTCTTTGGTTCTAACTGACACGTAAAGACAATTTAGCAGAAGAACGAAAAAACAAACGCTCGTAATATTCTGAAACTCTCGACATTTACCGCTAATCTCTCTTCTCCAAGAAAAACGGTAAGCAGAATTCCACTGACATTTACCGATTCTTATGCCACGATTATATTCGATCTGTTTTCTTTTGACCAAATGTTCGTTTCGGACCACGTCAATAGGAACGGAGCGACATATTTAACTTTGTTTTTTTTTGCTAGGCAATAAAATATAATGTAATATATTTTCCTGGTGGATTATTCTTTGGTCTGCTCTAAAACGATTTATTTACTCACATTATATTTAAGGACGATTTTCCAACAAATATTGCATCTAAGTACGATTTACCAACGTAATTGTATAAAAGTACGATTTATAGGCATGGATTTTATCTAAGAGTGAACACACGTACATCTCATCAAATTACGATTTACTAACATACACTTCCTTTAAGTAGGACTTACAAGCATACACTGTTTCAAAGTTCGATTTACAAACATACACTACCTGAAAGTTCCAGTTAGGAACGTACACTGTCTTAAAGTACGATTTACTAACATACACTCCATCAAAGTACGATTTACCAACATACACTACCTCAAAGTTCGATTTACAAACATACACTGCCTCAAAGTTCGATTTACCAACATACACTGCCTCAAAGTTCTATTTACCAACATACACTGCCTCAAAGTTCTATTTACCAACATTCACTGCCTCAGAGTTCCATTTACCAACATACACTACCTCAAAGTTCTATTTACCAACATTCACTACCTCAGAGTTCCATTTACCAACATAAACTGCCTCAAAGTACGATTTACCAACATAAATTGCATCTAAATTGAATTTATCAGCATATTTTCCAGTAAAGTACGATTAAACAAGCCACTTCACATCAAAATATGAGATAGTCACAGACATTACATCAGAGAACTAGTTACTATCGTACATGTCGTACAAGCCTGGTTTATATTGCAGCAATTCACAAGTTACCAATTTTATTTGCATCAAAGCACGATTTTACGCAACGTATTCAAGTTAAACTTTCTTTTTTGAAACAATTTCGTTTTGGTTTATTTATGTTTTTTGGATTGCCTATTACTACGGTGTTACCTTACTTCAAATATTAAGACAAATAAGTTTTTGCTACATTAGTAGATTTACATTTTCCACTCACCCCCCCTCTCTCTACAAACAATTGATTCTACTTTTTTAGGTGACGACATTCTTTTATTATTTTAGAATTTAGTGTGCAGAATAACAATTCGTTTGGAAAGTATAATTAAAAGTGTTACACGACAACACGAGTGAGTTTACTAAAAATAAAACGAAAATTGCATAAATGATGTGTTACAAAATGTTTTTTTTTTATATAAAATACTTAAAAATATAGTGAGTTTACTAAAAATAAAACGAAAATTGCATAAATGATGTGTTACAAATTGTTTTTTTTTTATATAAAATACTTAAAAATATAGTGAGTTTACTAAAAATAAAACGAAAATTGCATAAATGATGTGTTACAAAATGTTTTTTTTTTATATAAAATACTTAAAAATATAGTGAGTTTACTAAAAATAAAACGAAAATTGCATAAATGATGTGTTACAAATTGTTTTTTTTTATATAAAATACTTAAAAATATAGTGAGTTTACTAAAAATAAAACGAAAATTGCATAAATGATGTGTTACAAAATGTTTTTTTTTATATAAAATACTTAAAAATCTATCAAAGTTGCAGAAAACGCATTTCAGAAGAATTAAAATAAAATAATCCAATCGTTCAGGCATGCACTGTTTAACGATTTTAATACTAGTAGCATAAGTGGTTAACGACGCGGATTGAGGACCTGGGCGTGTCGGTTTCGAATCCAGTTCATTCCACAAAACCTGCACCTAACCTCCTGGGGAAGAGGTAAGTAAAATCGTAATGAATCACAACTTACAACGTTTTAATACTAATATCACGGTGGGTTGGTAGTTAACGACGCGGACTGAGCACCTGGCTGTGCCGGTTTCGAATCCAGTTCGTTCCACAGAAATACAATCATCAAAACCTTGTATTTAACCTCCTGTAGGGGAGGTAACAAAATACTAATGAATCACAACTTACAAACACAAAAAGCCACTTAAGGATAAGGGTTAGTCAGATGTTCAGTTGGAGGAAAGAACAGTACTATGAAACGATTGAGAAATATGATTAATTCATAGGACAACTCGAGACATTGGACTTAAAAACGACCATGTTTGTAAGGAAACATTACCGCGGTAACGTGTTCCACAAGTGGGGCTTTTTTTTATAAAGAAACACTGTTCATGGAAGTTCTGTTTAATTTTAGGTACACAGAGTGTTTGTACCAATACGGGCTCTTGCTGAGAAGTTTATGCAGAGCTTGAAGCCCAATACGGGCTCTTGCTGAGAAGTTTTTTCAGAGCTTCAAGCTTAGTCGAGCATTTACCATGAAAATACCGATAGAGAGACTAGCCACGTGTCTTCCGTGAAGAGGGGGTGGCGGAAAAAGGGAAGACGTAATCTTCTATTCGATTACGGAATCGATTTTCTACTCTGTAAAGGCAAGAACGATTACTCTTAGCGTCCCTTATCCCCCCGCCGATCTTACAGCAATACTTGGAAAATATCTGACGCGAATGCAGATAGATGATGACGTCAGGAGTCAAGGACTTTCTGGAGCGGTAGAATGATCCAACCATCTTTTTCAGCGACTTTTACAACGAATTTGATGTAAGTCTTCCATTTTAGGTCTGGTGTGAAAGTCAGTCCTATGAGATTTTCAAAGCAGAAGGGCCTTCCTCAAGACGAGAAACATTCATTTTTACGAATATTATTTCGTATCATGTGTATTTCGTTGTTCATTAAAAGATCAATTTTGTACACGTTAAAATGCCAATGCATCTATTTTAAAGTAAGCGAAAAGAGTCCCCGTTATGATGATACTTTAGACATTCAAAGATTCATGAACAAATAAGTGAACATAATCTTTTGAAAAAAAAGTACTTGAAAACATATCATAATAAAATCTAGGCTTTACGTATATTGTAGAAATATTCAAAATGGTATGCATACATTTGATAAGGAGATTACAACTTCCCTGCGATCGGTTTTGGTCAATTTGGTTTGGTCCCTAGCATTTCGTCTTCCGTTGACACAAATAGTTGTTTATTGCTGATCACTCGGAACGCCATCGTGAAATATACCGATGCGGCTTATCATGCAAGATTTTTGCATCTGTCCAGATTGCCGTATTTTGGAAATAAACTGAATCGCCTACTCTTTGCGTATTCTTGGCCTTTTGGCTAAGATCAAAGTGTAGTATCTGTTCCGATGGATACTGCACCCCATAGACTGGTATTGTCTTGGCCTTCGGGGCTTGATTTACGCCGGTCTATGAGTCTGTCCTGTGCAGTTCTAGGAAGTCCACCCTCCCAGGCTTCGCCTCCCCTCTTTGGAGAGGAGTAAGTTTATTGCTTACTGCCTGAGGCGCCCCTACCGGGGAATGCCGACGGAGCTGCCCAGGCAATTTTTAAACCCCACTTTCCCGACCCGACCTTGGGTCACATCTTACTAGTGGGAGTAAGATAAAAACTGGCCTTGTGCCTGACTCCTGGAGAGGAGTAAATCAATACTCTTTGCGTATTATTTTTATCGTCTTATTTTATCGCGCTGGTGGCAGGTAAAGAACATAAAACAATATCAGGTGAAGGATAGTACCATCGTAACGTAACGTTCCCCACTCTACGTCACCTCTTTCGTCGAGGTAGCGTAGAAACGTATCTCTGAACGTATCTATGAAAAGCTCTGTGGTTTCCAGTAACGTTTTCTTTAAAACCTCATTCATGCTCCCTTCACGTACATCGAGCAGGACAAGAGGTATACTATCACCACCATAGATAATCATCTATTCTTTGAAAATACAAGAACTAACTCGTGTCGGGGGTTGACCATGTTCTTTGTTGCAAAATAATACAAGGAGATTCCTGCGACTCAAAATATGGAACTGCTAGCATCACGAGTTTTACCATTCCTAAAGCTCAGAATTCAGTCCCCGGTTAACGGCCCTAAAATTGCACGAAGAAAACCAAGAAAACATAAATAGGTAAACGAACATTGCCATGGGATCCTTCAAATGAGTTGATTCTTATAATAAAATACTTTTTCCAGATCTGATTAAATTAAAAAATCTTCAATGAGTCTCGAGATTCGATGGAGCTGCCAAAAATGTCATAAAATACAAGAGCGCCACAACCTTTTTGGATAAAGATGAAAGCAAATTAAAAAAAGATGTCTACATATTTTAATCACACAACATACATATTCTTTAGTTTTGGGATTGAGTTACGTTTGAAAAAAGTCCGTTTTAATTGTTCTACTAAGCCGTATTTTGCAATTAAATTACCACATGACCGAAGTAAAGAAAATAACAATTCCTTAGCTAGAAAGCACTGTCACACTAAATGTTATTATAGTTAGACGTGTTATATTAACTTTCGTATTCTAGTTCAACATTTAACCTTTGCTAGATATATTTTTTTTATAAAGTTCCGAAGTTAAAACTGACAATATCGACATAATTATCTAAAAAGAAATATTCAATTGCGCGCGACATAACAAAAATGTCAGCGCATTTTCAATTCAAAATTCAAAAAATTTGTAATATGAAATTAAAAAAAGAAATATCTTTGCAAAATGTCACGCCGTTTCGCATTTAAACAAATTAAAATCGAACTTATGTATAAAATCAAAGGTTAATTCACACGAAGACATACTTATTCAATCATTTGTAAGTATGCTAATATATGTACACCTAACGAAAGCGCCGTGTGTTCTTACTTCAACACCTGAATACCATATTATTTTTAATAAAAAAAGTAAAACGTTGTCTTTGATGTGTATCGACCCCCATAATTATTGTGAATAGCCTAGTCAATATATCCAGCTACCTCTCTCTCTCTCTTTCTCTCTCTCTGTCTCTTTCTATCTATCTATCTATCTATCTATCTATCTCTCTCACTCTCTCTCTCTCTCACTATATATATATATATATATATATATATATATATATATATATCAGAAATGAAAATGGAAAAGACAAGAGATATTTTTTTTATATATTCATCAACGTTTCGTCTTTATTTGTAAGATTTCCTCAGGATGATAATTTCAAGAAAAATGTCATGCAAGTATATCGAAATATTGGGTTGACATGATGGGTTGATGAGAAAAAGTAGTAGCCGTGGCTACTGAGAGCCTGGACCAAGATCCGGGCTGAGAGAAGTCTCATTAACCCACCATGTCAACCCAATATTTCGATGTACTAGCATGACACTTTTCTTAAAACTATCATTCTGAGGAAGTCTTACAAATAAAACCGAAACGTTGATGAATATATTAAAAATATCTCTTGTTTTTTTCATTTTCATTTCCCATTACGTCGGATTACTCTCTTCTTTCTTTTCTCATATATATATATATATATATATATATATATATATATATATATATATGAAGTTCAAAAAAGAAAAACGGAAAATCTTTGAGCTCAACGTTACGCCCAACTGTTACGTGGGCTTTATCAAGAGCGAATAAAAAATGCTAAAAATGACAAAAGACGAGAAAGTCTGTAAATTATAGGAATTATATATAGTTGTAGGGTTTACAATTTATGTAGAGAGGGAAGATATGCAAACATGTACAGAGTCAGAGAAAGAAAAATACATAACATATATATAAAACAGTTTGGCGAAACGTTGATCTCAAAGATGTTCCGTTTTTCCATTCTTAACTGCATGCCGTCGGAGTTTTTATCCTTTCATCTATTAATATATTTATATATATATATATATATATATATATATATATATATATATATATATATATATATATATATATATATATATAGCGTCTGTAGGTATTAATAATTTAATATTTATTTATGATATTTATACTAAGCCCTTTAAGAAATTAAAGTTGAGGACTCCCGGGAATGTTAAAAATAGACTGTCAAAAAGCTCTAATGCAAAGTTCCGAATCCGTTCGTCGAACACTCTCGACTAGTCTTCCGTCTGTGCCAACTTCTAGGCACATATAGATCTTAATTTGTTTTAATTACGTTGGCCGAGTCGATATGGCGACTGCCTGCAGATTCTAGGCTGACTCTGTGAACCGGGCTCGCGCCTCCCGACTGTCTGGAATGGAAACTTTCCTGCACTGATGAGAACAAAAATCTTGAAAGGCTATCGCTTCTATATATATATATATATATATATATATATAGTAATCCAGGTAGGGCAAAATTAAAAAATAAAAATATAAATAGCTGTAAATTAAACTTTTCTAAAAACAATTGTATCTTTCTTCCTTTCCCTTATCTTCTCTTTTTCTTTTCCTCGCCCCCCCCTTTCTACCCCAGCTCAGCATTGGATATATAAAATATATAAAAGATACAAATAAAAAAAATGAAAATAGTAATTTCTAACGGCAATCATATTTTAAAATCGGTCACATGACTTTTATTTCTTTCTCCTCTTCTTTTTTGCTTGACTTCATTCTCCCTGGAATTCAGCAGGTTGGATCAAAAAATAATTTTCTGCCTGATGAGACCTCAGCTCTTGAGAGCTGTAGATCGATAACATCGGCATGCCAGTGTAGCAGACCTTGTACATGTTTGAATAAAAGCATTCACTATATATATATATATATATATATATATATATATATATATATATATATATATATATATATATATATATATATATATATATATATATCGTATGGAATCCACTGCTATGGATTCCTTTATATAGTTTGGTTTTAAGCATCTGATTATATGGCCGAATTATGTAGTATTTAAATATGAAAGCAAGGGGGTGCGAAACTGATCTTTGTCCAAGTAAATTTAATTGTTCTATCTTAAGGATTTATTAAGCTGCATTAATAGAATGGAAGCATTGAGTTTTACTTGAATAGTATACTTATTAAAGTTATACTTGAATTGATTTAGTGTTGCGTATTGACAACTTTGATGTCGTACAAACTAAGAGTAATATATATATATATATATATATATATATATATATTTCTTTCTTTCTTTTTTGGTACAGAAAAACTAGTACAACATTAGTACCGTCGGTTTCAATCTCAGAAGGCCTTAGCCATCCGGCTCTCTTCAGCTTATGTTATCACCTATTTCAGAAATGTGAAGTCACGTATTACTCTCGTTTGGGTGCGTTATTTGCTTGAGTGTTATGTATATTTGTTTAAAATTAATGTTAGGGGAGTTTGATAAGGTTTGAAAAAAAGGAGTAACAGTTGAGGCTTAAAAATGGAAAATATTTAAAAATATACAAGAATAAAAAATGATATGTATGTATTTCTATTTTAAAATGTTATAGTCAAATATAAATGTTATAACATGAATCAATTGAAATAGCTCAATAGTGTGAAACTAGAACTGTTGTATACAATATTTTTTATTTAATTTTATACCATATCCAATATTATGAAGGAGAGATTCACATCATTTCACAAAACTTGTTTTCTATTTAGCATACAACTGTTTCGGCTTGGACGAACATATATGCAAACTGACCGTGTACATTCATTTCTTGGTGTGGCTATTCTCAGTGCTTCTTATATAAAACAAAGCTAAAAAATAAAACAATATATAAAATGAAAAAAAAACAAGGAAAGCAAAGCCTAAATCAGTACTTAGCAGTAATTAGCATCGTATCCTTTTTTTTCAAATGGAACTATGATCTCAAATGTGTCCCAATCACATATCACGTTTCAGGCATTATTAGTCATTGCGAGCCAATTTATTTAATATAGTTAAAAAATCGAAACCAATTTTGCAAATTCAATACATGGGCAAAAGATTAGCACAGGCCAAGAACTATGTTTGGATTGGTTGTTTTACGGCATATCAACCGTTTTCGAATTATTTAATTCTGAATCCGGTGATTTTGGTCAACGTTTTCATGCTTCAAATTCTTTATATGTTCAAGTATTTATTCATGGTGTTTGTTTGAGCAAAAGGGGGGGGGAGTAGGAGAAGGTGAGGGTAGGGGGTTAAGGGTGAGGGAAAAGGGGAGGAGAATTGTTTTTTGTTTTGGATTTTGCAGACCATGATAGAGTTTTGCAAAGCGATAACAACAAAAGAAATAAAACATCAATGCTTGGTGCATTTTGGGTCAGGAAGCCGATATCTTCAGACAGCCTTATCTGGTAGCACCAGCCCTAAAACTATGTAAAAGGGGGTTATGAAAAAAGGCAGGGGGTTATGTATAGGGTTAATTGTCGAAAGACAACCGTGATGACTCCAAGGCCGTCTTGAACCGTTTGCACATCTGCAGGCTGACCACAGCTTTCTGCGGTTTATTTCACGTCACAGTCACAGAGATCTGAACCGAAAACCGAATCGACCACAGAAAATATCATCTCTGTTGTTTTTAAATCAAACATATTTTCTAGGAATTTTAATATATTACATAAAAAAAAGAAACTATCATTCATATTTATATTCAAGGTTTAGTTATTTAATGAAAGATTTTTCTTTGGATTCTATATTTAAACATAATATAACAAAAAAAAGTAGGCAACTCGTATACTCATTTAGGAATTGGACAGAAATTCTAAGAAAATATTACCGTAATGTCAAAGAATCTAAAAGGAAAAGTCCGATTCGACGTCTTCGATTTTCAAGATGGTTGCTCCACAACAAAATAATGAGGTTTTGGTTTGACTCATGACTTCCAATTCTTACACTGTTATCGAATTCTTGATCCCCTTCCCGTCTTCAAGGGAGGAGAGAAAACGTCAGATGACTGACCGAACGGCAAACCTCCTGCCATTCTGTCAACCTATTCACATGTTACCCCGCCCCGCCTAACCGGAAATATAATACGATTAACCGGTCGATTGAGGCTGACCATAACCCAACAGGCTTATATCATATACTATTCAATAATCGTAAATCAGAAGATGTTGAAATATAGCCTTAAAACCTCAGCCATGTTGCTTATTCCGTCGCCGTCACCTGTGATTATCCGCGCCATATTTGTCTAAATTTTCTTTTTTTTCAAAGACAGACAATTCATCACGACTTTGATTCAGTATATCTTGCATCGTTCAATGGATCTTTTCTATAACCGAGATTGTTCCTATGTGTATCTCTGCAACCGCATATATTAGTACTAACTAATCGAGAAGGAAGCATCTTGTAATAAAGACGAAACATTGATGCCTATGAAAATAATTTTGGCTTTCCTTTTTCATTTTCCATATATATATATATATATATATATATATATATATATATATATATATATATATATATATATATATACAATAATATTTTTTTATAAATAAATATTAATTATTTATAAAATACCTAGAGACATCGATGCTTCATGCTAACGCAATCTTCAGTCTAGGAACTAATTCTCAACGGTCGGTAGGCGCGAATCCCGATCACAAATCGCCTTTGATTCGCAGTCGGGGATCTTATCCATCAGTCCATCGCCAATTAGTTAGTAAATATATAGAAACTTTAAATGTAAACAGCTGAATCGGCGACTGTTTACCAGGCAGTTAGAGTGATCTTACGAAGCGGCGCTTCGGATCGTGCATATGGCTATTTGTACTGCTTGTTATTAAAGCTACTAGAGAGTGCCCAGCCTTTGTGTGTGTGTGGGAGGGGGGGCTGATAAACAATAATATTTTTTTTTATAAATGAATATTAATTATTTTTAAAATACCTAGAGACATCGATGTTTCATGCTAACGCAATCTTCAGTCTAGGAACTATATATATATATATATATATATATATATATATATATATATATATATATATATATATATATATGTGTGTGTGTGTGTGTGTGTGTGTGTGTGTGTGTGTGTGCATTTTTAAAATAAGAGATTTTAGTATATTTACATTTACATATATATATATATGGGAAATGAAAAAGGTAAAAATAAAATATGTTTTTTTTTCTGTATTCATCAACTTTTCGTCTTTATTTGTAAGATTTCCTCAGGATGATAATTTTAAGAAAAATATCATGCAAGTACATATAAATATTGGGTTGACATGATGGGTTAATGAGAAGAAGTAGTAGCCACTAGTGAGAGCGCAGAACCAAGGTCCGGGCTGAGAGAAGTCGGTGGCAGGGAGTGAAATGAATGTGTGAGGAAGTCTTACAAATAAAGACGAAACGTTGATGAATGCATAAACATACATCTTTAGTTGTTTACTTTTTTATTTCCCATTACATCCAATTACCCTCATCCTTCCTTTCTCACATATATATATATATATATATATATATGGCCGCGTGGTTCTAGATGTTGGGATTTGAATCGAAAAATACTCGAAGCCCGGGATTTTGAATCGCGCGACCAGTAGTGAATAGTTATATCTTTATTCTGGCGAGTCCCGATTAAAAGGACAAAACGTATACGTACATAGATAATAAACAAAATAAATATGTATTTTATATTCATATATATATATACATTCATATATATATATATATATATATATATATATATATATATATATATATATATATATATATATATAATATTAATAAATAAATATTAAATTATTTATACCTACAGACGGTAGCGTTTCAAGCTTATTGCTCTCATCAGTTCAGGGAAGATAACAATTTCAGACGGTCGGGAGGCGCGAACCCGGTACACAGAGTCAGCCATATTCACTCGGCCCACGGAAACTGTCACGTAATTTAGGGAAATTATATATATATATATATATATATATTTGTAAATATAAAAGAGTTTAGTATATTTATATAGTATATATATATATATATATATATATATATATATATATATATATATATATATAGTATATATACACACTCTTGCTGGATGCCTTTCCCGCTTATGTTATCGATTTTGGGCTAGCGTATGTAAACGTATATTTTATTAAAATAAAATAGAAACGAAAAACAAACCATAATTTCAAAATCGACAAACACGTTATTTTATTTTCACTGAAATGTTGATTGTTCAAGCAAACTTGGTAATAATTTTCCCTTTATTTTATTAGAATAAATATAACGAAAAATATTAAAAAAAACATCATAACAAGCAATGAAATCGATCTCTGAGTTCAATTGTTAATCAAATGATTGTTGAGTGAAATCCATCGAGAAATAAGTTTCTGTAAACTTTACTAAACTAATTTATGAAAATAAATTCAAACAAATGTGGACGAAGTTGAAAGAGATTCCATGAAAAATGCCAGTATACTGAAATCATATGCCCTTAATAGGGTTAAGATGAAAATTCATATACACTAAATGTACAAAAGCAAGGAAATTCCCAAATTTTTACACTTTTATTGTCATTAAGGGTATGACTACATATCAACCAAACCATTTCATTATCACATCACTACAGTATAAATCTCTATGCATGAGTGGATGAAGTGTGTGAGGTGCGCTGAAGAAAAATTCCTACAAGTAAAATACATAGCCCTGTTGTGCTCGCATACCCTTAATGACAATAAAAGTGTAAAAATTTGACAATTTCCTTGCTTTTGTACATTTAGTGTATATGAATTTTCATCTTAACCCTATTAAAGGCCTTTGATTTCAGTATACTGGCATTTTTCATGGAATGTGACTACTTTTGTAAAGGCTATGCCTCAATACAATGCCTTCTCATAACTGATATAGTTGATAGTTTGACTTATCAAGGTATATGGTAAACTGAAATTACAATGCCATCAACTAGACACTAGAACCTCTATATATTTACCAAAAATCAGCTGAATCCATCAAATGGTAGATAAGATATAGAATAAAGTGTATGAAAACTGGCCATTTTTAAGGTTTTTTAGAATTTTCTAGAAAACTAAGGTATATGGTAAACTGAAATTAAAATGCCATCAACTAGACCCTTGAACCTCTATCTCTGCAAAAATTCAGCTGAATCAATAAAATAGTTGATGAGATACAGGGTGGCACATACGTACGTACGTACGTACACCCATATAACATGATTCCATGATTGAACTTTCTGGATCTCTGGGTTGCCTTGACTAATGATGCTGAAATTCTACACACTTATAGAACATATCCAATAAAAATGTTATGCAAAGTGTTAACTAATTTGGTTTATTGGTTTTTGAGTTATGATTGATCAAAGAAATGAGATTTCCAGCCTAGGCCATGCGTGAAGTCTATTAAGGGATAGAGCTCTCTCGCGCCTCCCTTGATTATAAGGCGCTCAATGATTATATATATATATATATATATATATATTTGAAGAGATGAAAGATGAGAATAAAACATTGTAAGAATACAATATTTATTAGAACATCAAAAGTTCAGAGTAAGGAGCTTCAAATCCCTAATCCATGGATTTTCAAAGATAAACTCTTTTTATCAGAGGATAAGGAAAAACTGACAATGTAATTGTAAATATTATCGAAATAAAGACCAAAAAGTAAAGAGTATTATGTTGGGATGGGGGCGTTAAGTCAGGTGGATGCTGTCCAAAAACACGTCAAAATAAAAACAGCTGCTATATTGGAAATTAATATTTGCTCTGAACTTTTGATGTTCTAATAAATATTGTAATTTTACAATTTTTTATTTTAATCTTTCGAACTTTTAGAATGTATTGCTCTATTGAATATATTGAGCTTTATATTATCAAGATAGATTATTATTAAACGATAATTCGATCATCTTTAACTTAATTCAACATTTAAATATATATATATATATATATATATATATATATATATATATATATATATATATATATACACTAGGTTTACTCACATTTTTTAAAAACTGAGTGCGTAGCTCATATCAAGGAAATGACATGTATTTTTAAATTATGCTTATTCGTTATATTATATTAAAAAGGGTTTATCTTTGAAAATCCATGGATAAAGGATATGAAGCTCCTTGCTCTGAACTTTTGATGTTCTAATAAATATTGTATCTTTACAATTTTTTATTCTCATCTTTTATCTCTAGAATTTATTGCTCTATTGAATATATTGAGCTTTATATTATCACGATAGATTATTATTAAACAGTAATTCAATTATCTTTAATTTAATTCAAAATGTAAATATATATATATATATATATATATATATATATATATATATATATATATATATATATATATATATGATTTCATTTTACTTCGGTTCCAGTACTCATAAATCAAGGAGCCCCTTCCTGGGGCTAACACTTGATCTCTATATGAAATATCTAGATATTCGAATATTCCATTAAAGTTCTCTTTTACCTGTCACAACTTGAGTTAGTAAAGAAGTTAAGAAGATTAATTTCCCTTTCCCCAATTGACCAGTTACTTATGTTATAGTATATCTTTACTGCAGTCTCTTGGTCTTAACGGACGAAGAAGAATTCATCTAGTCTGGTAGAGTATCTAGCTACGTGTAGTTACTTGAGGTAACATTACTTGAAGAAGGTACACCATTCCTCGTATGGACCAGTGTATAGCCGTGTCGATGGGGTTTTATTTGGTCCTCGAATACTATGTTATTTAGAATATTTGGTCAGGGTTTACTTGTAGCGTCAAGTATCCTCATATCAGGTGTCCTGCCAAACATATGTACAGAGGATGGTGTCTAGTAGGTAATTCCAACTCTCTCATATATATATATATATATATATATATATATATGTATGTGTGTAGTTTAGGTATGTGTATATGTTTGAATATTTTTATTATAGGATTGACACCTTAATTAATTTACCTATTATTATTAATTTTGGAATACAAGTTCTAGGCGGAATAGTAGGTAATGTCGGTTATATTCATTTTATACAAAGAAAACAGGTGAGGAGTTCGAAACCCTTCGTGAAAATTAAGATACCTCCGATCGGTATCAGACATCAATTAATAAATATTCTTAAATTTTGAGTTCTTTTAGAGCATGTTAATGGTTTTTTCAGCACAACCTATCATTTAGAAACTTTTAAAGAATCAGGTTTGCATTAAATTGAATCCATTATAATCAGACACCAATAAATCAAGGTTCCCTGAATTTCAATTTCTACTTGAGGCCTCTTACATTTTCGACATTTTCTCAAATCAAAGTCATGTAATGTTTTTTTCGTTAAAATAAGAATAAGGATTCTAGATATATTGTTTAGTAAGATCATATCTAGATTGTAATCTTCTTTTACCCCTTTAATTTGTTTGGTGTATATTTCTATGGATCAAATGTAATGCAGATATGAAATATTTAAATTTGTAAATAGGAATGTGTGCTCATATTATGTTCCCTAAAGGAGAGTAAAAAGTGAGCCTTGTAATTCTCACTGACTTTATTTTGTTTTTTAGTCCTCACATTCCATGAGCGATGTTT
Source organism: Sepiola atlantica (assembly GCA_963556195.1). Lineage (NCBI taxonomy): Eukaryota > Metazoa > Mollusca > Cephalopoda > Sepiida > Sepiolidae > Sepiola > Sepiola atlantica. The sequence goes on along the minus strand of OY744534.1, from coordinate 80,065,879 downwards.
CTGACTAAATGGGAAGAATTACTTTTTTCTGGGTCAGAATCTATCCATATAATACTTATCGCTGGCTAGTTTCTTGACCTTGAAGTAGTATTTCTGTTAGCTCCTTACATTAAGTGGCTTCATGCTTTGTCTGAAGCGATTGCCATGAAGAAAAACACTATTTGAATGAACCAAAGAAACGGAAATGTTAGTAATGTTTATTAATCCATGTCTAATATCAATTGCTAGAATTTCACAAAAAAATAATCCATGTCTAATATCAATTGCTAAAATTTCACAAAAAATAATCCATGTCTAATATCAAATGCTAGAATTTCACAAAAAATAATCCATGTCTAATATCAATTGCTAGAATTTCACAAAAAATAATCCATGTTTAATATCAATTGCTAGAATTTCACAAAAACTAATCCATGTCTAATATCAATTGCTAGAATTTCACAAAAACTAATCCATGTCAAATATTAATTGCAAAAATTTCATATTTATATATATATATATATATAAATATATATATATATATATATATATATATATATATATACGATTTTTATATAAAAATAATTCATGTCTAATAGCAATTGTAAAAATTTCATATATATATATATATATATATATATATATTCACGATTTTTATATTAGGAATTTATTTGCGACAATATGCGACATGTTATCAATTAAGCTGCTTTGTTGTAGATACTGTTGGTAATTCTGTTAAACATTTAGTTTGCGGAGTGGATATAAACAAATAATTCCACAAAGTGCAAAATGAGACTCGTCCAGGACTCGACAATGTGCCTCAGAAGAGCAACCGCCTTACATGGATACCGTCTTAGACGACTTGACTAACGAAGGAATACCAAAATTATACACGGCGGATGAGTTATTTGTAAAAGCGGAACCTGTGCGCATATATATATATATATATATATATATATATATATATATATATATATATATATATGTATATATATATGTATATATATGTATATGTATATGTACATATATATATGTATATATATATATTTATTTATATATATTTATATATATATATATATATATTATTTCATTTAAAATGAAGCTGCTGTATGATAAGGAGATATAATATAGTATGTATATATTTTCAGTATTTACTTCAACAGTGCTCGATACGTGAGTAGAGCTAGGTAGTAAGTTAGGAAAATATATGCATGGTAATTAAGCTACACAGAGGATGAAACGCGGACGCTTCTGTGTAGCTTAATTGCCATTAATATATTTTCATACCTTACTTATTATAATATATATACATATATATATACATATATATATATATATATATATATATGTATATGTGTGTGTGGGTGTGTGTGTGTTTATGTGTATGTGTCAGTGTGAATGTATATCCTGTATGTATTTTTTTACTGTGTATACTTGTATATAAGGATGCATTAGAAGCGCAGAATCAAAATGTTAATTTGCTCATTCGAAACTTTCTCTTCATCGCACCCACAAAAAAAACAATGCATGTATATTTCGGCTCTTGTGTTCCAATTGTTACATTTACATTTATTCATATTTATCATTATTTTGGTTTTTGTTCTGTTTTTTATTATTATTCTCTAGATTTGCGGATTAGTGTGGGCGGCGGAAAGTTCGGAGAAATGGAAAATATGGACACGAAAATCCAGAAACACGGAACAAAATAAAAAAAATACAAAAGCGCATACAAATAATTCCAATTTGAAGAGAATAACAAAGAAAGAAAAAATAAAAAATAAAAATGAAAACATTGTAAATTATTTTTTTCATTTTTGTGAAACTTTCAGTTTTGGATTCTTCATTGTGAGTTTTGTAAATTTGCGGCTGTGTTAGTATTTTCTTATGTTTTTGTATGACCTTTTTTCTATCATTTTTGTTTATTCTTTTTTCATTTTTCTTTCTTCATTTTTTTGTTTCTTTCTTGTGTATTTCAATGTTTCTTTTTCATTTCTTTCTTCATTTCTTGTGCATTTTAATGTGTTTTTTCATTTCTTTCTTAATTTCTTGTGTATTTCAATGTTTCTTTTTATTTTATTCTTCATTTCTTGTGCATTTCAATGTTTCTTTTTCATTTCTTTCTTACTTTCTTGTGCATTTCAATGATTCTTTTTCATTTCTTTCTTCATTTCTTTTGCATTTCAATGTTTTTTTCATTTCTTTCTTCATTTCTTGTGCATTTCAATGTTTCTTTTTCATTTATTTCTCCATTTATTGTGCATTTCAATGTTTCTTTTTCATTTCTTTCTTCATTTCTTGTGCATTTCAATGTTTCTTTTTCATTTCTTTCTTCATTTCTTGTGCATTTTAATGTTTTTTTTCATTTTTTTCTTCATTTCTTGTGCATTTCAATGTTTCTTTTTCATTTCCTTCTTACTTTCTTTTGCATTTCAATGTTTCTTTTTCATTTCTTTCTTCATTTCTTTCTTCATTTTTATTTTTTCGTTCATTCTATATTTCTTCATTTCCTTGCACGTTATTTCATTTCCTTCTCTTATTTTCCTGTTTACTCTTTTCTAGTTTCCATTTTAAAGAATCTTGTAATCATTATTCTCCTCTTCTTTTTCTTTTTTGCTTCTTCTCTATCTTTTTCTTTTCTTTCTTCTTTTTTTATCTTTTTTTCATCTTTTTTCCTTCTTTTTCTTCATATTCTTCCTTTCCACCCCCTCTTTTGTTTTTCTTCTGTTTTCTTTTTTTCTTTCCGTTTCTTCTCTTTTTTCTTCTTTTTCTTTGTCTTCTTTTTAATCTTTTCTTTTTCCTCTTTATTCTTTTTTATTTTTTTATTTTTTTATTTTTTCTGCTCGTCTTAATTATTTTTCTTTTTCCTTTTCTTCTCATTATTATTTTTCTTTTCCTGTTTATTTTCTTTTTTCTTTCTTTTTCTTTCTTTCTTTCTCTTTCTTTTTTTCTTCTTTTTTCTTCTCCCCTCTTATTCTTTTTTCTCTTTTTTCTTTTTCTTTCTACTACCTTTTCTTCCTCGCCGTCTCATTCCATGTTCTTTCCAGCTTATTCCCTTGATTATGTCTTCATTTCCTTCCTTCTATCACACTATACTACTTCAAGTTTCCTAATCTTCTTCTTGTGCATAATTGCATAGTTTCCTTCTTTTCTTCTTTCCTTTGCTCTTTTCCTTCTTTCTTTCATCTTCCATTAATTAATGCTTCATTAACGTCTTAATTATATAATTTTCATTCCTCCTTTCCTTGTTTCTTTCTCGTGATTAATCCTAACTTCTTTCAATCTTTCTTCCTTATTACTTACTTCATTTCATTCTTTCATTTATTCTATATTTCTTTACTTACTCGCACGTTCTTTCATTTTCCTTACTTATTTTCTTATTTATTTTTGGTCTGAAATATAAACAAATATTAGATGTTGCTTACCTCATCGTTAGAGGGAAGAAAACATGGCGTCGGGTATTGCGGTAAGGACAAGAAAACTGGGTTCAATATACTTGCAACTTAAGAATATTTTGATAGGCCAATTCTTTTTTATTCCCTGTTTATTATTAACAATGGAATTTCTCGTTTGGGATATAAAATCCTATGTTTTTTTTTTGTTGGGAGAGTGTTAATTTTTCATTGAGGAAAGTGAGAGGACGCCACTAGAAAGTTGAATATTATTGTTGGAATAATTCTTATCCTCTCGATCTAACAATTCAATAACAAGCTATTTCGGCATCAAGAGTAGCTCATGGAGAAAAGAATTGTGAGATTGAGCAAAGATGTGATTTCGCCGTTTAGTAGAAAAGGTGATGTTATTCAGGTCGCTGAAGAAAGTGAAATTACTGGCGAGGCTACAAAAAAGGCAAGACTTGGCTAGTTTCATTCGACTTTGTTCTGCACGAAGATTCGGTTGCCCTCTACCTTGAGATGAGTAATTAGGATCACTTAGATGGGGATGAGGAAAAGATAGAAATGAGAAAACGTTCACTGAAGGGCGTTTTGGATCATATCAAAGGCTACACCAATACAATTAAAAGATTGGCTGGACTAGCAGGATACCTAAACTAGCTTTCATTACATGGTTTCCCATACGAGGTATCTGTCGTACTAGAACATGCACCTCGTATAGAGAGAATGAACGTCAGCAAACTGATACCACCTGCACAGCCCTCAGCTAACAACATTCGTGGCTGGTACAGTTGCAGCGGGTGCACAAAGCATTCACCGAAAAATAAAACTTACGTTCGTTGCTTTTGATGTAAAGGATCGCACAATTCAAGATTGCTACGAGCCACTCAGAACCAGGGTAACGTACTACACATTTCAAGGTATTTTCTTTGGACTCAGAGAAACGAGCAAGTAGAAGCTTCGGTGCAAGTAGTTGCACTACCAACAGAATGAAGACGTAGGGCTGGCCTCTTCCAATGATAGAAGTAGCAGTTAATGATACAGTAGTCGATACCGGATGCTCCATCACTTTATTAAATTCCAAACTTGCGAGTGGGTGTAGTAGGTGGGGCACTATGAAAGCAGTTGATGGAGGGGACGTGAAATGTAACGGGGCCCGGCAAGTGGAAATGAAAGTATCGTATCATTGACGGAATCGGTGTCATAATTGGAATGAATATAATCATTCAGCTGGGAGGTGACTATAAAAATGTGAGGTGAAGTTTAGAGACGTAAGCTTTTCATGAGCCGAACGTTTGCAAAACTGAGGGCAAGACTTTGAAGCAGGTATTGATGGGGAGAAATGGATAGTGAAATGAAATGGCTAGGCTAACCTCCACTGTTACAGAACAAAGTAAAGTATATTACTGGATAGCGAGTAGAGGTACAATTTGAGAAAGAGGTAGATAGATGGATAGATGACGGTATTCCGTTACTATGTAATGGTTAAAGGAAAGTTGTATTACCGTTGATTTTATTACCGTTGAGTGCAGTGTTCCAGGCTACAAAAGGTTAAGCTAAGCCAGAGTTAGATTTTGTGGACTTGAACCTTTTTGTAGCGTGGCATCCGCGGAGCGACATTATAGACGTGTGTGACAAAAAGATGAGAAAATGTAGGCGGTTGACGGGAGGGAACTGCAGTTGTGCACCTTAAGTCTGCCTACTTGAAGCTACACGTGGCAAAAAAATATGACACTATCAGATTGTCTGTTATGAAAGAAGAACTTACTGTCTGATTTGGACTTAATGTTTAACCAATGATTATGGTAGAAGTTCTAAGCATTGTGTTGATGAAGAAAAACAAAGAGGCCACTGATTCGTACATTGACGACATATTGATAGATGTGACAAAGATATTGACAAAGGAAGTTGCGGAATATATTAAGGGATTGAGACTAACAGTTAAGCCGCTAGAAACTCCTAACGGACGAAAAGCTGCTAGTAACTCCTAACGGGAGAAAAGCTGCTAGAACCTCCTAACGAAAAAAAAGCTGCTAGAAACTCCTACGGAAGAAAAGCTGCTAGAAACTCCTAACGGAAAAAAGCTGCTAGAAACTCCTAACGGAAAAAAAGCTGCTAGTAACTCCTAACGAAAAAAAAGCTGCTAGTAACTCCTAACGGAAGAAAAGCTGCTAGAAACTCCTAACGGAAAAAAAAGCTGCTAGTAACTCCTAACGGAAAAAAGCTGCTAGAAACTCCTAACGGAAGAAAAGCTGCTAGAAAATCCTAACAGAAGAAACACAGCTAGAAACTCCTAATGGACGAAAAGCTGCTAGTAACTCCTAACGGAAGAAAAGCTGCTAGAAACTCCTAACGGAAGAAAAGCTGTTCGAAACTCCTAACGAAAGAAAAGCTGCTAGTAACTCCTAACGAAAGAAAAGCTGCTAGAAACTCCTAACGGAAGAAAAGCTGCTAGAAACTCCTAACGGAAGAAAAGCTGCTAGTAACTCCTAACGGAAAAAAGCTGCTAGAAACACCTAACGGAAGAAAAGCTGCTAGAAACTCCTAACGGAAGAAAAGTTGCTAGAAACTCCTAACGGAAGAAAAGCTGCTAGAAACTCCTAACGAAAGAAAAGCTGCTAGAAACTCCTAACGGAAGAAAAGCTGCCAGAAATTCCTTACAGAAGAAAAGCTGCTAGAAACTCCTAACGGAAAAAAGCTGCTAGTAACTTCTAACGGGAGTTTGTATATATATATATATATATATATATATATATATATATATATATATATATATATATATATATATGTATATATATATACTAATGATAATAGAATTAACGATAAGCGAAATATCGTAGTGATCTATCTCGATAAAATAAAGCTCAATACGTTGAGTAGAGCAATCAATATTAAAGAAAGAAAGATGAAGATAAAGAATTGTACATAAATTAAAACAAATGTTATTACATCGAAACTTCTGCTAACTTTCACTTCCCGGCCTTTTATTTTTTATTTTATTTTATTTTATTTTTTAACTTCTTTATCCCCAATCCCTTTTGGTTTTTATTCTTCAATTTTTTCAAAGTGAAATGGAACTAGGTAATATTTAATTGATATAAATACCATATTACCAGATTTATCCTCTGACGAGAAGAGTTTTATCTTTGAAAACCCATGGTTGAAGGATTAATGTAACTCCTTGCATCTGAATATTCGATGTAATAAAATTTGTATTAATTTATGTACAATTCTTTATCTTCATCTTTCTGTCTTTAATTATATATATATATATATATATATATATATATATATATATATATATATATATATATATATATATATATATGTAAAGGTGTAACGCAACCAACATTTGTAAAAAGTTTTTTATTCAACATTTATTTATTATTTTGTTATTTTATCATTTTATGATTTCATATAACGCGTTTCAAGCGATGGTCCGCTCTTATCAGATACGTAAATCTATTTGAATAAATTCCTTTCGATTTGAAAGAGTGTTATTTCGTAAAATGGATTTACATATCTGATGAGAGCGGACCACCGCTTGAAACGCGTTATATGAAATTATATAGTGATAAAATAACAAAATAATAAATAAATGTTGAAAAAAACTTTTTACAAATGTTGGTCGTATTACTCCTTTACATATACACTTTTCTCTCGTTTGAACTGCACTAATACTAAACTACTCTCTTTTCTCTCTCTCTCTCTCTCTCTCTCTCTCTCTCTATATATATATATATATATATATATATATATATATATATATATTTATATATATATATATATATATATATATATATATATATATATATATATGTCGCATGTTTCAACGCGTTTGATTAATTACCACTCTTCAGAGACTGATTAATCATTGTGCAGCAGCAGCTAAATAAAATCGAGAATTAATTCAAAGTTTAAAAAATAGAGTTTGGCAGATTTCTTAAATAATTTAAATTGTAAATAAGTTTCTACAGTTCATCAAACTTCAAAAGTATTTTATTATGTTGAGAAGCATGTTAAGAGAGCTTTTAGAGCTCAATTTATCATTTTTATTGACCTATTGTATATATTTGTTATCATATAGAGACACATGAGAATATATATATATTTAAGCCCTCCGTTCAGTCTAGAGAGACTATGGATACCTCTATAAGGGGCTGGCTGCGCGTGTAATTATGAAGCAAGGGTTGCGCAATCCCTAACAACACCTCTTCTGAGTCAGCACTGCTTGATTCCAATGGCAGGCAGTTCAAGACGACTGGAAACAATGCCGAGATAAACAGAGAGCACATACAGCACCTGGTAGTCCCAAATGGTCACTCATTTAATACTGGCCAGGCTCGACGTCGCTTAACTTCGGTGATCTAACGGGAACCGGTGTGTCAACGTGCTTGTACCGTATGTGTATGTATATATATATATATATATATATATATATATATATATATATATATATATATATATATATATATATATATATATATATATATATACATATATATGTATATACATATATATATACATATATATATACATATATATCTACATATATATATATATATACATATATATATACATATATATATATTAGACCTCTTCAAAATTGACCTTTTTCTTCAAACATATGGAAACTGATATTATTCCCATTCTCCAAGGTCTAAATTACCTAAATATACCGGTTATTGTGATCTTGGACCTTGGCTATGCCTGCCTCAAGAGCCATGTAATTTTATTGTTGACGTTTTTCAAAAACGCTGCAAAATATGGGATATTATATTCTTATTTTCATTGTAGAGTTCCAGAGGTTGATGCTATAGCATTGAAAGTGATACCAAGTGAAAGCTAATAACATTTTCTTTCATATGGTAGTAAGCACAATAAAACACATGAACATTTTGTGTAAATTTTAACTAATTTTAATGCACAAACAGCTGGGACACTGCAATAAATCAGTTTGGTAGTATGATAGCACTGCACTGACACATATATTGCATAAGAAACTGTCAGATAGGATGTTACTAATACATGTATTATCACTTGTTCAATGTGGCTTTTTGAAACTGTCAAATTTTTTCCTGTCGTACTCCATAACTTGTAGTAAGCAGCTTCTTTGCTCTGGGTCACTTGTGATCTGAGTTGCAAAGTCACTCATTAGTTTCACACCTCTCTCAGCCACATCCTTGGTCACTTTCACTGACCTCACAAACTTCTGTGCATTCCTGTATCTGTCATTGTCTTCCCAGGTGTCAGCAGGAGTAGTGAGCCAGTCACATTTCACTCGAAGAGCATCAAACAGAAAGTGAGACTCTGGCCCTACCAGGTCTGTGAGAACTGTAGCTGCATTGATGACAGGAAACACTGGCTTGCCTTTCCTGTAACTCTCAGGTTTCTCTGTTTCTGACAGCTTGACTGCGAGCTTCTCTTTTGCAGACTTGGTCATGCTGGCATGTGAACTGAACAAGGTGAATGGCACTAGTTCCTGGGTCAGATACCAGCGGTGGTTGTTCATTTTCTTGAGAACAGAGGTTGCCAGTTCATAGTCATACTGCTTGTATTGCAGCATGTTCTTCATAAGCTGGAGGTCATGGATAGGTGCATCAGCTGCAGATGTGGTGGTCACCCAGTGGCTGGTGTAGAATAAGGTCAGGAACTTGTTCATCCTCTCCAGCTTGAAGATAGTGTCCGTGTTGTATTTTAGTTCCTTGGAAAACATGAGCATCTTCATACAGTAAATGTTCCTGGCCATCCAGCGGGCTTGGTGAATGGCACCTGGCTTGGCCCAGTGGATACCTCGAGGAGGTTCCTCACCAAGCAGGATCAGGCACAGCTCTGCCACCTCTCTGTAATCTGCCCTCGGACTTGCTTCCTCAATGAAATTGCTTAAGACTGCAACTATGCTTGTCTTCTTCTGTTTCAAGTCTTGTTCAACTAGGCCCAGAACTCTTGAGCAGTCCTTAACCAACTTGTCCCACTTCTCTTTCAAATTGCTGAACATTGGGTTGTCAGGACTCTTGACCTTGCTGACCACAACCTCCCATACACTTCCAATTATTACCTCTGGTATGTGATGGCGACAAGCGAAGTAGAATACCTTTTTGCCTAGTTTTTCTTCAATAAGCTTCGCTGCACCCTTGTTGAATCCACTGTTGCTTGCTGTGGTATCAAATACCAAGCCTACAATGTTGTCTGTGAGACCCCATGCTTCTATCAGTTCCAATGTAGCATTACACTGTTGGATTCCTGTGGAACTTTCTATGAAGGGCACACCAAGCAGCTTCTCTTCTTCATACTGTGGAGTACCAGAGACGAGCACTGCAAGACTTTCCACTGGGTATCTTTCACCAAGAACATCCCGTAGAAGTTTTCCATCCCAGTGTAGTGTGCAGTAATCTGGCGGACTTTCCTTGAAGTTATTCATGTAACTTTGGCACAAGTTATGACGAGTGTTTATCCTATTTCGTCTTGTAGTAGAGGCTGATATAACAAAGTCATCAAGATCTGCGCCTCCTGCCTTCAACACTGCAGACACCATGGCTGTAGTCTGGTTGTCAGAGAGTGACAACCGATCTGCAGTGCTACAAATCTCTTCACTGGTCATAACTGAGTGTGGAAAGTGTAAGGTTATCGTACTTGGCTTTGATGAACAGCTTGGTGTTGTCTCAGTGTATTCTGAACCCTCACTAGTACCAGAGCCTTGACTGTTCTCTGGGTCTTCATCACTTGAAATTTTCCCAACTTCTGCTGCTGCAGCAGTCACTGATGATAACATTCTCTCTTCTCTTTCTTCTCGGAAGCTTTTCTCTCTAGACTTCTTCTCAAACACCTTATCATGACCTGACATGTGTGCCAGGCGAGTTGTCTGTTGGTCCAAGTAGAAATTGACGTCCTCTTCCTTGGTCTCCTTTGTGATTAGCCTGTTGCTTCTTATCTCCTCCACAACATCCTTTGCTCCAATATCAAATAACTTGTCTAAGTCCTTCAGAAAGTTAGCTCGTTTCTCTTCCTCTGGTTTGTTATTTCTTCCCTTGTTTTTAACAATTTTCCTGTACTTTTCATGGAGGATCATGAAACGGTCGACATCCACTGTATCATGGGCTAAAGACCTATTGTCACTGTTGGGATTATCATTCCTCAAATGCAGGAAATACTGGAACACCTGGCGATTAGTAGGAAGTTGAGAGCCCCTAATGCTGGAGCTGGGTTGCCCAATGAGATACACATCAGTAAATGACCTTGTGGCAGGAGTTGCCACCTTTCTTCTCTTTTCAGTTGGTTCATCCCGTTCACTTGTATCGCTGACCACTTTCCCACAGCATAGTTGTCTTCCAGAGGCCATGTTGTCAGCAGTTCACAAATCTTAACAAATCAGCTTTAACTTACAATCTGAAATGAAGAGATACAACATACTTAGTGATAATAAATTATATACATGCATTAAGAGTAACATTTTTGAGATAAAGTTATGTATTATATGATGGCATCCTTTCCAAGCATAAAAAATATATATGTTTGTGCATTAAAATTAATTAAAATTAACACAGGTGTTAATGTGTGTACTACCATATGCAAGAAAATGTTATTAGCTTTCATTTGGTACAACTTTCAATGCTATAGCATCAACCTCTGGAAAGCTACAATGAAAATAAAGACATAATATCCCAAATTTTGCAGCGTTTTTGAAAAACGTCAACAATAAAATTACATGGCTCTTGAGGCAGGCATAGCCAAGGTCCAAGATCACAATAACTGGTATATTTAGGTAATTTAGACCTTGGAGAATGGGAATAATATCAGTTTCCATATGTTTGAAGAAAAAGGTCAATTTTGAAGAGGTCTAATATATATATATATATAGTTAGGCAGCAATCATGTTTTATGCAAGCCTCATTAAAGACCACGGAGTTCTCTCTCTTGACGATCTTCCTTGCCAATTTCTCGACGCGGCGAGTGATTCTTCGGTTTTCGGGTGTTAACCAGTGGAGTATGGTGCCTAGCTTTGTGTCGTGGGCGATTCTTCTAGCTGTCAGTCTCTCAACCGTCTTCAGGAAGCTGTGTCTTATTTTTACTAAGAGCCGCATTTGTAGTTTTATTGTTAGTTATATATCTATTAATTTACATATATATACATATATATATAAATATATATATTTTTTTATTTACTCCTCTGTAGGAGTTAGACACAAGGCCAGTTTTATCTTACTCCCACAAGTAAGATGTGACCACAGTTTGGGTCGAGTAAGTGGGGTTTGAAAAGCCAGCGCCCGAGAAAGTGAGCACTCTGACCATTAAAAATTGCCTGGGCAGCCCCGTCGGCATTCCCCGGTAGGGGCGCCTCAGGCAGTAAGCAATAAACTTACTCGAAGCCTGGGAGGGTGGACCTCCTAGAACTGCACAGAACAAACCCACAGACAGGTGGAATCAAGCCCCGACGGACAAGACGACACCTGTCTATAGGGTGCAGTATCCATCGGAACAGATACTACACTTACTTCCTAGCGTGCCAGGTAAGTATAAATATATATATATATCTTTATTTATTTTTTGTTATTTTTATTGTTATTATCACTATTATTATTATCATCATCATCATTTATTAATTGTTAAAGACAATATATATACGTTTAGAGTTGAGTCGAGTTTAATATTCTAAATTTAATTATATAAGAAAGACAGAAAAAGACCGGTTTCATAATAAAAATAAAATATTCCAAATGAAGCAGCATTTAGAAACCTTTTTCGCAGATTGAATCCATCTTTTTTAAAAAGAAATATATACTTGACTTTTGAATTCTTATTGATTTTACTTGTCATCAAAAAAGAAAATTATTATGTTATTTTGCTTCTCACGAATTGATAAAGAATGTAGGTGCTGAAGATAGATCATGGACAATGAATTTCTGAAACATACGTACACAAGGATAAACAATATTTGTTTATGTGGAATTTTTCGGAGTATGATTACAAAATATTTACTATGTCATAAATTTTGTTTTCTATTGTTGTAATAAACAAACAATTATCCCCCTCATATTTCATTCGATTTTCTTAGTTATTAAGTTATCATTCTGACGTTTCCCCTTAGAGGGTCAGACGATAAGCCTTAAGGAAAATTTTAGCAGTTTTTTCGCCACCCGTTTCATTGATTAAAAATGTTTTCTCTGAAATTCATCCTACGATTTTTTGTACGCGAAATTTACACACACACACACATATATATATATATATATATATATGTTATTGTTTATTATCTATGTACGTATACGTTTCGTACTTAATAATCGGGACTCAGCACCATAGAGATATGACTATTCACTACCGATCATGGGATTCGAAACCCCGGATTACGAGTATTTTGCAACTCAAATCCCGACGCCCGAACCACTTGACCAATGTTAAAGAGCGAATAAACTGTGATAATTTTAGCACTTTATGCGGCGGCTTGACGTCATAAAGGCGTTCTACATGATGAAAGGAACGATGTATTTATAGCTAGCGACGTCATGCTGTGTTAATACTACACTTACAGTGCTCTTCTAGACGGGGATTTTCTAGGAGCTACAAATAATAAATATTTGTTATTGTTTAGTATTAATGTATATATATATATATATATATATATATATATATATATATATATATATATATATATAAAATAAAATATAATAACACGAAATCACATAATTGTCGATGCAATAATTTATTTCAACCGCTCTCATACCCGGATTTCCTCCTGGAATTATTCCACTATTACACAAATATATATATATATATATATATATATATATATATATATATAAATATACGTATATATTATTCTTGTTTAATATAAATGTATATATATATATATATATATATAAATATATATATATATATATATATATATATATATATATATATATACTTATGGCAAAAATTAATATAGTTCGTATATATTATTGTGACACTATTTATTTCAGTTAAGCTTAATTCATGGCGGAAGCTTAGGACAGAACAAAAGTATACGTATTGCAAGTGAACTACACAGAAATATTATTGTTTCATCTTTTCCAAAATCATATTACACTATTAGCAAAAACGTACAATTGCTAAATACATCGTGTCTTAAGAATCTATCTTGACGATAACTATCCAAATTGAGTTGAATATTTTTAAAATCTCCTTTATGGTTAGAAATAGCTAAAAGCTTTGAATTTTACCCCCCCCCCCATTCAGACTTCTACGAAGTAATAAAAGGCAGTTCATGCCATTGATCAATGTTAGTACTACAATAATGTTCCTCATCTCTCGGTTGATAATTATTCCACTTTGCTTTTGTCTTTGCGTAACTACAGGCTTTTACGGGTTGCCACCTAATTGTAAAAAATATAGTTAAACTTAGTTGTCCTAATATTTTCTTTACTGTTACACGAAGGTAATCAGACTATGATAATTATTAGGAAAGTTTCAATAAAAATCTTCCCTCTGTCTAGTAAAGTAGTTAAACCTCATTTTCCAATTTTTCTCCCTGACTGCTTCGCAAAATCATTATTAATAAAGTTTTAATATAAATCAGCTTCTATTACATTTTCGAGTAGTTAATTTTTATTTATTTATTCCTTTATCTATTCCTTTAGTTGTAATCTTTGGGATTCTTTTTATAAAGATATTCCAACTTTATCATTTGTTCGGTATGTGTATTTTCTGCGGACGTGGTAGACATTATTCGTGGACCATATCAATAACAGACTCGTAAGTCAGAAAAAAGAAAGATAGCACGATAAACAAGTGGATACAGTACACTTTAATTTATAAACAGTTTATCGTGGACGAACGTAAAAAGAAATAAATGAGACATGTAATACACACACAGTACAACGTATGACTGCATAATGACCACTAAACAAAGTGTACAATTATAACCATTTTAATAAGAAAACGCACGTGTTCCTTAGGCAATAAATAAGAATATATACGAAAGCATGGAATATGTAAATTGCCTTTAGATTGACGTCGCACCGGCGGTGATACGCCACGCAGGACTATGTACTGCCTGTACTAGTACGTTTAACGGCTATTACCTTGATGGAGTTGATCCGGATTTCTGTCGAGCAAGTACAGCGTCTCCGACCATGGAAGCCCATTTCTGCCTAATTTGAGCTAGGTCACAAATAATGGTTAGCCGATTCCGATTCCATCATGATATATGTACGACAAAGCCGTTTACTTCTTTATCAAGATATGAGAGTAAATTGATTCCACCAGGAAGATATCAACAGAAAAAGTCGTCGGTGTTTTATAAAGCCATGCTTTGATTGAGAGCAAGTCAGTCAGATGTCCGTACGCTTTAAAAGTTGCGCAAATAAGAGGTCAAGTCTCGTTT
>OY744534.1:80023646-80046146 GCA_963556195.1 Sepiola atlantica | reverse complement strand
ACAGCCACCTACCACCGATTTCACGGTGATAAGGGCTATTGGTTTCCTCTGGGGCCCGGGTGGCAACAAGCCTCCCCAAGGTCCCAGAGCTGTCCGCACTCTTCCAGTGGAGATCTGGTTTGCACTTTCCCTCCTCTACCCTCTGTCCATAATTTTCGAGGTGTCAGCCTATGCTTGCGCCTCTCTCTCTCGCGGTTGTATTTTCCCCGGTTCTGTTGTCTTGTGCTTCCATGTGTTTGTTCTCCATTCGTTGCTTATGTTGGTTGGTTTCCGCATTCGAGGACATTTCTCAGGATTGTAGCTGTTTTGATCATTACTGTCTATTATTATTATTATTATTATTTGTACTCACTAGGAGTTCTCACATAAGTCATCAGTTATTGCTCACCGACAGCCGGTGGTATTCCCTGGAGTCTGAGTGACAACAAGTCTCCGCATATTTCCAGTATTCTCCACCTCTTTTCGATAGCCACCGCAAATATCCTTGCAGTATCGCAACAGCCGTTTACCATGGATTTCTCGCTGACAAGGACCATTGGTCTTCTCTGGGATTTGGGTGGTAATACCCCCCCCCCCACAAATGTCCCAGCACTCTCTGCACTTCCAGTGGAGGTCTGGTTTGTGCTGTCCCTCCTCGGTCCTCTCATCCTCCTTGACCCTATGCAAATATTTTGTGTGGTGTCAGTCTAGGCAGTTTTTTTAATTTAATTTTTTGGGGAGGGGGAACTTATGGTGTTTCTTGCTATTTGTGTTCATTTGTTCATATTATTATTATTATTATTATTATTATTATTATTATTATTATTATTATTATTATTTCTATTATTATTATTACTATTATTATTAATCTTACACATATTTGAGAGTTCTAGAAGCAGACACCATCAAATCTACAGAAATGAAAAGGAAGATTGGAAATGAAACGAAATAGAACGAGAAAACTCTTAGAAACGAACTTATATAGTAGAAATCCAGTTAAAAGAAAAACACCTGGGAAGTATCACTAATAAGATACTCTGGGTCATTCATAGGCTAGAAAAAAGAAGAAGTTCGGCACCTTGACCAGATGAGTATGTACTACACCTGAAAGATGATACTGACAGTCTCTACGAGAAAAAGAACGAAGTTGGAAGAGGACTGGTAAGTTTATAATACTGTGTGGACCAAACGGAGAAAGAATTAGAAAATACATAACCCAGAACGCAAGAGACAGCATCAAAATAAACAATTCAAGGAAGCAGCGAAATCAGAAAATAAAAGTGAAAGAGAAACAGCTACATGACTAATTCATAATAATGATAAAGGAAAAGACCCACGACGACATGGCTAAAGAAAAGTCACTTAAACAGAGAAACATAATCGCTACTGGCAGCTGCACTAAACAATGCGATTAGAACTACATTCAAGCAAAAATAGATAAAACCCAGGTAAACAGTAAATATACACTCTGCGGACAAAGAGACGAAGTTGTAAGTCACATAATAAGTGCATTCATCAAACAAGCCCCTAAAGAATACAAGAACAGTCATGACTGCGTACTATGCAAACGACTGCATTTTCAACACACAGACAAATGGTACAGATTTCTGAGAACTTTGACTGAAGTAAAATGAAACAAAGAAAGCTGTAATTTCCTACTAGACACCATCCTCGAGAGTATTCGGTATCGCTATGTAAGGGTTTGTCAGGACAACCTGGCATGATAATACTTCAACCTACAATTACACCCTGACAAAATATTCAAAATAACATAGTATTCGAAACCCAAATAAGATTCCATCGACAGAGCTCTACACTGGCTTATACGAGAAATGGTGCAGATTCTCCTAGTGATGTTACCTCAAGTAACAGCACTTAGCTGGATACTTCACCAGACTAGATACATTCTTGTCCTGAAATCCGGTAAGACCAAAGGAACAAAAGAAAGATATACTATAACTTAGTTAAATGGTCAATTGGAGAGAGGAAAATTAATGGTTTCACTTGTTTACTAACTTAACCTTGGCGAGGTAGAGAAAGATCTTGATAAGGAAAATCAGAAATTCTTCTGGGACATGGAAGTACAGACAGACAAACTCATCCAATCAAGGAGTTAGGGTAATAGTTAACAAGAAGGAAATAAACTGTTAAATTGTAGATTTTCTCGTCCCATCACATGACAGGGTAAAGATCAAAGGGATGGAAAAACGAAGCAAATACACGGAACTTGCCAGATAACTTAAATGAATATGGAACATGAAGGAAGTCAATATAATACCAATAATCTTAGGAGCACTAGGAACAGTACCGAACAATCTGGAACAAAGACTGAGAAAAATTGGAATTAAAAAGAAAGTTCGAGACTTTACAACGAATGGCAATAATGAAAACAGTCCACATATTAAGGAACGCTTAAACCAACCCATATAACAAACAAACGCTTACAAACCACATATATATGAAAAGGGTAAAAACACACGCAAACATGAGGTTACACCACCATCTGCTAGTACCTAACAAAATTGTCATGAAAGACCAAGGAGGATGGAAAAATCGATTCAGGAAAGCACCAACAAGACCTCTACCGGAAGGCCGTGAGAGTACTCAGAACTTGGGGAGGCTTATTGTCACTTATTGTTGAGTTAACGCTAAATAATTTGCAAAAGTTATCGCGGAGTGCTGGAAATCTGAAGAGACTTGTTGTCACTCGCACCCCGGGGGAACACACACAGCTAGTTATTGAGTAATCAGTGATAATAAATTTTGTGTGAAAACTCATGGTGAGTAAACTAATAATAATAATAATGATAATAATAATAATAATAATAATAATAATAATAATAATAATAATAATAGCTGCAATCTTAAGGGAAATCCTCGAATGCGGAAACCAACCTGCATAAGCTACAAACGGTAACCAGTCACATAGAAGTTACAATATGAAGAAAAGAACACCACAACATGAACCCAAGGTCCCAAAACTGCAAGATATTTCATCCCCCCCCCAAAAAAAATGTGATGGCACCAGCATCAGCTGATACCACGCAAAATAGTCGTGAAGGGTCAAGAAGGATGGGAAGACCGAGGAGGGAGAGTACAAACCGGACCTCCACTGGTGTTGCATAACTACTAAAATTAAACGTCACGAGAACCACAGAGGGGAGCTTATTTATTACTACAGGCAGAAATCCTGCCGACTGAGGCAGTTCTCCGAAACCACTCCAACAGTTCTAATTATGTCCTCTCTGGGTCGAAAACAATGCGAAAAGTCTATGAGAGGATTAGAAGTGTTTCGATCTTTTCTTTTAATACTTTTGTAAAACATTTTAACACATATTTCAAACACATTTTTAAGAGTCACTTTAAAGTCCCTTTGATAATGAACTAAGAAAATTACCTTTGCAGTTCTCGTTCGTCGCTGGTCCGCTGCTGGCTGTGATCATGGTGGGGTACCTGTTTTATGTGGTAGACTCGGTTTTCAAGCATGAAGACAAGAACATTCGGAGACGATTTTTTCTGAGAGAGATTTCATCATTTTTATATCACCCATTCGATTGGAGAAGTTTCCATTCGTCGGTTCTTCATTCACATCTTCTCTTCATCCATACTGTGGGTCGCTGGCGGCAGTTAGCTAATTTCTAGCAAGTTCATACTAAGCGTCTTGACTCTCGCTTCCAGAGTCCCGAACTCAATTAAAAACAAAGTTTTCACACAAAGTTACATGGCTGAGTCTGTTGATCCTCTCGCCTCGAAGATTGGGGGCTGACTCTTCACACAGGCCACCCGGGCTAAGCGTGGCGCCCTGTCTCCGCTAAAATCGGGAACTCGACTCAATCTCCAACTAAATCTTCACACAAAGATGACTCACGTCACCTGATGTACACATGTTAACGTCATGCGAAAAACATTCGTTCCTCATGTTGTCTAACCTTTTTGACCCTAGCATTTCCTCTCTGGCGGCATACAGCAACATTTGTTATGACTTATAAAATGAGTCACCGTGAATCATAGTTTGTTTGTCCCAAAATCACAAAGCACTCAAATTGTTCTTAATTCTATTTCCTTCACAATTCATACTAGTGGATCTACACATTTTAACATACAGGGCCAGTCATAATACAACACTGGAAGAATGCGGAAAGTACTGGGATTTTGAGGAGGCTTAGTGCCACCCAAATTTCAGACGACACCAATGGTTGTTACAAGCGAGAAATCAATGGTAAGCGGCTGTTGCGATACCGCAAAGTCATTTGCAATGGTTATCGGAAAGAGATGGAGAGTGCTGGAAATCTGGGGAAGCTTGTTGTCACTCAGACTCCAGGTAACACCACCGGTTATTAACACTGAGCAATCACTGACGATGACTTGTGTGAGGACTTCTTACTGAGTACGAATAATAATAATAAAAATAAATAAAATAATAATAAAATAATAACAACAACAACAACAACAAAAAAGAACAAAAAAGAAACAACAGCACTCAACATGTTGAATAGAATGCATGATTTAATTTTAATTTTGCTTTTTTGTAATGAAAGAATAAGATCCAAACATCAATTTACAGCTTTTAAAATATCGGTTTACATTTGTCAAATGTTTTTTTTAATAAACGATTTCACTTAACTACGTATTAAATTTCTAAAATGCAACTTTTGCAATTTGGGATGAAAAAAGAGAAGAAAGTGACGGAAGTGATATCAATCCAGTTTCTTCGCAGACTAGAATTAGCGCCAAAAATGTTTCGATCGTCAAAAATCGAACCAGGCAATCGACTAGAATCAATAAAATAGGTTTTGGTTTGTCTTTGATTTGAGAACGATTTATCTTCTGTCTTAATTCTGTGAAATCGGTTTTCAATGAAGTTATATCTGCGTTAGAAGCAATATTCTCTCCATTTCTTTGGTATCGAGGGATATGAAAGAAAGTCAGCTTCTAGCAGGTTTAATTGTAGATTAGTGAGGGATAAGTAAGATCCTCAGAACAGTAATAAGTTGGGCAACTAAGCTAGGAGACTGAAACACTGCAAGAAAGGCAGGCTATAGTAAGTAAAGTTAACGCTATATTAAAAATTATAACTACGATTTTTCGTAAGTCTAAACTATTAACACCGGGTCGGGCAACTAACCTGGGAGAAGAAAATATCTAAAATGTCAGTCTCCAGTAAGTAAAATCAGATTTAGATTGGGAATTAATAAATAAAATCTTTAGAATTAAGTCTAAACTCTAAATGAAGAGTTCGAATGCAAAACGCGATAAACGCCATTTTCAAAGTTACGAAGCTATCATTACAAAAAGTGTTGGATTTCAACACTCGATCACACCCCAAATCATGTTTTACATAATTTAATAGATTGTTTTTACTTTAAACTAAAACCCTTACCCTAACCCTGACCGTAAATCATGTTTTACATAATTTAATAGATTGTTTTACTTTCAATTAAAACCTAACCCTTATCCTAACCCTAACCCTAACCCCAAATCATGATTTACATAATTTAATAGATTATTTTACTTTCAATTAAAACCCTAACACTAACCCTAACCCTTACCTCAATCCTAACCCTAACCCTAACCCCAAATCATGTTTTATACCATTCAATAGATTATTTTACTTTCAATTAAAACCCTAACACTAACCCTAACCCTTACCTCAACCCTAACCCTAACCCTTACCCCAAATCATGTTTTATACCATTTAATAGATTATTTTACTTTCAATTAAAACCCTAACACTAACCCTAACCCTTACCTCAACCCTAACCCTAACCCTTACCCCAAATCATGTTTTATACCATTTAATAGATTATTTTACTTTCAATTAAAACCCTAACCCTAACCCTAAGCCCAAATCATGTTTTACATAATTTAATAGATTGTTTTACTTTCAATTAAAACCTAACCCTTATCCTAACCCTAACCCTAACCCCAAATCATGATTTACATAATTTAATAGATTATTTTACTTTCAATTAAAACCCTAACACTAACCCTAACCCTTACCTCAATCCTAACCCTAACCCTAACCCCAAATCATGTTTTATACCATTCAATAGATTATTTTACTTTCAATTAAAACCCTAACACTAACCCTAACCCTTACCTCAACCCTAACCCTAACCCTTACCCCAAATCATGTTTTATACCATTTAATAGATTATTTTACTTTCAATTAAAACCCTAACACTAACCCTAACCCTTACCTCAACCCTAACCCTAACCCTTACCCCAAATCATGTTTTATACCATTTAATAGATTATTTTACTTTCAATTAAAACCCTAACCCTAACCCTAAGCCCAAATCATGTTTTACATAATTTAATAGATTATTTTACTTTCAATTAAAACCCTATCCCTAAACCTAACCTCAACCCTAACTTTAACCCTAAATCCCAAATCATGGTTGATATCATTTAATAGATTGTTTTACTTTCAAGTATAACCCTAACCCTAACCCCAAATCATGTTTTACATAATTTTATAGATTGCTTTTACTTTCAATTAAAATAAGCATTTAATCGAAGTCTCGTCATTTTATTGTTCAATAAAAGAAATAAGATATAATCTGTTTGGCAACGTATTTAAGAGAACGAAAACTCCTATGTAACAAGTGAGATTTAAATATGGATATATATTTTTACAGTGGAGGTGAGATTGTTTGTTATTTTGAAAATTTGAAATATCAGATTTTTTTCCTGAAACTCTTAAGGAAATACGATTCTTATTTACACAACCCTCTTCAAAAAAGATTTTATCTCTAACATCAAGTAGATTGACAAAATGTATACCTGTATTAATACATAGACACTTGCATGATATATAAAGTGTCTCAGGATTAACGTGACACCTCTACCCACTCATAAAGCATGAAGCTGACAAGAACGACAAGAACACTTTTCCATCAACCCGGAATGGTAAAAGTTAAATAAGTGTTCATCCCTTGTTAATAAATTTAAACATTTACAAGACATGGTCTAAATGTCCGTCACGTCGATCATGAAATGCTTGTATTGATTTACTCCTCTCCAGGAGTTAGGCACAAGGCCAGTTTTTATCTTACTCCCACAAGTAAGATGTGACCCAAGGTCGGGTCGGGAAAGTGGGGTTTAAAAATTGCCTGGGCAGCCCCGTCGGCATTCCCCGGTAGGGGCGCCTCAGGCAGTAAGCAATAAACTTACTCCTCCCCAAAGAGGGGAGGCAAAGCCTGGGATGGTGGACCTCCTAGAACTGCACAGGACAGACCCATAGACCGGCGAAAATCAAGACCCGAAGGCCAAGACAACATCGGTCTATAGGGTGCAGTATCCATCGGAACAGATACTACACTTTCATCTTAGCCAAAAGGCAATGAAATGCTTGTAGCCATTTAACGAAGTTGTCAATTCACCTGACACACTCTTTTAGTGTTATGCTGGAGATCTGCTGCATGGGGGTTAGGGGTTAGGGTTAGGGTTAGGGTTAGGGTTAGGGTTAGTGGTTACTTTCAGTTCTGCAAATTTTTGTTGGTTCTTCTGGTAAATACACTATTAAAAAAAACCAAAAAAACACAGAGATAATTTAGTACCCAGGCTGGACCGCGATGTCAACTGGTCAGTCGACCTTTAAAGCGACAATCCAGCCACTCCAAAGCGATGTCAGCTATGTGGGGAGTTGCTTCGTATTGTTAAAATAGTATTGTGTTTGATTTCAGAATGATTACTCTTCTATTTTAATTCTTTCAAATCGGTTTTCAATGAAGTTATATCTGCGTTCGAAGCAATGTTCTTTACATTTCTTTGGTATCAAGAGATATGAAAGGAACTCAGCTTCCAGCAGGTTTGATTGTAGATTAGCGAGGGATAAGTAAGATCCTAAGAACGTTAATAAGTTGGGCAACTAAGCTAGGAGAATGTGAGACTGCAAGAAAGGCAGGCTATAGTAAGTAAAGTTTAGGAGGGGCACTTAATGCCTTTCTGAGTTTGTTAAACACCACAATGCCGTGCCTGCAAATCTCAGATGGAGAAATAACGGCCACAACAATTGAGGGGCGCAAAAAAGTCAAAATGCTAAGTAAAACGGAAGTGTGACTAACTACCGATGTTCAGAGCCACTCATCGAGATAACCCTAACCCTCAGGACCGCATAAAAATCCACATACTTTAAACTTAACGTGCGAAGAGACGCTGTTGTTTAAATAGTGAGAAGGTTGAAGGAAATGAAAGTTGGGATTAAATTTTGACAATGAATTTTAAGGACACGTTACAATATTTCTGAAAGGCATTTGGGGGCGGAAACATTAGGCTAAACTGACTATGGAAAGTACCGGACATTTTTCTCTCGGTTGGCTTGCTGGACATTCACAGAAGAAAGGCGATGAATGTTTCATTTTATTTACACATATATGTTATGACAATTAGGCAGGAATCCAATCTCTTATTCATTAGTTGTTTCAGGTTATATTCAGAGTCCCAAATATGTATTAATTTCATAAGAAGGTTGGACACAAGGTTGGCATTTGCCCATATATAAACTTAGATATCACATAATGATGTGGCTTATATAGTAGGGAGTTTAGGTATATAGACAGTTGCGGTTTTGGACGTAGAGGAGAACTACTCATCGGGCTGCGTCAGTAAATAGCTAAAAACAATACATAAACGAGGAAAATGGATTCGTATTAAATGTATTAAAATATATGCTGTGTTAAAGCGTTATCTTTTTCGTTCTTCTACCATCTGTGTCCAGGCCTCGAGAAAAATATTCAGACCACATCATCAACTCCAGCCTCGATGGGTGAACAACATAAATACCCCCGTTGGGGTATCTAACAATACGTTAAGTGCAAAATTAGATGGATAGCATTGAAATAATCAATATGATGTCAGGTACAGAAGTCAATTAACAAAGTAGTTCCACTGTTCTTATTTCTTTTCGCCTGCTAATTAAATATGAATGTAATTACTTTTGCCTGTCGTGACTGTTAATTGGCATACTCTAGGCAACGGACACTCCAAACTCGGAAGCAGTCAGAGGAAGGGCAATACAGTGCAAGGTGAGCGAGTTGAATAACAGCAACTAAATATAAGTCCATCGTATCTCGTGTGTGATATTATCAATCAATTTCTTTTAACGATGTTGACCACGCCCCGAACTGCTTTGTACACAATAGCTGTTGAATGTGAATCATGCCCTCGGGCTGAAATCAAATAGTAGTATCTGTTATCGGTCTGAATAAAAAAATCCTTCATGACTGGGGCGATTTTAATTTTTATCTTTCCCAGAGTGCCCGTTTTTAAGAATTTAATGGAGATTGGGTCAGGATCGATAGAAGTACCCCCCCCCCAAAAAAAGAGATAATTCATCAAAGCTGTTTGTTCGACACGGTTACTTTCATTTATTGATGTGATTTATGGGACCAATCGGATCGCTTATGGCTTGTAGTTGTAGCGAAAATATGTGAAAAGTGATTTCTGCAACTGGGAACATCCTTCACATGTGGATCGGTCATGAATTTACTCGCAGTCTAAGGGTAAATTTACTGACACAAACTGTCTCAGCTAAGTTGACTTTTGATGGACCAATTCGTGATGAAAACGTTTCAGCCGGAATCATATCTTTAATTTACTCTTCGATTGAATTAAAACATCGGTACTACTCCAGATGAAACACCTAATTTCCGTGACTGCTCGGCGGCAACGATCGGGCAGGTCGCGGAAGCGCCCGAGAGCTGCCGAGACAGAAACGAGGCTGAAGCAGAGCTGACCAATCAGGTTGCTGCCAATCGTCTGCGCTCAGCACAACAAAACAAGCGGTAGAAAGACCTTTCGAACCGGCCGCAAACGTATCCGTAAACCGTGACCCTCGACGAGAAAATATATGAAATTCCTCCGCCCTCAAAAAAAGAATATACAAAAAAAACTTGCCTAAATATCCTAAGAAAAATAACATATACTTCTTTGTTTAATGTAAAAAAAAAACGAAAAAAGTTGCCTAAATATCGTAAAAGAAATAGCATTTACTTCTTTGATTTATGTAAAGAAAAGGCAACAAAAAAAATTAAAATGGTTCATTTGGCCCACGAAAAAAATAAGTTTATTTATAGTTCTTCAGCTATGGTTTGTTCATTTTTTTTTTTTCATTTTTTTTTTCAAATATATGTATTTTTTGCTTTTGTATTCTTCGTCTTATATTGTCGTCTGCCATTCTTCCATTTAACGACTTTCAGTTTTGCTTCAGCCTCGTTTTCGTCTCGGCAGCTCTCGGCAGCTCTCGGGCGCTTCCGCAACCTGCCCGATCGTTGCCGCCGAGCAGTCACGGAAATTAGGCGCTTCATCTGGAGTAGTACCAAAACATCATCATCATCATCATCATCATCATCATCATCATCATCATCATCATCATCATCATCATCATCATCATCATCATCATCATCATCATCATCATCATCATCATCATCATCATCATCATCATCATCATCATCATCATCATCATCATCATCATCATCATCATCATCATCATCATCATCATCATCATCATCATCATCATCACCACCATCACCACCACCACCACCACCACCATCATCATCATCATCATCATCATCATCATCATCATCATCATCACCACCACCACCACCACCACCACCACCACCACCACCACCATCATCATCATCATCATCATCATCATCATCATCATCATCATCATCATCATCATCATAAAACATCATCATCATCATCATCATAAAACATCATCATCATCATCATCATCATCATCATAAAACATCATAAAACATCATAAAACATCCACAGGGTAGTAATCCAAACAATTTCAAACGGGTTAATAAAAAGTGCTCAATATCAAATAGAGCTTTTATATATGATTATTTTTATTTATTTCATTTATATTTATATATATATATATATATATATATATATATATATCAGTTGGAGATCTTTAATGATTCAAAGCCACCATAACGTTGAGAGATTTACCTTTTTTTTTCTTTTTTTTTCCTCTCAATTGTTTCCTCCAACTGAAATAAGTGTTTTCCCCTCATATCTCATTCGACTTTTAGTTTTTAATTTACCATTCTGACACGTTTTCTCTCAGAGGGTCAGACGATAAGGCCTAAAGTTAATTTTAACAATTTTCCTTTTTTTTCCACTCGTCTGTTTCATTGATTATTATAATGCTTCCTCTAAAATTAATCCTACGATCTTGTTGTACACGAAATTTACTTACATATATATATATATATATATATATATATATATATATATATATATAAATATATATACATATATATATGTGTGTGTGTGTGTGTGTGTGTGTGTATTATATACGCAGAGAGTGATAAATACAAAGAGATTGATAAATTAGATAATGCGTGCACGTAGCTTCTTTTTTTATTATTATTGTTTCAATTCCCTTTCTCAAGACATCAGGCCACGATTTAACAAAAGCGAATATTATTTGAAAACGACCTTTGACCTTCCGGCATTTCGGCTCTCTTTCCCGTTGCATGCTTTCTTTGACGAGCTGGTATAGTGCAGATAACCCCAGAATAAATGAACCGAGGCTTCGCTCGTGACCCCCGTTCAATGAAACATCGGTGAACACGTTCAAAAACCAGAGTGATTCGTGTGAGTTGGGTTAGGGTTAGGGTTAGGGGTAGGGTTAAGGTTAGGGTTAGGGTTAGGGTTAGGGTTAGAGTAAGGGTAGGGTCATGGGTTGAATGTAAAGACGCAAAACGAAAAGCTTATATATTGGAAATCAGGGGATGCAAAAACACACAACAGAAAAATCGGATATTTCTCAACATTTTCCGAGGGAGTTGATGGAAATCGGAAAAAAAACCATCTACTTTTCCTCATTCAGTGGGTGCACATTACTCATTATTTAAATTCCATCTCATTTTTCACACACACACGTGCCCATATACAGGGTGAGCCAAAAGTAGGTGGACAGTAAAAAAACAGTTTTCTTTCTTGATTTACGCAGCTTTGAAGTCTGCCTCTTACGCTTCGATAAAAAAATGTCTTTTTACTGTCCACCTACTTTTGGCTCACCCTGTATATATATATATATATATATATATATATATATATATATATATATATATATATATATATATATATGCGATGTTTTATACAAATATATGTTTAGGTATATACTCCTTATAAATTCCGAAACTGTTTCAAATTTAAAGTTGAATGAGGTTGTGTTACGATGTAACTAAATCACTAAAAAGTATACATATACATATATATATATATATATATATATATATATATATATATATATATTTATATATATATATATATATATATATTTATTTATATATATACATGTATATACATGGAAAATGAAAACATGATAAAGTAAAGCCAAAAACTATATTATTTATGTATTTATGACTTCCTCAGGTTAACGAAAAATCAAAAAGAAATAATGCGTGTCTGATTTTTTTCTTTCATTTTTTACTATCCCAGGGAAGTCTTAAAATAAAGACGAAACGTTGCTAAATGCATAAATAATATAGTTTTTGGCTTTCCTTTTTCATTTTCCATTACGTCGGATAATTTAATCCCTAGGTTTCTTTATATATATATATATATATATATATATATATATATATATATATATATATATATATATAGATAGATAGATAGATAGAGAGAGACAGACAGACAGACAGACAGACAGACAGACAGACAGACAGACAGAAACAGAAAATAAAAAAGAAATTCAATTTTTGACTATAGAAAGACTTTCGGCAGAACTCACATCTGACCATGTGTTTAACCTCATTGAGAAGAGGGTATATATATATATATATATATATATATATATATATATATATATATATATATATATATATATATATATATATAGTCATCCACATACAGACTGTTTCGCTGTATCACAGCTCTTCGGTGCGGTTAGACAGCAAGTGCCGCAAGATGGGATTGAAACTCAACATTCGAGCTGACCTTATAATATAACTATATACTATAAAAGGTAAACATGTATGTGTAAATCTACTTTTAAAATAAAATAATATATATATATATATATATATATATATATATATATATATATATATATATATATGTGTGTATATATATAATTAAAATTGACACTTCCGTCGATTTCGACGTATGAGTACCCTTCAAGGGGCTGACCGCGAATGTAATTGTGAAGCAAGTGTTGCGCAATCACTAACAACACCTATCCTGAGTCGGCATTGTTTGATTCCAATGGCAAGCAGTTAAATACGACTGGAAACAATGCCGAGATAAGCAGAGAGCACATACAGCCTATGCTATTCCGAAATGGTCACCCATTCAGTACTGGCCAGGCTCTACGTCTCTTAATTTCGGTGATCCAACGGAAACCGGCGTGTCAACGTATGAATATATAAATACAAATATAAATATAAATATATATATATATATATATATATATATATATATATATATATATATATATATATATATATATATATTAAATATGTATGTACAACTTTATTTGATTTTCATAGTAAATAGACTTCATTTAAGTCCTCTCACGTTTCTGTAAAATGTATACCTCTTTCTTTTCTAAAGGTGTGTGCCTATTAATTTGAAAAAAGTCTATAAATAAAAATAAGATCATATATATAAATACAAGTAAAATAAAAATAAATTTAAAAAATAAATAAAATAAAATAAGTAAGGAATAATAAAATAAACTAAGCAAAACTAAATAAAACAAAGTAAATGACGTATAATAAATCAAATCAAATCGTATAAATAAAATCCTATGAACCAAAAAATAAGCTAATATCAATAAGGAATAAAATAATATATATAAGAAATCAAATAATATTAATAAAAAATAAAATTTAAAAATATAAAGGACTTAGGAAGATAACTGAAACAGGAATACAAGAGGGACTACGAGAAAGAAAGCATATTGAAAAGTTTTGGAAGAAAAATTATATTTAAATAAAATTTAGCGGTTTCTAAGAATAAAAGTCTCCATGTAGATTTATTCAAATTGTATTCAAATTCAGGAATTGTGATTTGAAAGAATTAACTACTGTAGTGTCAACATTCGAGAGCGTATATATATATATATATATATATATATATATATATATATATATATATATATATATATATATATATATATATATATATATATATATATTTAAGAAAGCAAAGATTAATATTTAAAACATGAGTAACGGTGTTTGTGTCTGTCTGACTGTCTGTCTGCTTTCAAGATTAAATTAATGTTATGTATAGGCGGGTAGAACGCGTCTACTGATTAATCGAAAAAAAAAATTAAGAAAATGATATGCGACATATATATATATATATATATATATATATATATATATATATATATATACATACATCAAACGACACGCGAGACGCTATGCCGTTGAAAAGTCAGTTTCCATTGCATTGAACAGTTAGATTGAAATGCGATCCAGATGATGGGGCATCAGATCAATGAGGGGGGGGGGCGAACGCACAAAAAGTGAACGACATCATCATCACTATACGAACGGCTTAACATGGATGGGCAGGTCACCTTTCGAGATCTACAGAAAACAGGTGAACGTATAGAGCGACAGAGTTGACCCTCCGAGGCATTGGAAAAGACGAAGAAGAATGCCCCCCCCCCCCCAAAAAAAAACGGTTGAGAGACGATCTCAGTTAATTGGGTCCTTCGTTACCACGTCTAACCAGGGCCAAAAGAAGGTGGAAAGAAACAAGGGAGGGGTTCCTCCTCCAGGAGTTATCATAAACCATGCTGCTGCCGCTGCTGCCGCTGCTGCCGCTGCTGCTGCTGCTGCTGCTGATGATGATGATGATGATGATGATGATGATGATGATGATGGTGGTGGTGGTGGTGGTGGTGGTGGTGGTGATGATGATGATGATGATGATGATGATGATGATGATGATGATGATGATTTGTCAGAGAAATCATTTTGTATATTTTACCAAAATAAAGTGAACAGCATCGATGCGAAACATGAAATACAACAAACTGAAAAACTCAAATTAAAATTAATAAATGTGTGACTCTTTTTGGAAGGCGATACCAATGCAATTTTGGTTGACGACACGGTTAGGGTTAGGGGTAGGGTTAGAGTTATGGTTAGAGTTAGGATTAGGGTTATGGTTAGAGTTAGGGTTAAGGTTAGGGTTAGGTTCAGGATTAGGGTTAGATTTAGGGGTAGAGTTAGAGTTAAGGTTAGAGTAAGGGATATGGTTAGAGTTATGGTTAGAGTTAGGGTTAGGGTTAAGGTTTGGGATAGGGTTAGGGTTAGGGTTATGGTTAGGATTGGTGTTAGGGTTAGGGTTAGGGTTAGAGTTATGGTTATGGTTAGGGTTATGGTTAGAGTTATGGTTAGAGTTAGGGTTAGGGTCAGAGTTAGGGTTAGGTTTAGGGTTAAGCTTAGGATTAGGGTTAGTGTTAGGGTTAGAGTTAGGGTTAGAGTTAAGGTTAAGGTTAGGGTTAGGTTCAGGATTAGGGTTAGGGTTAGATTTAGGGTTAGGGTTAGGGTTAGAGTTAGAGTTAGGGTTAGAGTTAGGGTTATGGTTAGAGTTATGGTTAGAGTTAGGGTTAGGGTTAGGGTTAAGGTTAGGGATAGGGTTAGGGTTATGGTTATGGTTGGTGTTAGGGTTAGGGTTAGAGTTAGGGTTAGAGTTAGGGTTATGGCTAGAGTTATGGTTAGAGTTAGAGTTAGGGTTAAAGTTAGGGTTAGGGTTAGGGTTCTGGTTAGAGTTATGGTTAGTGTAAGGGTTAGGGTTAGGGTTAGGGTAAGGGTTAGAGTTAGAGTTAGAGTTAGGGTTAGGGTTAGGGTTAGGGTTTGGATTAGGGTTAGGGTTAGAGTTAGGGTTAGGGTTAGGGTTAGGGTTAGGGTTAGGGTTATAATTAGAGTTAGGGTTAGGGTTAGGGTTAGGGTTTGGATTAGGGTTAGGGTTAGGGTTAGAGTTAGGGTTAGGGTTAGGGTTAGGGTTAGAGTTAGAATTAGGGTTAGAGTTAGGGTTAGGGTTAGGGAATCATACAAGGTAAAGTTAAATAGATTAAATGAAAATATTTAAGAATTCAATAATGTTCGATTCAATACTAACGTAGTGTATGGTTCGATGCCGTTTTTTTGTTTTGCTATTATTGTAATTTCTTTAGGTATCACCGCTTTCTCAAAAGATCCCCCACCCCTAATTTCGGAGAGTGTTCTCGCCTCGTGTGATTCTCTATCAAACGTTGTCGTTAACAAAAATGTAATTGGATTGCCTTTAAAAAATCTATTTCTTACACACAATGCTTTAAGCAAACTACAACACTTTTTTATATAAATGTGTATTTTGATGTGTTACATTTATATAGTTTTTTTTGTATATATTTTGAACTGTCTTACTGGCAACATGTCTACATTAATTGTGTACCGAGTAGTTCTTTGTTGAGAAAAGTATTTGTCTTTCTCATTCTTTGAGTGTTTGTGGAACGAAATCCTGTCAGACCCGTACTTGTTGGTTTTGTGGCTAATTATGTAACGTTACTGCGTGTCGCGTGACTTCCTGAACACGTTAGCTTAAATTCTTACTGTAATATACCAACGGGGAATTTTCAGATTTTCTACTTAATATAACCTTACGTGGAAAATTCCGTTTCTACGTCATTTTCACACACCCAGGTCTAAATATTGCTACAGTTATTGCTATCAAAGTGTAGTATCTGTTCCGATGGATACTGAACCCCATAGACTGGTATTGTCTTGGCCTTCGGTGCTTGATTTACGCCGGTCTATGGGTCTGTCCTGTGCAGTTCTAGGAGGTCCACCCTCCCAGGCTTCGCCTCCCCTCTTTGGGGAGGAGTAAGTTTATTGCTTACTGCCTGAGGCGCCCCTACCGGGGAATGCCGACGGGGCTGCCCAGGCAATTTTTAACCCCCACTTTCCCG
This sequence comes from Sepiola atlantica, assembly GCA_963556195.1. Classification (NCBI taxonomy): domain Eukaryota; kingdom Metazoa; phylum Mollusca; class Cephalopoda; order Sepiida; family Sepiolidae; genus Sepiola; species Sepiola atlantica. The sequence continues at coordinate 80,029,228 of OY744534.1, read as the reverse complement.
ACCCGACCTTGGGTCACATCTTACTTGTGGAAGTAAGATAAAAACTGGCCTTGTGCCTAACTCATGGAGAGATATAAATCCATACTCGTTGTCTGTGGCGAGAAAACATGTCTTTTTAGCAACTGTTAAATATATATTTTATTATGATGAAATGCGTGCTTCGTCACAAACTAAATCCACATATATTTAATTTACACAGGGTCAACAAGTAACTATTTATTTATCTACCTCCCACAGCGGTAAGATGTGACACAAGGTCGGAAAGTGGAATTTGAAAAGCCAGCGCCCGAGAACTTGAGCACTCTGGCCATTAAAAATTGCCTGGGCAGCCCCGTCGGCATTCCCCGGTAGGGGCGCCTCAGGCAGTAAGCAATAAACTTACTCCTCACCAAAGAGGGGAGGCAAAGCCTGGGCGGGTGGACCTCTTAGAACTGCAGAGGAAAACCCCACAAACCGGCGGAATCAAGACCCGTAGGCCAAGACGACACCGGTTTATAGGAGGTAGTATCCATCGGAACAGATACTACACTTTGATCTTGGCCCAAACTGGGTCAACCAGTAACGATTAAGTCTATAACTATACTTTAAAACTTTTGAAATCATCTGATAAACATCGTGGGATAAATCTACTGATATAACCACAAGATACCCATCAAATGTATCCTTTTGTTTATCACACTGATACTCTAGCGCCGTGGCTAAATTAATCTGGCATCGTGAAACAGCTGTAGATCTTTCCGGGACGATTAATTCTCCCATCAATCATCCTGATAGCCGTACGCCGGCCTCTACTTATCCAGGTATCGATTTATTATCGATATCACAGGCGCATGTCTGCCCTCACCTCAACTTGGTTATAAATACGGAACTACGTGTATCCCATGGGAGATTTCTTACCTCTCCACGAGTGGCCTTGTTCGTTAATGCGACCCAATAGTTACAGAGGTGTCTATGAATTTTTCCATCAGTAGATATTGTTATTTCTGAAATCTTTAAGATAGAAAAGATGGAAAGATATACACAAGAAAACTATCAGAATTCGAAGAAGAAAATTCACAGAAACATATGATCTTTGAAATAAACGAACGCTTGTATGTCTCGAGAGTGAATTCTGTGTAGACTTATATCCGTCTATGCAGAAAATAAGTCAGTGTTGTGGCTTTAGATGATCGAAAATAAATAAGACAACAAGGAGGTAGTTAACAAGAGTATGCATTTACAGAAAGGTTTTGCACGAGACTGTGCCTGGATTGGTCATAGCGACTATCTTTGTTATCACCATAATCACTAGTCATAGTGTCAAGAAGACCACTTCACCCTTTCAGACGATAGAGATACGAAAAATAGATATCTAGAACTGATTGTACTTAACACCATTATCCGTTGCGCCGCGTTTCAATGTAAACTAAACAAACGGTTTAATTTAGAAATTTCTTTAAAGATTCTCAAGTTCGATATAAAGATTCCCGAGTTCGACAGATACACCTGAAGAAGGTCAAAGCTTACATCGGCGAGAATGACATTCAAGATGAGAATAGTAGTCCGAATAATCCAAATGATTAAAAATTATCAATCTTTTTTTTTTAAATCCTGAAACACGCTCGTTCTTTACAAAAGTCAAACTTAATATCTAAGAATTATTTTTTTTAAATATTTCGAAATTTGCTTTTGAGACAGAGAGAGAGCAAAGATAATTTATTTAATAGTGGTGGTGTGTAGAGTTCGTCTGTCTCTCTTTCTTCTTTGGCCGAAAAGAAATAAGAAAGCAATAATGTCATTGACAAGAGTATGCATTTACAGAAAGTACTGAGGTAATGTGTTGGCCTGGATTAGACATAACGAACCTCTATGTTACATTCATTATTTATAGTGTCAGGAAGAGTCCATGTAGTGAGGCAATAGGGTAGATCAGCATAACAATCACTTTATCCTTCTTTACTTTATCAAAGTTTGTATGATCTACATGTGTGCGGTTAAGGGTATAATGGTGACGGACTATTGGTTGGTTGTTTTGTTTTACGGCATATCAACCTTTTTGAGTTATTTAATGCCAAATCCGGTAATTTTGGTAAAAGTTTTTATGCTTCAAGTTCTTTATATCTTCAAATAGTTATTCATGGTGTTTGGTTTATTTGTTTTGTGTTACGGCATATCAACCCTTTTTTAAGTTATTTAATGCCGAATCCAGTCATTTTGGTAAAAGTTTTTATGCTTCAAGTTTTTTATATCTTCAAATATTTATTCTGAAGCTGCGGAGAGACCACTTCTGGATTGGTCATCACAACTGTCTATTTTTAGTGTCGGGAAGAGTCCATGTAGTGGGACAATAGGGGAGATCAGCATAACAGTAACATTATATTTGTTTAGTTCATCAATGTGTGTATGATCCACATGTGTGCGGTAGATGGTATAATGGTGACGGATTATTGGTTGGTTGTTTTGTTTTACAGCATATCAACTCTTTTGAGTTATTTAATACTAAGAGTCACTACTTATCAAGGCCAAAAGGCTACTCGAGGATAAGGGTTAATAAGTGTTTTAGGTTGACAATGTGACAACACCGTGATGATGTGTAACAATGGTTGAAATTAGGAAGAACTTGATTGTTTTAGAGTACGGCTCAACAAAAGATTCCCGAGTTCGACAAAGTACACATGAAAAACGTCGGAGGTTACATCGGCCGAAATGCTGTGATAAAAAAAAACCCAAGAAAATTCTAAAGGTCGGTGTTCCTGATCACAAAAAGTGTCATTTAATGGAAAGTTCTTTGCAAAACGTCTGAGGAGATTACTTCTGGTTCATTTATTATTGCGTGAATATATATTTTAAATCTTGTTTTGACTCTCTGTGTTACTATCCAATCTTATAGGAACAAAAGCTTTGCTCAGACACTCTGGATTTAACAAATTGTTAATGGGACACTTTGCGTTTTCTATTAAAAAAATGGTAGGGGTCTGGGGCTATTTTATTTGACGACCCTGGTTTCAAAACATCAAATACGTTGAAAGTAATTCAAATAATGGTTCCTGTGCGCACTGGCAGTAATATATTCAGAGTGTACCATAGCTCACAGTTTAACTCTGTTAGAATTGTAAGGGTATACAACTCTCAATAGCAACAGTTGATCACTAAAATATAACGGAAGCGACCCACGAGACGTATTTCCTGTATAGTATACAGGGGGATTTCCTGTATAGTATACAGGGGGATTTCCTGTATAGTATACAGAGGGATTTCCTGTATAGTATACAGGGGGATTTCCTGTATAGTATACAGGGGGATTTCCTGTATAGTATACAGAGGGATTTCCTGTATAGTATACAGGGGGATTTCCTGTATAGTATACAGGGGGATTTCCTGTATAGTATACAGGGGGATTTCCTGTATAGTATAGAGGGGAATTTCAGAGATGATAAATCTAATACTGTCACAATCAGCCCTTGAGTATCGGTACACTCTACGATGAAGAAGGTAATTCGAGGTCTTCTTTGACTAGAATTTGAGCTTAATTTAGACAACTAATGATCGGAGGATCCCAGACAAGATAGAACAGTAGATCTACATTGTTTAGCGTAAATTTCCAGAAAAATATAATGCATTATATACACGAGTGAGTTTTCAACGGAGTCAGCTCATATACAATAGAAAAATAATGACAGAACATTACTATGTCATCAGTTATATTAGATTGCACTAGCAATTTTACGTTGTGATAATTAAAGCCACTACATATATTACTGTCAGCAGAAAATGAAGCAGACAACATCTTTAATATTACTGTATTGCAGGGTGCTCTTCAAGCCACTACAATGTCTCACAATTTTCATTCGACGGTGATCGGAAATAAGCTGTTAGAAGTTCTAATGGTCAAAAGTGGCAAGCATGCTGGATTGTTTAGGAATGGAGTTAAACACACAATTCGTTTGATGCAGAACGAGACAGACGTACTAAAGTGTAGTCCGAAAATTACCAGCAGTAAAACCATTTCTCTTCTTTCTTCTTTTAGTCGTGTTCTCTCTCTCTCTTTCTCTCTCTCTCTCTCTCTCTCTCTGCCCAAATCATATACTAGAATAAACCCAAGAACTACATATTAATGCCTTTGTATTAATAATAAGCTGTCAGAAGTTCTAATGGTCAAAAGTGACAAGCTTTAAAAAGTGAAGGTAGAAAACCAAAGTCAGAAAAAAACATGTGATGGCAGATTATGCTGGATTGTTTAGGAATGGAGTTAAACAAACAATTTGTTTGATGCAGAACGAGACATACGTACTAAAGTGTAGTCCGAAAATTACCAGCAGTAAAACCATTTCTCTTTTTTTTTCTTTTAGTCATGTTCTCTCTCGCTTTCTCTCTTTCTCTCTTTCTCTCTCTCTCTCTCTCTCTCTCTCTCTCTCTATATATATATATATATATATATATATATATATATATATATATATATATATATATATATATATATATATATATATATATATCAAACTTTCAACCTTCAGATGACTGTCACTTAGAACTGAATTATACTTAGTACTATATCTACTGCGCCACGGGTCCTTGCGTCCAGATTCCCGAGTTCGACAGAAAGATCCTTGAGTTCGACAAAGTACACCTGAGGAAGCTCGGAGGTTATATCGGCCGAAACGTTGTGATACAAACACCCAAGATGAGAACAGTAGTCCGAATATACCAAATTCTACGACTTATATCTCTGTTCGTGATGTGGCCAACAGGGCAACACGTACTGACAACCCTATCCCTAACCCAAACCCTAACCTTAACCCTAACCCCATTCTGCTTGTATTTGATACTAGAATAAACCCAAGAACTACATACTTATGCCTTTGTATTAATAATTTATAATTAAGAAGAATGAAACAGAACATACGTACGAAAATGGAGTTCTAAAATTATCATCTGTAAAACATTTTTGCTACCGTATTCTTTCTATTGTGTTTAATATTATATTCCATGAATATATTAATTATTTGTACTTAATAAGAATTGGTTGGGAGTAGAACGAAACAGACATACGAAAATGGAGTCCTAAAATTATCAGTAGTAAAAGTTGGTTTTTCCCTCTCCTATTCTTTCTCTCTGTTTCTGCCTAATATTATATACAATAAATAGACTAAAAAACAATATAGTTATGCGTTTGTGTTTATTATTTGTAATATACAAAAATTTGCTAGGAGCGAAAAGAGACAAAGGTACGAAAATGTAGTCTTAAAATTACCATAAGTAAATTTTTTCTCTCCCTGTCCTTGTCACTCCTCTGTCTCTCTGCCTAAACAAATATACCAAAATGTTACCCAGAAACTATATATATTTACCTTCATGATAATTATTTGTAATTAAAAAGAATACGTTAGGAGCGAAACGAAACAGGCGTGCGAAAATGTAGTCCTAAAATTACAATCACTAAATTATTTATCGCCTTTTACTTGTGTGTCTCTCTCTCCCTCTCTGCCTAAAGCATATACCAAAAACAAACTTAATAAACATGTATTTACACCTTTGTATAAATTATTGGTTCGAATACTACTTGGTGTAAAACTCTTTATGTTTACCGTTCTATCTCTACAGAA
>OY744534.1:80011146-80018646 GCA_963556195.1 Sepiola atlantica | reverse complement strand
AAGATTGCAGTATGAAAGCCAAAATTCAACATTTGAAAACATATATAATTTAGAAGATTGAGGGTAAAAAATGGCCCGATTTCGTTATTTTAATTCCGTTTAAGTGCGCTCCGTCTACGATTTGAACTCAACATCTCACTATTGGATTTACGTCATTTTTAAGCACTTTCCTATCCTGCTTTCACGAAACTATTTCTTCTCCATCTAAATCTCCTTCCATTGGACACCTTATCAACGGACAATTATCATCTGGACAAACCCCATATCTTTTTACACGAACTTTTTTTCACCCTCCATTTTCTTAATGATATATTTTTTCAAATGTTGAATTTTGGCTTTCATACTGCCAACTTTTATATCTGTATAATTCCTCTGATGACAAGATCTCGATCGTTAGAAATCCCAAATGTGCTGCGATTTGATGTTAACGGCTATGGTTCGTTCGAAAAGAGAACGCAAACATTGTTTTCATTTCAAAATGTAACCAATCTTTTAAATTCAAACGAAAAAAACTAAGGCTTTGCAATTACTCTATTTTTTTTACGGTTTCGTTTATATTTTCAACCCTAACACTTCGGCACTGTTTTGTAAAAAGAAAGAAACACGATCCAATTTATACTGAAACTGAACTTTATTCAATATTAAAAACAGATAAGAAAAAACAAGACATAATTAAAAGAAATAGTAAAATTGTGTGTGTGTGTTTTTCTGCGTTAAAACATCACGTCGTTTCATTTGTTTTTATTTGAAATTTAGTCTGGACATTTTTTTCAACTTCATCTGATGACTACAAATTGGTGAACTCCATGCAAACACGCATGAATAGAATGTAGAATTGTTCGGTGTCAAATTTCTGACTGAGCCAACTCATACTGCAGACGAATGATGAGCTTAAAGTAAAGCAAGAGTTGCGCAATCACAACCGCATTTCTATTGTGATCGATGCAGCATTTTATGAATCGTCTTGATTTGAGTATTTCAATTACGTTGAAGAAGCCTGTCAAAATTTGTTTTATATTCAAAGCCAAAGGATTGGTATTTTGACCAAATCCGAAATCTTGCAAGTCGTTGTCAATGATGTTCTTTATTTTGAAGAATAGTTGTTGTCTTTGAGTGAATTCTTGCATTATATATCCTTATTCTTAACCCAACGCCAGAACTTTTTCCTCGAGCTAATACTTCGGTGTGTTCGGGTTATTCGCAGATTCCATATTCTGACCAAACCGAAATGTAACTAGGATGGCCATCAATTCAATCTGTCTACGTGCATGCGTAGAAGGTCTATATGTCTTTTCTCTCTTGTCGGGCCGGTTTGTTTTATTTATCCAGCGAGTATGGTTAGTATTTGATTGACAAATGTTGTCAGGGTTTTAGCAAAACAATGTAAAAAAGAAACAATACGCCTTCTTTTGTTCGGCGGCAGTATTAGAAGTTTGCATTTATAGCTGGGAATGCGGCGGCCATTTTGTTAGGGTGGTGGATAGAGTTTGTATTGTGTGGATCGCGATAGAAGAAGAAAAAGAAAAAGAAAAAAAAGAAAAAGAAGTAGAAGGAGAAGAGCGAAAAGAAGGATGAGGAGGAAGAAGAGAGTGTGATGATTAATAAAAAGAACGAAGATAAAACGATGAAAAATATGAGAAGACTGAAAAAGAATCAGATTAATAAAAAAAAGATGGATATGAAGATATGTACAAAATGAAATAGATAGATGGGAACTGAATCAGAGATAGATAAATGGATAGATCGATAGATATATAGATAGATAGATACATAGATAGATAGATAAATAGATAAATATTTATATATATATATATATATATATATATGAAGCAATCCAACAAAAGATATAAGCGTCAACTAATATCTTATAATTAGTGAAACATCCGGATAAAAAAACTGAAGCTCAATATACTGGATAGAGCATTAATATTATAATATAAAATGAAGTAATAAAATAAGGTGTCAATCAAATTTTATTAGAATTCAAAGTTCATGCAAAGCATCCTTAAGTCCTTAGCTCATGAACTTTGAATTCTAATAAAATTTGATTGACACCTTATTTTATTACTTCATTTTATATTATAATATATATATATATATATATATATATATATATATATATAGATATATATATATATATATATATATATATATATATATATATAGATATATATATATATATATATATATATATATAGAGAGAGAGAGAGAGAGAGAGAGAGAGAGAGAGTGGCTCCATAGCATCGAGGGAACTTTAACACGATATGCCGAGTACACAGTCGGCACTGTTAATACTGCAAGCCATCTCCTTCTGATGAATACGTCCATGAATGAGGTCAACTTGTTAGAAGGTTGCTAGCCAAATTTACAATTGAATTGCAATTAGAGCAAATTGTCTGCACAGGTGATGGTAGAACGACTGTGACACCTGCGATTAACTATAGCAACGATCGCATAGGCTCAAATAAATAACACCAATCGTTGTGCGAGATGTAAACATTATTATTATTAAAAGGCGGCTGTTATTTCGAGTGCGTTTGGCCGTCTTTACTCTCCCAGTGAGATAATTGCGCGCCAGGACGCGTCCCCTGATATTTTATACGTCTCTGTCAGGACCGGCGGCACAGTTATAAAAGTGGGGGTGGGGCGGTTAAACACATTCATATATAACTTCATTATTGATGACCGTAAAGGGGGGGGGGGTGCAAGTAAAAAAGTGGGGGGGGGGCTTGGGCCCCCCTGCCCCCCCGGTGTCGCCGTCCATGTCTGTGCATTATATTCAAAACACGGATCCTACTTTAGATGTTCGTTGTGTTCAAAAGATCGTCGGTAAGCGTAAAGATTCGACGCAGGGACAGATTGTTTGAAAAAGGCGATAATAATTGTTTTGTTTTTTCTTTAATGCTGACATACTGAACGTTTCTGAGTTAAAATAAACTTAGTATTACGCATGAAATCTGACGAAAAACACTTTTTAAATGAGTAAATGTACTAGTATCATCGGCGTTTTTTTCCAAAATGGCGACATGATCGATCGAAACTAGGTCATTAGCTAAAAACGGAATGATATTACGTGTTATTTTTCTATTAATACGTTATACTAAATTGATTTGAACTCCAAAACGTTAAACATATTATAATCCTCACTTTTTCCAAATCATTCATCTGCCATTTGATAGATAAACATGAACCTTTTACTGAGTGTCTAACTAGTCTTATCGCCAAATGAATATGGTAGGGGTAGTTTAGTCACTGATTATACGACCATGCGACATAAAACACTGACTTACAATATATACAATATGACTGCCAACTCGTAGTGAACTTTAGGAAAAATATTCCTGAGTTTCTCTAAAAGGGGTCGAGGCAGCTGTCGGGGTTTGGTTGCAAAAGGCAATGCTTCCTTAGCGACCCAACCAATAGGTTTGGCAACAATATGTAATAAGGCAGAGAACGGATTTCTCTGCTGGAACAACCATCCAGTGTCTGATCTATAGTGAGTCAAATAGCGCACTACCACTGGTCACCACGAACCTCTAGAATACAATAACACACACACCCGGTGAAAGGTAGAACCTCAATTTATAGGCTTGTAACTAACCCCTACTCTCATTCCTGAACATACATAAATATAACCTATAATCTCAGCTAATGTTGGTCAGGGCCTCACCCCATCCTGTTCAGTCTTTCATTAACTTCGGTTGATTGAGGACGTCGGAATGGGGTAATACCAGTCGAGGATTCGTTCACGACAATCAGTTCGACAGGAACTGGGCCATTACGGTTGCCTTTCACCTGTCGGACTGAGGTATACTGTCTTGGTTTGCTCTAGGATGTGCACCCTCACAGATCTTGCCTCCCCTCTTTGGGGTGGAGTAAGTTTATTGCTTACTGCCTTAGGCGCCTTGACCGGGGAATACCGACGGGGCTGTCCAGGCTATGTTTTCTAGGCCAGAATACTCCTTCTTTACAGGCGCTGGCTTGATTTTTCCCCCACTTTCCGACCTTGTGCCACACATTGCTGCGGTGGGAAGCAATTAAATACCTGGTCATATCTCCACCCCACCAGAAGGCCGGCACCCGCAATTAGTATGTATCACTTCTTTTTCTTTTTTGCTCCACATAACAGTATACAGTATTGTTCACCTTCGGTCAGCTCGCCTGTGCACAGCGCCACATAGGCATGTTATAAATGCGAAACCAATACACAAATCTCAGGTCTCTATCTCCAGTGGTTGCCCTTCCCCGAGATTCTACTTCATAATATATTAACTTTAGACACGATGATAAAAGCTGGGTCTATAGTTTAAGTATTAATAAAATTGAGACAATCGCTCGACCGGAGTTGAAACACGGCGAGCCGAACCTACCATCTGCAACCAATTCCGCTTCTTATTTTTCATCCCACTAGGGTGTCTACCCTCTTCGGCAAACGAATCGTTGTGGCTGAGAGACTTGTTTAATCACCAATAGTCTTACGGGTTGTAATACTGATTTTCGATGCATACATACAAACAGATTAAAATCAGTAAACAGATCCGCTTAGTCTGATAAATCGACGCCCGTCGTACGTAGACATTCGCGAATGGCACTCTGTAAGAAAAAAAACAAACTAGGATGTAATCAATAAGTTTAATGAAACGAGCGTCAATCAGTTTCCTTATCTGTAAAAATGGCGTAGATATATTTTCGCCGTTCGCAAACTCGGCCACTGATTTTTTTTTTTATATTTGTTTGGAGGCGTTTCGTTTCGTATGTAATGATCCTTAATTCCGGCTTTTGTGCGTACTATTATTTTTTTAAATTCTTTTCTTTGTTTTTTTCTGTATTCTTTGTGGTTCTTCTTGTTTTCTTGTTTAGATACATTTATATCAATGTCAGCTTGGGAAATGGTAAGTGTGTTAATTTTTCTTTCTTGTTCACGAATACTATTATTTTTAGTTTCTCTTTTGTCTTAGATTTTTAGGGGTTTTATTGTTTGTTTATACTAAACTTTTGGTTTTTGATAAAACTTTCTTTTTTTTTCGTGTTTTTACGAAGAAGTAAAAATAAAATATAAGTATAACAATACCAAGAAGGGTACCCTTTCTTAAGATGCGTCCATTCAATTTGCGCGTTTAGCGATGATGATCCAATGTCAAACATAAGCGTGACACACCCATGGACAATCGACGAACGGGCAGACGTAGATAATCATGTCCAAAATTGTTTTCAGACTCTACGGTGAAAAACGAAAATGATATTTCAAACTTAAACGTGACAGACACACGACGGACATATATTATTGAGGCTTATGTGCAGTTAAAATAAGATACGTCCGTTAAATCTTCGCGTTTAATGAAAAAACTGGTATCAAACTTTAGCGTGACAGGCGGAATATTTTGTTATAGAGGTGCATCGGCGCACGTAAATAAGATACGGCCGTACAATCTACGCGTTCTATGCGTTTAATGATGAAAACATATTTCAAACTTTAGCGTAGGAGATGAAATTGCTATTTCAAACTTAAGCATGATAAATCCGTAGACGGGCAGACGCTATTATAGATAGGGTTTGGCGTGTCTAAAATAAGATGTGTCCGTTAAATGTACGAGTTTTATTTTATTTTATTTTTTTTGGTACTGATATCGATCCTGAACCAGTTTTAGTGAGGTTCGACTCGGAAGCGTTCGGCTGTCCTACGCAAACGCCCGAGATTTGACGAGCCGATTTGTACCAGGCGACAATTTTGATACGGTACTGCGTCCTATGATAATAATGTTTTGCTTGTTTTTTTTTGTGTGTGTTGTTAGGGTTAGGGTTCAGGGTTCAGGGTTTAGGGTTAGGGTTTAGGGTTAGGGTTAGGGTTAGGGTTAGGGTTAGGGTTTAGGGTTAGGGTTAGGGTTGAAAATATTTATTTGTTAACATTAATTTCGCTCTGTTTTGCTTGTTTTATTTGTTTTGTTGTTTAAAAATTTCTTGCAACTATAACTAAAAATTATAGAACGCAGCAACGTATCAAAATAAAAAATAAAAAATTATTTGATAACAGTGACTTCGCTATGTTTTGCTTGTTTTGTTTGTTTTGTTGTTTCTTTTAGAAAATTTCTTGAAAATATAACTTACAATCACAGGACGCAGCACCGTATCAAAATTGTCGTCTGGTACCATTCGGCTCGTCAACACTCGGGCGTTTACGTAGGACAGCCGAACGCTTCCGAGTCGAACCTCGCGAAAACTGGTTCAGGGTCGATATCAGTACTATTTTGTTGACATAGTTCACCCCAAACAAGACAGGCCGCCACTGTAGACGTAAGGGGCTACTAAGAAAAAGGGTAAAAGTTTTTTTTTTGGAGGAGGGGGGGGGGGTAGTCAACCTAAATTAGGAGCTGCGCAACGAGATGCTGTTTACATTATTTTTTAATTTCTGCATGTCAGTACCGTCAGAAAAACAGAAAGTAGGTAGGGAGTTCCAGAGTCCAGCAGCACGAGGAAAGAAGCTTTTGGAGTAGAAAGCTCTTCGGCATCTGGGGACCTCCACAGTGTATGGATGGGATTTGGCAGATTGTCGGGTTGGTCTAGTGAATGTATGTCGTGGGGGCACCAGAGCACCAAGCTCATCAGAGCACAATCCATTGAAGTACTTGTAAAACAGGCACAAGAAAGCAACATTGCGGTGATGGGACAGGGGCTGGAGCTTGGTGGATAGTGAGGGACCTATCAAGTTGGCGACTCTTTTTTGGACAATGCCGAAAATATTTCAAAACTTGAACGTGACAGACTAAACTGATATTTCAGATGTAAGCGTGACAGACTGAATGAAAAACACATCCAATTATAGAGGAGCTTGGCGCGGCGAAAACGAGATGCGTCCATACAATTTTCGTTTATTTATGAAAAATTTAGTTCAAATTTTAGCGTGACAGGCGAAATTATTATTTAAAATAAACATTAAACTTTACAAAACGCGCAATAACGATTAGTGAAGAACAACTAGTTTAAAAAGTTAACGACTCTCACTATAAAATCGGTTAAAGTTTTAAACTTTCTTTTTGCCTCCTTTTTCTTCGTTCTCCCTCCCCTGCTTCTGCTCCCTGTTCCCTCCTTCTTCTACTCCTCTCCTTTTTTATTTTCCTTCTTCGTCTTTGCTCCCTTTTTTTTTTCGTGCTTCTTTTTATTCATTTTTATCTTTTTTACATTCTCCGCCTCCTCTACATGCTCTCACTGGTGCTACCACATCCGGCTGTCTGAAGATACAAAAATGCACCAAACATTGATTTCATTGTTTTTTCTTTTTTTTCCCTTTGCGAAACTCGATTATGTTCTGCAAAGCTTAAAACAAAACCATTTTTCCTCAACAAAACAACCAAACAAAAGACAATGGATAAACATTTGAAGATATAAAAAACTTGAAGCATAAAGATGTTTACTAAAATGACCGGATTCAGCATTAAATAACCTGAAAACGGTTGATGTGCCGTAATACTAAACAACAAAATCAAACACCATCGAATAAAGGGT
>OY744534.1:79976146-80006146 GCA_963556195.1 Sepiola atlantica | reverse complement strand
ATGATGATGATGATGATGATGATGATGATGATGATGATCTATATATTCGTAGACTCATAGATAGATTGATAGATCGATAGATGAATACATTGATCGATCAATAGATAGATCGCGAGATCGTTAAATAAATAGATCGATAGATAAGTTAATAGATAGATTGATCTGAACAGAAAAGGGCACATGTTGGTAAATTGATAAATATACACACATTCATACATCTGAAAAACTTACTTGGCACAAACTAAGTAGGTGTGTTTATACCAGTCGGGGATACGTCCTCGACATCAGACTGACAGTGACTTTGTTGCTGTCAAGCTATTGTACTGTTCAGTTTTAGTAAATCCATCCTCCCACGCTTTTTTTTCTTTCTTTCAGATGAGGTTAGTTCATTGCTAATCGCCTGAGGCGCCCCTACCATGGAATGACGACAAAGTTACTCGAGCATGTATTGTAGGTCAGAGCGCGCTTCTTCTTCTTTTCTTCTTCTTCTTCTTTTTCTTCTTCTTTTCTTCTTCTTCTTCTTTTTCTTCTTCTTTTCTACTTCTTCTTCTTTTTCTTCTTCTTTTTTTTCTTCTTCTTTTCTTCTTCTTCTTCTTCTTCTTCTTCTTCTTCTTCTTCTTCTTCGTCTTCTTCTTTTTCTTCTTCTTCTTCTTCTTCTTCTTCTTGCGTATGTATTTATAGACCGTCAGCTCAGTTGCAGCAAGCCAGCCCAGAGTTTCATCGTTCAGGTTAATAATGTCCAGACTGCAATTTAGTGGCTGGTGTTTGGGGCAGCTAATGATGACGTGTTCCACAGTCTGCATGGGGTCCTCATTTTCGCATTGAGCACCATTGGAAGGGATGAAGACAGCCTCCACGTGGACCCCTCTGCGAGTAACTAAAGAGTATATGCTTTTAAATGAAACAAATGTCTTCAAAACGTCTAGAGACCCCAGCTTGAGCGCTGGCGCTTCTCCAGCTCAACGTCGAAGGCCTCACTATCGCCAAGACCGCGCTAATTTTTCTGGCTTTCCACACCTGAAAATGAGGTAAATATAAATATTCTGACCTTGTGTCTAACCTCCTTGAGAGAAGGGGAATAAACATACATCTGAAAAAATAGTTGGCATAAAGGTAAATATATTGATATATCAGTATATTACTAAAACGCTAATGTATTTTATGTCCCCATGCGCATCTTTCATCTGTATATTAATCTTTTAGATAGCGGGAGGAGGAAGTACGAATTGTGTAAATAATCAGAGATGTACTGGGAGTAGGCGAATGATGTAAATAATAAATATATATTAACCTAAAAATGCATGACGTCAAGATTTTTATTTTTTTTTCATTACTTTAATAAAAAAAAACATCGATGATATCCACGTGACAGATATTTCAATTACCGACAGCGAAAATAAAAAAAACAATGTGTAACGAAAAGAAGTCAGTGCTAAATATGATAGCTAATTTTATTAATTATATAAAAAGGTGTTTATAATTAAATATAAAAGTATTTTCTAAAAATAATTTAAATACTACCGATAATCTTGTAAATATTGTAGTTAGTTATTAATGCACTAGAAATAGATAAGTCAACGTACTTCCGGTGACTCGGGCAAAACGGAAGTCACTTGAATTTACTGATATAAAAAAGTATAATGTAAGAAAAGAAATATAAAATAAGGAAAAATAGATGGCTAAACACCCGAAGAAAAATGGAAATTATTGAGTGAAACAACAAAGGACGGTCAGTTAAAATATATATTTTAATACAGGAATATTTAGATTAATAATTATAACTGATGATGAATGACTAGAAATACAAACAGGTAAAAAACATAGATGCATATATGTTACCACAAGGATGTAATAACATCATAGTTCTATATATAAAAAAACAGATAGAATCTTGATAATGAGTACTGATTGTAATCTAGGATCTGCTCGCCTAGTTTTTCATTGCTTTTTGCTTTTTTGCTTTGTTTTTTTATAATTAGCACTGAAGATAGCCACACCAAGAAATAAATGCAGAGGAGCAATTCATAAATATCTTGGTGTAAGCGGAAACAATTGTATGCTGAATAAAAAACAAGTTTTAGGAAATGACGTGAATCTGTCCTTTATAACATTGCTATGGTATAAAATTGAATATAAACAATATTAAGTATATATATATATATATATATATATATATATATATATATATATACAAATATATATACATATATATATATATACATATATATATATATATATATACATACATATATATATATATACATATATATATATATATATATACATATATATATATATATATATATATATATATATATATATATATATATATATGATTTATATTCATATTTACTTTTTTATATTTAAAATATAAATTTTATAACATAAAGCAATTGCAATGGCTCAATAGTGTGAGGCTAGAGCTATGGTATGAAATAGTTTTATTAAATTTAAACCATGTCAAATGTTAGGAAGAACAGATTCAGATCATTTCACAATTTTTTTTTACTTCCAGCGTATAATTATATCGACTTACGACTAAGATATTTGTAAAATGCTCCTATGTCCGATGAATTTACTTCCAGGGATGTAATCCTCACTGCTTATATATAAAACAAAGAAAAACAAACATAAACAAAGGCAAGTAAAGCCTGGATTACAATCCGTACTCATCATTATCACTATTCACTTCATTCATAATGGTGCTGTTGACTCCTATATATATATATATATATATATATATATATATATATATATATATATATATATATATATGCAAAGTTCCGCTCGAGCGTCGATCACTCTCCTGCCCCCGCCTCTCGGTTAAGTGTACGTTAATTTCAGTTACTTTCTGTGATGATTTCTCGCGCCCACGTGGGCATAGACGTTAGGATCGTGCTTCTAGACTGAATCTAGTAACCGTGTTCGATCCCCTGTGACCGCGTGCAACCACCACCCATGCACTAATTAGGGTTAAAAATCCGAAACGATATCGTCTGTAGGTTCACAAACACTTTAATACTTAAAAATATTTACAGTATATATATATATATATATATATATATATATATATATAGAGAGAGAGAGAGAGAGAGAGAGAGAGATAGATAGATAGATATATATACATATATATATATAATATATAAATATATATATAATATATATAAATATATATATATATATAAATATATATAAATATATATATATTTATATATATATATATATAAATATATATAATATATATAAATATATATACATATATATATATATATATATATATATATATATATATATATATACACACTAACTTCAGTACGAATCATATTACTGGTTTTAGTTGAAATCGGGATACGTGTAAATAATGGGAACCCAGTATTTCAGTACTTCCGGAGTCTATCCCGAGTATTTACGGAGATTCTCAAGTCAGTTATGAGTAGTCTCATGTCTGAAGACTGGCAATACGAATAAAAAGGCGCGGTTATATATTTTCCTGAGTCAGACAGACGATACAAAATTTGAAAGACACGAAAAAATTTAAAAAGCAGACGACACTACAGCATACGAATACAAAAAATCAGATTAGGTTAGGGTGAGGTAAGGGATTGGTATTTGAGTTTTTTAAAAATAATCCCTAACCCAAAATAAAATAATAAAGTTGAAATAACTTCCTAAGCTTTTTTAAATAAATACTTTTGATTCACTTACTTATTAAACAAAGAATATTTAACCCATTCGGGGGGGGGGTGTAGGAGGCGTACTGGATTCTAACTTTAATTCAACACTAAAAAAACGTTGCTCACTTCTAAGCAAACAAAAAATTGTTTCAGATAAATGAATCATTTGAAAAAAAAAACCAACAGTGTATTCCCTGTTCGTCGATCTTTTGCGTCAATATTCGGATGTGACTTGACATTCTCCGTCAATACTCGGGACTGATTCCATAAGTACTGAAATCTTTTGGATATCTATTCATTCCACGTATTGAAATCGGAGCGCAAGAAATATTTGAAAGATATAAAAACATACTGCTATGCTGGAAACTGAAGTTACGGGCTTAGAAATCGCGTTTAGAAAAATTAAGGCGACGCAGACAGACGGACAGACAGACATACAGACAGACAGACAGACAGACAGACAGACAGACAGACAGACAGACAGACAAGCAGCGACAGAAAGAGACATAAGCAGATATAGGAAGAAAGGAAGGGGTATGAAAATAAAGATAGATAAATAGATACATAATGCTAAGTGTATACATCAGTAGAGAGAGAGAGAAAGAGAGAGAGAAAGAGAGAGAGAGAAAGAAAGAGAGAGAAAGAGAGACAGAAAAAAGAGAGAGACAGAGAGAGAAAAGGTGAAAGAGAAGAACAGAGAGAGAAAAAAAGAGAGAGAGAAAGAGAGAGAGAAAAAAAGAGAGAGAGAAAGAGAGAGAAAGAGAGAGAAAGAGAGAGAAAGAGAGAGAGAAATAGAGAAAGAGAGAGGGAGAGAAAGAGAGAGAAGGAGAGAGAGAGAAAGAGAGGGAGAGAAAGAGACAGAGAAATAGAGAGAGAGAAATAGAGAGAAAAAGAGAAAGAAAGAGAGAGAGAGAAAGAGAGAAAGAGAGAGAGAAAGAGAGAGAAAGAGAGAGAGAAAGAGAGAGAGAGAAATAGAGAAAGAGAGAGAGAAAGAGAGAGAGAGAAAGAGAGAGAGAAAGAGAGAGAGCGCGAGAAACAGAGAGAGAGAGAAACAGAGAGAGAGAGAGAGACAGAGAGACAGAGAGAAAGACAGAGGGAGAAAGAGAGAGAGAATATGTAAAGTGAAGAGAGAAAGAGAAAGAGAGTAATTAATTGAGCACAATAAAACAAAACGTGACGAATGCTTTGCAGCGACATGCTTTCAAAGTGAAGTCTACAGACGGTTCGCCGAGTGGATAGGATTGACGAAGGATGTCCTTAGTGGCATCATAGAAAGTTGATTAGTTCGTTTAACCAAGTTTGATGGAGTTTGAATTAATTTTAGTTTCAGTCAGAATTTCAGTAAAAACCACGCGTCTTCATAAATAGTAGCCCCAATATCTTTCGTTCACGAAGATAGTATAGAATAGACTCCTTGTTAAAAAAAAAAGTGGACATCCATTTAGTTTACATCAAATTTGATTTCAATTAAAATCCTCGTCGTTTTCAAGAATAACTTGAAAGATATTTAATCTCTTGAAAAAAAGCCAAGAATGCATTTTTCTTACAAATTGATTAACGTTTATCAAAGTAGAGAAGCCACTCGAGGAGAAGGGTAAAAGAGGCCGTCGGTTGGACGTTGAGTAGCACTATGTGAGGATTTGAAACAACCGTGGGACGGGCAGAAAATATTTTAAGCGAGATTGATTATTCGGTGCTGATATCGATCCTGAACCAGTTTCCGTGAGGTTCGACTCGGAAGCGTTCGGCTGTCCTACGCAAACGCCCGAGAGTTGACGAGCCGATTTGTACCAGACGATAAATCCTTGGACAATATCTTCCAGGTTATTAGTAGGTGGCTGTACATCTCCCAACTTAGGATGACCCCCCCCCTCCAAAAAAAAAACAATGTTCACCTTAATTCTCAGTAGTCCCTTACAATTACAGTGGCAACTTGCCTTGTTTGGGATGCACTAAGTATAAAAGAGGTCATCAGGAATAAGGTCACCCCAACCCAAATAAAACTTCCAAAGTTTTCTAATAAGAATACAACTTCTAATGGGTACATAAAGGTACAAAGATAGGACGTCTCTCGACGTTTCTCGAGACTTCTGAAAATCTACGTCTCTGGGTCGCGGGGTTATCGGAATGATGCGAAACGCACAATAGATTTAGTTAAGGATTGTTTTCATGACCCTAATTCAAACCCTAACCCTAACCCAGATGAATGCTTCACAAGAGTACTGTTCTTTCGCATTTTCTCCTTTAGATCACAACAGATGGCGTTACAGGTACAGAGTTTAACATTATCTTTACACACGCTCTGAACGGACTCAGAGTAAAGACATTTTAGCTCCTTGGCATAATTATAGATCTTGTCCACATCAAAATAATTGTTGAACATATGAGTACAGTCGTCGTCAGGGTATGTCAAGGCGTGATTCTTTAGCGCATGATTTTAAGTAAATCAGAAAACATTAAATTAGAAGATGGGGGGAACAGTAACGATAACAAAGTAACTGTTTTCTTTTAAAAAAGAAACAACAACCCTAAACCTAAACAACAACACTAACCTAACCCTAAACCACAACCCTATCCGAACCCTAAACAACAACCCTAACTCTAACCCTAAACAACAACAACCCTAACCCTAAACAACAACAACAACCCTAACCTAACCCTAAACAACAACAACCTTAACCTAACCCTAAACAACAACAACCCTAACCCTAAACAACAACAACAACCCTAACCTAACCCTAAACAACCCTAAACCTAACTTAACCCTAAACAACAACCCTAAACAACAACCATAACGCTAAACAACAACAACCCTAACCCTAAACAACAACCCTAACCCTAACCCTAACTATAACCCTTGTCGCATTCTGAGGACAATGTTATCATCAGGAATGCTTTTCGTATATTCCCAGTAAAATGTACCAATTGGAACGGAACAATAACAACAGTTTTAACAAGTCAACTATTTTATTAATACCAGGATAATTTAATTAAATAGAAATTAGTTTTTGGGAGCAATCAAAAAAAACTGGGCTTATTTTAGTCGTAGATTGTTCACTTTTCTTCAAAACAAGTATCCAAATAAAAAATGTTATATTCACTGGGGTTAACATATACTTTCTCTATCACCCATCTCTCCCTTGCTCTCGGAACACTTCCAAGCGATCCTGATATCGGTTGCTTCGCTGTAATTGCTTAACAACTCTATCCAATATTCCAAGTTCCGCGGAGTAATCTGAAGGGGGCAAATGTAGTATGTCTTCAAACCAAGGGAGTTTTACGTAATCAAATTGGTTAAAAAAAATCGATTCTGAGACTTTTCCAATATTGTCTTGTTCGTAGTCAGTTCCTCAGCCAATCCGAGAGACTGAATAAAAGTAATCGTTCAGTGCCACGCTTCGCAGAACTCTCCCTGAATGTGTCCTCACAAAGATAAGCATACGAATGTTTGCGGGGCAATATAAATGTCACAAGTGTAGAAGAACCGAAACCATTTTGGGAATGACCATTTTATAGTCCGCCGCTACTAACGTGGAAGATTCTACCTGGACAACCTGGTGGAGACACAAAAATGTAATGCTGTTTCCAAAGGGAATAATACCTTCCAAGCAGAACAATGAAGACATTTGATCAGATTGAAGGGCTTGATAAACTGAATCAGATCAGCGCCCAACAAACCCTCGATGTTCACAACACGTGAATGAATCACTTTCTATTTCAGCCGAAATAGAACAGCCGTACTTCTTCAGGTAATCAATGACCTTAACGAAGCTTAAGAATTCCAGTTTCATGTCAAATAATTTATCAATTAACACAGGGAGATTTCTCCTATTACCAGGAACCAGTTCAACTTCCAACACTAATTTCCTCTACTTTCTATTGGCTGCTCAGATACGTACTTAATGTGGGTAAAAACCAGCTCCCCAAAAAGGGATACTCTGGGTTAGGACAAAAACTAAAATTGTGTCGGTGTAGAATGATTTCTTATTCACTGACTGGGGACAGAAAAATAAAGTGTACTATCATAACAGATATTACACGTTGTTCCTAGCCAGAAGGTCGAGCTAGTGTTTACCTCCCACCGCGGGGAGATGCTACACAAGGTCGGAAAGGTCAACGGCCAAAGGGAAAAGCACTGTGACTTACAAAAAATTCGTGAACAGTTCCGTCGGTATTCTTCTGTAGGGATACTTCAGGCGATTAGTAATAATTTAACTCCTTAACAAAGGGAAGCATATCAGGTTGTAGCCCATAGACATGCACGGAGCCAAATCGAGAGAGAAAAGTCCACCTATCCCAAATGACCTAGACTCTATCGGACTGATTGTCGATGATGTATCCTCGAATTACTATAGAAAAACCACACTACAGGTAAGATCAGGTTGACGCCCGTCGTCTAGCCCTCTGTCTTTTGGTGCGAAATCTTACTAGAAATCCTATCCCTGAACTGTGTAGGTCCCTTGATGCCGGAATATTCTCTACTCTAAAAGCTTTTTCCTCGCACAGCTTTCCTCCTGAATCCCCTTCCTTATTCCCTGCTCGCCTGACTACACCAACATGCCAATATAAATGTAATGTAAACAAACAACCTCGCACTCTGGCTCTCATCACAATCGACCCTAACGTTTCAGATCCAATACATCTTGTTTGAGGCGAACGAAAGTTTTTTTTTTAAATACGTCTATTAGACATAAAAAAATTTGGTAGGAATTATTTTCTATTTATATAATTTTTCAAAAGGAGAGTAGAAAGTTGGGCATGGGTTTACTCTCGGCAGCCTCGTAACTCTCGCTTCCCTTATTTTGCCATTTAGTCCTCACATTCTATGAGCGATGTTTCTGACAAAGGGGGAAGAATTGTTGTTTTCTGGGTCGAAATCTATCTAACGTTGGTTAGTTTTTGACCTTGAAACAGTATTTTTTAAATTATTTACATCAAGTGGATTCATGATTTATCTGGAGAGAGTTACATTAAAAAATAGGGGTCATATTAAACTTTAATATTATTTTTGTATACGGTCTTACTTACTTTGGCCGGTTATTTTTTGTGGTTGACGGGTCTCTGGTTGTGATCCTTTATGGGATCGACTGCACCCTTGATCGTTAGTTCTCGCTATGAACTAGCATGACTCATTTGTACCCACGCTGGGGTCGCTGGAAGCGGTCTAAAGTCATTAGTTTCGCTGTTGTTAGCAGGTACTTATGGAGGCCACGAAAAGGCTGAATTATCTCGGCAAACATCGACCACCCAACGGCGAAGCCGGCATAGCTGTGCTAGACAACCAAACATTAGCATGGCTTTTCTCAACCGAGCTGGTGATCTAACAGTGAGATGCTGTTTAGCAAACGAAAGAACAAGAAGATTTGTACCCAACATATGTATATTTTTTTTCATATTGATCTTTATTACAAGCTGCGAACAAAACGAAGGAGAAAGAGGGAAAGAAAGAAAGAAAGAAAGAAAGAATAGAGAGAAAATACCTAACAACTTGTCTATTTGAGGACTACGTTTAACACGTCTGTTTTCGTTCACCTTCCAGCATGTTAATCGCTCACATTCTTCCCTTGCTTCCGAGTACCACACACTCGCACGCATATTACCTTTGAACTTTAGATAATTTGACAGCTTACATTTTGTCTCAAGAACCAGAATGACAGTCGACGGCTTGGTTTAAGGCAACAAGAATACAACACTACCAATTAGTGCAGTCAACGCGCATTTAAGTTTTTTTATCGGTGATTGTAATGATATTAAACAACTTCCCTTCTGTCTTGTTCGTCATCATATTTTATCTAACTTTGACCTTGAACGAAAGTTAGTTAAAACCATCAGTCTTCTGTTATCTCTCTTTAAAGCTGGCAAACTTCAAAGGCACGATTGTTCTGAATGTAATGAAAAACATAGGCAGGTTAATTTGCCGGAGAAAAAGGCTTCCCATGAGATGAGAAGCGCGGGAAAAAAATGTTAAACTGTGTAATTTTAATGAGTTCAAAGATTTTAAAGATAAGTGAAAGCAATGGGCATCACGTGCCAAAAACGGTTGGTTTATTTCCATCGTGTGTGCTCTGAGAAAACTTCAAGCAAACTACGTTTAAATATAACTTATATAAGACCCGACAATAAAATGTACACGCATTTTAGAGGTTGATTAAAAGGCCCAGAAATGAATAAGGACTCCTATGTACTTATGATCCAAGCCCTGAACCCGATCTTACAATTTTTATCCTATTTTTTCTATGACCTTTTTGTTTTGTTTATGGATGCCCGGTGTGTATATAGACCCCACGATATTATTTTAAAACCCCATAAAAAAGTAATTTCTTATAAGATTTTCTTCAAGATAAGTTGCGTTTAATTATTTTATAAGGATTTGCTTTGATTGTATTTCCAGGTAAACACACAGACAGACGGAAATCCTTAGTACATAGTTATATCCTGCATTTCCTTAAATATCAAAGATTCTCGGTTGTACGTTTTTTCAGATTATTTCATTTTATGTTGAAAAATGGACCAATACATAAAAAACAAACCTTGGCTTGGTCCAAATGATCAGTTTGGTGGGTTTTTTTCTTGATGTCTGTTCTTTTTCAAAAACAAAATGTGTTATCCACCACCTGGAAAAAAGAAATGCGTTCGGATTTTTATTGTCAATCATTGACCTTACATGTATCGCTTTTTAGTCGGGCCACTAATCCGACCAAAAAAAACGCAAACATCAAATTGTGCTCGAACAAAAATGACGTCTCATTAACCAGATTTATTTATCTTATGAAATCTCTTTTTTCGGATTATATGATGTGAAAAAAATCAAATTCGATACATTGATAAAATAATTTTTACTGTGTTCAGATTCAAAGAAATATTTGTGACACCTTCTTGACAACTTCAATGACAAATTTAAAAAACAAATGCAAATAAATTTACAGAGCGATTTGTCTACACATAAATAACAATGTGTATATATATATATGAATATATATATATATATATATATATATATATATATATATATATATATATATATGGTAGTATCGAAACGTTTATTAATTGACGTAACACTGTGATATTTTTTATGTAATTTTGAAGCTCCTCGTTGTTTAAATGTGTTAAAATTATCATTGTTTATAAGCTGTTCAGAATTGGCCTATCGGTTAGCGACGTTGGATTGGTGTTGAAACATACTTGTAATCCAGGGTTTCGAATAATCGTGTGACCGGTAGTGAATAGTCATACTTCTATGCTGATGAGTCTTGATTGAAAAGAGATGAAACGAATATATATATATATATATATATATATATATATATATATATATATATATATATATATATATATTTCAGAGGAAACATTTTTTTTAATCAATGAAACGGGCGGGTGGAAAAAAAGAAAATTGCTAAAATTTGCCTTAAGGCCTTATCATCTGACCCTCTAAGAGGAAACGTCAGAATGATAAATTAAAAACTAAGAAAGTTGAATGAGATATGAGGGGAAAAAAGTGTTTCAGTTGAAGGAAACGATTGAGAAAAAAAAGTAAATCTCAACGTTATGGTGGATTTAAATCATTAAAGATCTCCAACTGATGCTTCAAAATCTTTTGTCTACACAGGCTAGGTCGAGAATTGTTAATAACTAACGCCTCAATAATATTGAGATGGTAGTTCGACCTGGCACTGTGTAAAACAGAAAACCACCCATCAGAATACTTGTCAGAACAACTATTTGTACTCATCAAGTGATTACCGATGGCTGATTCCTGTACCTTTCTTAGTTTTTAATTTATCATTCTGACGTTTCCTCTTAGAGGGTCAGACGATAAGGCCTTAAGAAAAATGTTAGCAATTTTCTTTTTTCCCCACCCGCCCGTTTCAGTGATTAAAATTATGTTTCCTCTGAAATTTATCCTACGATTTTGTTGTATGCGAAATTTACTCATATATATATATATATATATATATATATATATATATATATATATACATATACATATATATATATATATACATATACATATATATATATATATATATACATATATATATATATATATATATATATATATATATATATATATATATATATATATATAAGCAAACCTCATTAAATAACACGGAGTGGTTTTGTTTGATGCGACTTTTTTTTATTTTTTCAATTTTTCGAATTGTCCATCTAATGTTTCGGTCAAATTGATGTAAATATCATCGATGGGTTTCTTGTTCCATTCTTTTTTTGCAAGTACTTTCGATTTGAATCATTAAATCATCTTCAGACGGTATTAGTTTTAGTGTCTTTACAAATTATGACTTTACTGTTGTGCTCATTTTTGAATTATAACAGCAAGTAGTTTATAACTTGAAAAAGCGTCTGTAAAGTTGAAATGTACATGAGGGCGTGATGGCGTTCTACACATATGAGAGATTTAAAAGTTTTACTGTTTAAACCGTTAAGAAATTTAGATAATCCTACTAATAATAAGCTAAATAATTCCCACTACATAAATGTATTTAAATTCCAAATGCATCCAAACTTTAAATTGGATGAAAAAGCTCTTAAAAATATAATACATCGCTATATATCCCCCACCAATTCTGATGATAAAATACGATTTATCATTTACTATAAAAAAATGAAAACATCAAACTATGTTGTGAAAAATAACACTTCTCAGTCCCAAAATACATTAGGAAGAACCAATGTAATAAATCAGTTCCAATGCCCTATGGGAGAATGTATCTCCGACAACAACAAAAAAAAACTAATTCTTACATAGGTTTCACTTCCACAACACTATCCCGAAGACTCACCCTACATCTCTCCGACACTAGCTCTATATGCCAACACCTAAAAAAACATAATTGTACCTCCTCCCAATATAGAAACATCCTTGTTAACAATACCAAAATAATACACCACAATACCAATATCAAAAAATTAAAACTACTCGAAGCCCTCAAAATAAAAACTAAACATCCCACAATTAATAATGTCAATTATGAAACTAGTCACAACATTTTAAAGTGTCTAGCATGATAATTAACATCACCAAATTCTTAGCCATTAGGTAGTTATACGTTTGAATTGTATGCACTTTCTTTAACGTCATCAATTTTTTAACGGTTTAAACAGTCAAACTTTTAAATCTCTCATATGTGTAGAACGCCATCACGCTCTCATGTACATTTCAACTTTACAGACGCTATTTCAAGTTATAAACTACTTGCTGTTATAATTCAAAAATGAGCACAACAGTAAAGTCATAATTTGTAAAGACACTAAAACTAAATAATTCAACTAATTGAATCCTATATATTACAGAGTTATCGCTAGAATTGGGGGAAATTTTAGTTTGTAAATGTGATTGTTTAAATTTTATTTTGTTTACATTTTATTGCGTCTGACTTCTTCACTTCTTCGATTTGCACGGACGACATTTTAGGCATCTGTGAGTGTATTATATTACTAGTATTTAAAAAAAAAACATTATCAAAGTTATTATTTGTAAAAATAAATTACCGTCTCACAATGTTCTCGCGTTTCTAGCGACCATCCTGTATAAAAAAAGTAGATCAAAAATTAATTAAACAAAATTTATTTCAATAATTTGATTATAATTAAAATGTCGTGTCCGTCTGTAACAAAATCTACATCACATTCGTCGCAATGTTTGTTTGTATTCTTCGTCGTGAAGCAGCACTGCGGTAATGTGTTCCACAGGAAAATATCAGGTCGTACTCTCAAATATCTTTTCTGAAATAACCGAGAATTGGTTACACAATCCTGAGTAGCTTTGATGATACTTACCCGTCCCCCAGTGAAAAAAAACAGGGGGGGGGGGCACTAGTTCGGTTTTTAAATGTGAATAGTCCAGCCTCCCCCCTCTGTAAAATTACAAAAATATAGCCTCTTCTTGAAGAAGAATGGACAACTCTGAAGGTCGATTTCTAGAAGTTTTTGAAGCATTTAAAAAATAAATTTAACAAAAGATTTCTGATTTGAAATCAGCCAACCGAGGTGTATGTATCCATTTATTCACTCGAAATGATATACGTGATTTAAATAGAAATTTACAAAAAAAAAATGTTTAAAAACATTTAAAATGTTGGTGTTTATTTTTTTATATAACAATTTGATACAGGTTATACCTTATTAATGACGCGAAACACCGAAGACAATCACCGAATTGTTTTAGTTTCACGAGCGCCTCTCTTTCGCCATTATTCGTGGAAACACCTTGAGTCTGCTCTCGGCCTGCCAAGCCAGCCAGACATTCGCAGAAAACTATTGCCTGTGATACAATTATATATAAGGAATCAAGATTTCTTGCTACTGAACTAAACAATGTCCAAGAGACGAATAAGGGGTTTATTAATTAATATTTTGAAATAAATTTTATTATTTGTTAATAGTTAAAAAAAAAATAATTAGAGACTAAACGAATCCGTAATAATTTAACTTTTACAATCTTACTTACAGTCATGCAAACACAAACTTAATTAAAAAATGGTTAATTTTTTTACTAAAAGATGTACCCTGTTGAATTAAAATAACTTAACTAAATGTTGAAGTTAATAACGTGGCATATAACAGGTTTATTTTGTTGACGTGATTTTGGCTTTTTTAATCAATTTTCTTTAATATCTTATTCACTAAAGATTTTAACTTGAATTATTTTGTGAAAGACAACGTAAAAACACTGTTTTAGGCCGACCATATTGAGTAATCGCCCTTATTTTTTAAGGGCATAGTAAGCTTAAAATACACATTTTTGATACATACAAAATAATAAAACAAACAAACTGATAATTTTAATGAACGACCCCCGGATGTACGGATGTCAGATCGGGTTCGATTTTCTGAACGAAATATATGTGGCAGTCATAAACACTGACGTTTTCTTTTCTCTCGCAATGGAAACAATCATACAACTTATCTATGTTCTGCTTTTTACAGTCTACGTAGTCAGCTTACAATCTATTGTGGTGTGTAGATAGAGTCTGTTTATTTGGCGCACTGGTCTTCATTCAGGTGAAGTAAAGCGCATGAAACAAATAGCTAATCACGAATATATAACGTGTTAAAAACAGTAACCTCATTCATTGTTCTGACCGGCAAGAGTTTCCCATACAAATTGATTTCTGATCGTGTTTTCAAAGAACTTGTTTGTTCTGACAATTCCCTTACTGGTGAGTTATTATTATTGGGTTTGCTCGTTGTAATTCACTATAAAATTCCCGGATTATGTGTTATGTATTACTACCAAATGGTTAATTATTTATCTCTTATAGTTAAGTGAGAGCAGACCCTGTGAGGTTGTTGGCACACACGATAACCAATCAGCTTCAAGGGCGTAGTAATTTATACTGACCGTTCGCAGGACTACTTCCAGACTCTTTGTAATTTACACATCAGTTACAGATAGTTTCTAGGCAAGACGTAATTTCTCTTGCCCCGGTCAACTTGACCCCCAGCAAGGCTATTCTTTACTAGAAGATATGTTGTTTGTACACTGTTGGCAGCCGAATTTTCTTACTTTGTAACATTCTTCACTGTGACATTGTTTTATCTTTCGACAACCTACACCCAACGGTGTAGGCAACTCAAACCAATGTATTATTTGTTATTTATGGAAGGGCTGTGTTTTTCTTTCTTTTTATATAATTCTTTTGTTACAAAATATTATTAGAGTTTGTTGTAATGTCGATACGAATATAAGCTCGTATATACAGACAATCAAATAATTGTTTATTCGCCCGAGTTTCACACCGTACAAAAACATGAGTATTTTAATATTCATTTCTAGCTGGGTCACATCTTGCAAATGTTTCGTCTTTCCTACGTAGGTGGATGAAATCAGAAATAATAATTACCAAATCTATTCTTGTCTCACCGATTGATTGTCCTCCGAAACACCAACTATAATTAGCCAGCTCTTTTTGAAATGGTTATCGTAATTAGGAAGAGGAATAAATTACAAGTCAGAAAAATTGATTACAGGGAAAATTAACCGTAATTAATTACAGATCTCAAATATATCGTCATCTATCTAAGTTCATTCTTTCATCTCTACTTCTCTCCCCATCTTCTTTCTCTAGCGATCTCTTCTTTTTCTTCCCCTGTCTCTCTCTCTCCACCGCTCTCTTATAAACAATTACTCAGTTTATTTATATCTCTTTTGCCCCCTCTCTCTTTCCCTATATATATAAATATATATATATATATATATATATATATATATATATGAATAAATATCTCGCTTGACCCCTCTCTCTCCCTATATATATATATATATATATATATATATATATATATATATATATATATACAGTGTAACCCGGATATAAGAGAAACCCGAATATAAGAGACATTTTATCTGGTCCCAAATTACAGCCTGTGTTCATGTCTATAAATTAGACCCGGATATAATAGACCCGGATATGAGAGAAACCAGGCTATAAGATGTACTTCTTCTTCGGTCCCGTCCTCCCCAATATAAGAGAGTTTGTTTTGAGTGACAGTGTGATGTCGTAAATCAGTAAAAAACGTTGTTAAATTTTCTCACCTCATTGGTGAGTCTTTCTATGACCTATAAACTAGTGTTCTGTACGTTAAAAGCGATGTATGTGATGTTTCCATACTTACATAAACAAAATAGACCATATATATAGATATAGATATATAAATATATACATATATATAGATATATAAATATATATATAGATATATAAATATATATAGATATATAGATATATATATAGATATATAAATAAATATATAGATATATAAATATAGATATATAAATATATATAGATATATATAAATATATATAAATATAGATATATAAATATATATAGATATATATAAATATAAATATATATAGATATATAAATATATATATAGATATATAAATAAATATATAGATATATATAAATATAGATATATAAATATATATAGATATATATAAATATAGATATATAAATATATATAGATATATATAAATATAGATATATAAATATATATAGATATATAAATATAAATATATATATAAATATATAGATATATAAATATATATATATATAGATAGATAGATGGATATATAAATATATATATATATATATAGACATATAAATATATATATAGATATATAAATATATATATATATAGAGAGAGAGAGAGAGATCTATAAATATATATATATATATATATATATATAGGTATATATATATATAGAGAGAGAGATAGAGATCTATAGATATATATATATAGATATATATAGGTATATATATATACATAGAGAGAGAGATATATCTATAGATATATATATATATAGATATATATAGGTATATATATATATATATATATAGAGAGAGAGATCTATAGATATATATATAGATATATATAGGTATATATATATATATCGAGAGAGAGAGAGATATATCTATAGATATATATATATAGGTATATATATATATATATATATAGAGAGAGAGAGAGAGAGAGAGAAAGAGAGAGAGAGAAATATATCTACAGATATATATATATAGATATATATAGATATAGGTATATAAATATATATATATATATAGAGAGAGAGAGAGAGAGAGAGAGATATCTATAGATATATATATATATATATAGATATATATAGGTATATATATGCATATATATATATATATGTTAACTCGTGGAAGAAATACTTATGCGATAATACATGAGAAGACGTTACATAACCCTAACGCAAACCCTAACCCATAACAATCATTTTGTATGAACAATCACAAAGAAAACTAAAATAAAAGAAAACAAAAAACAGTAAGACAAAAGAAACCACAAAAGAAACAAAACATACTGGAGGAACATAAAACTTTACATATGATCGAAGTTGTTTTCAAAAATGAAGGGGGGAGGTAGAGAAAGAATATATAGTCTTAATCCGACTTTATATAAATTCTATTACGTCTTCAAAAAGTGAATATGACTTGTTCACAGTTTTAAAATTACAAAGGTAGTCTTCTCACAATGTATTCTAAAGTAGAAGTTCTTATTTGGTCAAATAAAACAAACCAGTGATTATATCAATTATAGATAGCGATCTTCTTCTTCGTAAGCATTTCACATGGTGGAGCTCAAACTCTAGGAATAAAAAGGAAACGTCACCGGTTTAGGCGAAGCTAATTACAAGGGGAGATAACCACTATCAGTTCAAACCAGATCAGGCCGACTCAATCAACTCAATTAGAAAAAGGAGAACAAATAAGACAATTGAAGGAATTGTAGATTTTACAATTACGGTAGATTAACAAAGTGTATATTATATATTTTAAGTAACATGTAATAGAAAAATGAGGCGGAGATTGTAATTATAGCGGAATAAATATATATATAAAAAATAAAGTCATTATTTCCACAATAAGTCAGCACCGCAGCCTACAGCCCATGAAAGCCACAAACTGGAAGTCCTTGACTTGAGTTTCGCCCTCCTCTGGACTCATCAGTAGAACATATCCGAACTCAGCATTCGAAACCCAAGTCACTTGCATGCGAAGCGAGTACTCTGCCACTGAGCCACATTCAAGAAAGTCTATTAACTAACACGGTATTCGCCTCGCATGCAAGTGACTCGGGTTTCGAATCCTGAGTTCGAATATATTCTACTGATAGGCCCAAGGGAAGGGCGAAACTCGAGTCTAGGACTTCCGGTTTGTGGCTTTCATGGGTTGTGGGATGTAGCGTTTTCTGATTGTGGAAACAATTATATATATATATATATATATATATATATATATATATATATATATATATATATATCATTTCATATTAAAAAAATGAGGTAGGGCAAGTCTAGCAGAATTTAAGATCTTTTAAAGAGCTATGTTATAGGGGGTTGAAGTAATTAATATCTTAACAGGAAAGTATCCTATTAGTACTAATATTAACCGTATTCCCAAGAACTTCTTGCCATGACTTAATATTACCTACAAACATAAAATATGTTACAGTTGTACCAGACATGAGACAGTCTAGTTTTCTTTAGGGGGGGGGATAAATCATGGTTCATTAGTTAAAAGCGAAAAATACAGGTTTTGATAGATTTCTTATAATCGACCCTAATGTAAAAGTAGCCCCGGTTGATGTTAATATCTTTAGATCTTGACGGTGAATAGAAAACGTAATCATATAACACATATACCTTATATGATTAGACTGGGACAGTTATTGGGAGAAATGGAGAAATGTTATACGTTACATAGGCCCTGTGTAACCATTAGAGTCTGGCTGTCATAAATAAATGCTTGTTTGGGCTAATGTAAGTTAATACGAAAAACAAAAGAAGCCATAATGGAAAATTTTCGCTCCGAGTATGTCCAACTTATTTTGGTGAAAAGATGTATTTTTTTTTCCTTATATTTATTTACGTATTCTTGGCAGTGCAAACGTTTTCGGATTTGTTGGGGTGGGGACGGAGGGGAAGAAGAAGATAACAAAGAAAGAAAGAAAGACAGAAAAAGAAGCAAATTGAGAAAATAATACCATCACGTGAGATATCCATCTGAGATCTTGGGAAAAAAGGATTGCTTGAAGTAAGCAATTTTTTTGCTTCTTCTCCGCGTTTCTATTCTGATTTGCCCGTCCCCCCCGGTTCGCCAGCCCCCCCCCCCCAACCGACAGCCGCACTAAAGCCAAACTTTGTCTTCCTATTTTCCCAAGAATCCACCTGCATTACTCTGCTTGATTTTCTCCACTCCCAAAAGCGAACGGTGAAGATGGCTACCCATCAACATGGCTTATATTTCTATTTATTTTTACCAGGACTTCATCGCGAATATTTTCCGAAGTTCCTGCAAAACACATTCGTGTCTATATATATATATATATATAGCAATAGCAATAGATAAAGTGAAATAATAGAATAAGGTTCGAATCAAATTTTATTACAGTTCAATGTTCAAGCAAAGTTCTTTAAAGTCCTTAACTCATGAGTTTTCAAAGAAAATCTTCTCCTCAGAGGACCATTACCGCGATGACATTACTGCAGGTAATAAAAATTAAACTTTGAAAATATATAAAAAAATATATATAAAAATACATAAAGGTATATAAAACATCAAATATATCGGGCCAAAACATACTTTTTTGTAAACCTATACAGTTCATCCAAGTCAA
Organism: Sepiola atlantica; assembly: GCA_963556195.1. Taxonomy (NCBI): domain Eukaryota; kingdom Metazoa; phylum Mollusca; class Cephalopoda; order Sepiida; family Sepiolidae; genus Sepiola; species Sepiola atlantica. The sequence continues at coordinate 79,986,314 of OY744534.1, read as the reverse complement.
AAAGTTTAAAATAGCCCCAGGCAAAATATCAAAGTGATTGATTAAAAAATAAATCAAATGGTGAATGGTGGGCTAAAAATGCAAAAAGTTATCCAGGAGGGAAATTCGTTTGCTATCGAAGCAGTAGATAGCAGTGAAAAGTGTATTTAAGGTGTAAGCTTTATTTTTATCCGGATGTTCAGTAATTAAATATATTTGTTGCCTCTTATATCTTTTGTTGTATTAACCTTATATATATATATATATATATATATATATATATATATATATATATATATATATATATATATATATATTACTGTTTTATATAATATATTTATTATACCGCATGATGTATATATATTATTGTTTGAGCATTTACTTCAAGAGTACTCAATAAATGAGTAGAGCTTTGCAGTTTTATAAACTATTCTTGTGAAAGCAAAGTACGAAGAAAGTAGTTCGTCATTCAAACTGAAAACAGTCAGCTTGACGGATGTCTTTTGGAAAATAACACATATGTGTATGCGGGCCTTTCCTTACATAAGTGTACTCTATACTAATAGATATATATATATATATATATGTGTGTGTGTGTGTGTATATGTGCAATGATCCGACTTTGTTGTTGAGTGCTATCGAATGCTTAGATAGCTATGCTCGCCGCTTTCAGTATAAACACCACTTAATTTCTCCGTTATTACGTGAAAATATCTCGTAGCCAAATGAGACTAGGTGAATGCCTAGAAATTCAAGGTGTGGCTGTTAATGGGTTACGCGCTCTATGACCGTCTGACATTCTTATTGCCTTGCGTAAATAGGTAAAATATCAAAAATAAGTTAATATATATATATGTATATATATATATATATATATATATATATATATATATATATATATATAAAGTAGAGAACTAAAAGCGAACTTATAGGAAAGGTAGAACCTATTGCTAAAAATATAAAGCTCAATATACTGGATAGAGCATATATATATATATATATATATATATATATATATATATATATATATATGCATATTAATATAAAATACACTTATGCCAAAAAGAACACGCGTGCGCGAATGGTTATTTTTGCGGGGGAGTCCTTAAATGTGTCACTATTTTTCATGTGAGTTTTTGCTTTTATATACTTCAGCCTAACACATTTTATCAGAACTCATTATAGAACTTTACTGTGATTTTTATCCTGTGTTTTGATGAAATAGGTTTTTTTGCAATTCCATTATTTTTGCTACTATTCTCTGATGATTGGCACGGTTAGACTAGAAACTATATATTTGAATTAACTTGCCATGAATAAGAATGAATATTAAATTTGGAAAAAAATAGTTTTGTGTTTAAAATGAGGGAAGTCGATGAATACACATAGGAATAAAGAAATAAAAAGATCAAATTAAAATTATGGTTTCGGATTGATTTTTATATGGTTATTGGAATGCAACAATGAAGTAGGTATGCTCTGGATATTGTAATACAACTTCATTTAGCTTGCAATTCGAAATACTTCGGATACTATACGAAGTATACGCTTAAATATATGTGTTCTTTAAAAAACACCTATAACAATATATATATATATAAATATATATAATTTTCAAAATAAACCCATATATAGATGTGTTTTATGCCAAGCCTGTCATAGTCCGTATGGGAGGAGACACTCCCTGCCAGACACACGGTTCGGACCCCGACACAAAAGTCAAGTTCGACTCAGTAGTTGAAGCGCGTACCAGTACTTCACTATGTATTTTATAGAAATGAAAACTAAATTAACATCTAAATAGCAAATACGGCAGCTATCCCGCAAGCAGTCGAGCGGACTCAATAGGCGGGCTTAGAGTTATGCATTACGCAGATTGATAGCTTGTTATCAACTTAACTTAAAGTGCTCTATTTTGCGAGAGCTTTGAATATATATTTATAATTAAATATTATTTTAAAAATAAACTCATATATATATTACCATAAAAACAATGCTTTCTAAACAAGAACACCATTTCTAATTCAATTTGCACCGACACGTGCCCCGTACTTGACCTAAGAGACCCTCATCCCACATTCGTTTCAACAACAGACGAATTGAAAACACAAAAAAAAAAAAAAACGATCAGAAAAAAGAAAAAAAGGAAGGTATTTTATATATATTTTTTTAGTTCTGACGATGAAGTATATCTTCGAAAATTAAATTGAAAAAAAAAAAAAACGATGAGAAAAAGCAAAAAAGGAAGGTATTTTATATATCTTTTTTTTTAAATTCTGACGATGGAGTATATCTTCGAAAAGTCGATTGAAAAAAATAATTGAAAAAAATTAATAAATTTAAAATGCATTGTATGGCGTTCTTATTTTTAATAATTCATATTACCATAAAAACGATGCTTTCTAAAAAAGAACACAATTTTGAATATATATATATATATATGTATATATATGTATGTATATATATATATATGTATATATATGTATGTATATATATATATATATATGTATATATATATATATATATGTATATATTTATATATATATATATATATGTATATATTTATATATATATATATATGTATATATGTATATATATATATATATATATATATATATATATATATATATATATATATATATATATATATATATATGAGAAAGGAAAAATTAAGGTAATCCGACGTAATGGGAAATGAAAAAGGAAAAACCAAAAAGGATGTGTTTTATGTATTCATCAACGTTTCGTCTGACCTCACCAAGCCCGGACCTCGGTCCTACTGCTTCTAGTAGTGGCTACTACTTCTTCCCATCAACCCATCATGTCAACCCAATATTTTCACGTACTTGCATGATATTTTCTTAATATTATCATCCTGAAGAAGTCTTACAAATAAAGACGAAACGTTGATCAATACATAAAAAAACATCCATTTTGGTTTTTCCTTTTTCGTTTCCCATATATATATATATATATATATCTATATATATATATATATATATATATATATATATATATATATATATATATATAGAGAGAGAGAGAGAGAGAGAGAGAGAGAGGGGTAGGTAGGTAGATAGATAGATAGATAGATAGATAGATAGATAGATAGATAGATAGATAGATATCATATAAAGCTAAATATGTTTATATATTTTATGTACAGGATTTACTTCTAAACTAATTAACTGTTCATTAGAAATTTTGAAACACAGCTGATAAATGTATGGGATCGAATATGTTTCTTTTTGTTTAATTTAGTTTTATGCAAAGGAGATGGAAGGAGACGGAAGCCCATCGTGAAAATTCGGAACCCTCAGTTTTTTTGCGAAATGTTTCCAGTAGGAAGCAGTCATTTAATAATAAATATTTCCCAAATGTCAATCCATTGGAGTATTGTAAAGAGTTTTTAAGGCGCATAATATGAGCACAGCCTCCGATTTGAACCTTCAAATACATCAGATTTGCATTGAATTTGATGCATTATATATTCGTTTAAGTCTTGGTTAGAGGACATAAATGGCATGCTAATGGCATGCAAATGGCATGCTAATGGCATGCAAATGGCATGCAAATATTTTCTGTTTAACAAACATAGATAAATGTTTATCTAATATTCATATAACGTTAAGTGTGTTTATATATCTGTAAGTACAGGATTCACTCATATACTAATTAACCAATGATTATGAATTTTAGAACATAATTGTAAGAAGTAAAGGGTGGTAATGTAAGATATATTTAATTTTATTTCGTTTCGTGTAAAGTGGATTAAAATATCGAGTATTTCAAATGTTTTTAGCTGCATTTGATAATTAGAGAAAAAGATGTTCAAAGTGGAAACATGTTTAGAATTCATTTACTCTGCATTCAACATTCTCAACATATTTCTACTTTTAACGTTTTTTTATAGAATAATTTTTGCCTTTTATTTTTTCATAATTTGACCCCGGGTAATCTTCTTACCAACTTATTTATCTGTATTCTTCTAATAGTTAAGAATTCAATTCTTTGAAAAGGCATGGTTTTAGGAAAAATATACCTCTTGTCTTGAACAAGATATAATAGATTTTGTACATTTTTACAACTTTCATTCTCATCCTTTTACTTGCTAATATAATTTCTCTATATTGTATATTGAGCATTGCATCTTTTTCATGATAGGTTCTATTTTAAAGATACAAATCATATATTTATTTGTTATACCTTATATATATATGTACCTTATATATATATATATATATATATATATATATATATATATATATATATATATATATGTCCCTTATATATATGTACCTTATATATATATATATTCCCGAAACAGTTTTTCATGGTAAACAACTGATGATCCCTTAAAATAGTGTTAGAAACTAACTAATATAATAACTGTAAAAAATAAATTGACTTACATGAGTGATTTTCCACTGGAAGACTTGAGACTATAATTTTTTTTTTGTTTGTTTTTTTTTTATATATAGTTTTAATGGTTGAGAAACTTCCGAGACTATATATATATATATATATATATATATATATATATATATATATATATATATATATATGTCCCTTAAATATATGTACCTTATATATATATATATATATATATATATATATATATATATATATATGTATATACCTTATATATATGTATAAACACGTACGAAAAAACAAAAAAGGATAACAAAGTGAAAGAAAGAAAATAATAACTAAAAAACTAACGAAAAAACAAAATAACCGGACGAAAATAACTAAGACAGTCAGAAAAAATATATACTTTAATGTTATGAATAGTTATATGAACAATGATAGCCGATGATGAATGATTAGAAATATAAAAAGATAGGATACGTACATGTAATTTATAAGAATGTAAAAGGGACCTTAATTCCATGTATAAAGAAAAACCGATAATAAATATAGACTGTAATTTCGGGCTATAATCACTAAGTTTTTAATAAGTTTAAAAAAATTTTTTTTGTACAATTTGCGTTGAAGATAACTATATAAATAAATAAATGCATAGGAGCATTTTACAAATATCTTGATGTTAGCTGAAACAATTGTCTGCGAAATAAAGTTGGAAAAAATGACGTGAATCTCTGTTCTGTGATAATGGTGTGGTATTGAACTACATAAAAATACTAAATATAGCATAGCTCTAGCTTTAAACTATTGAGCTATTATAAGTACTTTTTGTTACAAAATTTAAAAAATACACACATATATATATATATATATATATATATAGTAAGCAATGAAAATATATATGCAATCAAGCTACACAGAGGCTCCCGTGTTTCATCCCCGGGAGAATCGTCAGGCTAAATGCAAGGAGTTTTTTTTGTCAGGTGTTTTTATATACATGGCTTGCTAGTTAACCAATCAGATTCTTTGTTGTTCCATCAGCCAATCGTTAAGCTTCCCTCGAACAAAGGCTTTGTTGGTGACGCTCCTATGCCTATCCTATTTTTTTGTTAACAATGGAGTTTCCTATATCCTGTTTCCTTTGTTTTGTCAATACAGTGGGCGAATTTATTTTAACACGTGGTTTCTTGTATTTCTATTTTATGTTTTAAATTTTAACTTGTTCAGTTTTTTATTTATTTATTTATTTATTTATTCATTTATTTATTTATTTATTTTTTTTAAAATTTATTTATTATATTATTATATATCATCCTTATTATATATATATATATATATATATATATATATATATATATATATATATATATATATATATACGAGTGTGTGTGTATATGTGAATATCGTTACAGTAAACGTTGTAATTTGTTGATCCATTGTATGTGATGAAAAGAGAAATTCACAAGGGACAAGTTCAGGTGAATACGGAGGTTGTTACAAAATAAATTATGTTATTTTCCTCGTTACTTGGCGTTCATCATTCGTTCATTCGTGCCCATGATTCAACGACTAGAAAAAATTACATGTGAAAAATGCAGTAAAAAACAATGTTTTACAAAAAGCAAATATCAGAATTATTCACTTTCATGGTATCAGATGATAACACAATCATGCTATGTTGTTTTTGCTTATAGCGCACACGGCACATCAATTATATAATAAAGGGTAGGCGGATCTTGGATGCTCAAAGTTTTTCTTTATACTTATTTAATCTGTCGCAAGCAAGTATTTGCAATTACCAGATTAAATTTCTCGCACAACTTCAAAAGCAACATGTCATTTCCATTTGCGGTTGGCTATCCCATGGCGCCCCAGGCCACTCCAAGATTTCGCGTCTGCTTCAACACGCGCATTATAATCGCTCAAGAGCGCCGGTTTATCATTGTTATTTACACTCATCAAGACATTAGGTATGCTTGCGGGGTCACGCATCCATCTCGGATGCGTGACCCTGCAAATGTAGGTGCGGAAACACTGATCAAAGGCATGAACCGATAACACTGGAGAGGGATGCGAAGAATCACGATGCCGATTGCAAGCTGTAAACGCTATGAAAAAGAAAGAGACTGATCATTGATTGCTGCGGGAAGCGATTCGGATATGCACACCAAAGAAAATAGGGCGTGATTTCTGTGTGACGGCTTCTAATCGAGTTGATGTTTCAAGGCTTGTGGACCATGTAAAGCTTGCACATTTGCAGAGCCACTGCTTTGTAAAATTGTTTCTTAGTCGCGAGTCTGCTAAAAGAAATGAGAAAAGGGCGATCCTGAAGAAACTAACATAATTTCTATCTGATTTCGATATGTGACTGAAACTTATCCTCCAAGATCCTACGGCATACTAGCGAAGTATTATTAGTAGAAATATAAAGAATTTTTCTATTTGTTTCAATAGTAAAACCGCTATTAAAATGTTATTACGAATAATATTGAATTCAAATTTTACATTTAATACGAATTACTATCATATTAGGCTTTCTATTTTTATTTATACATTATCCACTTAATAAATGATAAAAATTAAAAATATATGTGCATATGTATATGACATCACACAATCTCGACACGACACTCTCTACATTACACCATGGAGAGTGTCACTGTTTGAGAGTTCTCTCCCGTTATTAATAGTAACAAAAAATATATTACAATGTCGGATTCTTATTTTCATTGCTAAAGAACGGTCCTGTTCGAAATATTTAGTTTATTATATATAAAAAATAAATAAATCTTGGCATATTATCGATTTTTCTAAACAACATTGTATAAAGCTAATATATATATATATATATATATATATATATTGATTATGTTACGCAAATGGTTAGCAAGTAAAACACGTGCCGTTTTCTAGCTCCAGATGAAAATATTTAAAGTGGTCGGGAGAAGCAAATAAGCAAATAGAAAACCAAATATCACCGACTTACCCCGCTGTCTGATATGAATTGTGGAAATAAATCCACCTATCTATTATATAATGTCAACGGTGAATGTTTTTTTCTTTAGGTCATCAGAAATGACAATAATTTATATATAAAAAATAATTTTTGACGTAATTCTATGATTGTATATGTACATTTGAATCTGGATTCATAGCGAGTGTGAACATACTGACGAGCGTAAAATAAAAACGAGTAAACACACACACACACACACACATATATATATATATATATATATATATATATATATAGTCATTCACATACAGACTGTTTCGCTGTATCACAGCTCTTCAGTGCTGTTAGACCAGCTAGTGCCTCAAGTCGGGATTGAAACTTAACCGCCGAGCTGACAGTCAGCGCCTCTACTCCTGCGATATCATACAACACTGACTGAATGTAAGTGATATCTCAATGTAAACATTGTCAAGTGCCGGGAGCTCGAATTGGTTTTTACCCAATGAGCTATGCTTTAAAGCTAATGGCAGTTAGCGATATCATATATAAATATATATATATATATATATATATATATATATATATATATATATTATTTATGTATTATTTATTTATTTTATACGTACATAAAAGTAATCCATGGACACGTGTTTCTGGCTCACAGCCGTCATCAGCATGACTAACTTAGACAGAGATCGAACCTTCGATATTGATGTCTATAGTCCAGCGTTCTACTGGACCAAGACGCTCTGTCTAGAAATATATATATATATATATATATATATATATATATATATATATATATATATATATATATATATATATATAACGGAGTAAGGCTACCAACATTGGTAAAATGTTTTTTTAACATTTATTTATTATTTTGTTATTTTATCATTTTATCATTATATAATTTTATATAACTCGTTTCAAGCGGGGTGCGCTCTCGTCAGATATGTACATCCATTTGAAGAAATGTCTTTCGATTTGAAAGAGTGTTGTTTCATTTGAGGAAAAATGAAACAACTTGCTGATCGTCTGAGATTGTTACTTTCCTGCGCTGGTGAGAGCTATAAGCTTGAAACGACGTCGTACGTAGGTTTATACTATTAAAAAAATTATTTAATATTATGATGAGCCCATTTCAAGTAAAATTGTCGGCAACATTCACCTAAAAGCCTCAGTGCAATGCTTCGACTCTGTCATTGAGTACTATCGAACGTTTTGATATTTATACCTGCCGCTTTAAGTGTAAATATCACTTAATTTATCCGTTATTACGTGACAATTTCTCGTGGCCTAGTGGTACTGAGTCAACGCTTAGAGATTCAAGATGTCTCTGTGAACCGCGTTCGCGCCCTATGACCGTCTGCGATAGAGACACACACACCTAAGGTGTCTCAACTATAAAGAGGTGAAACATAAACATGAAATAGGAAATTGAAATCATCAGCACTTTACAATGTAACTGTTACGGAGATTTAAAAAAACAGAACTCTTATCAAATTCATAGCCGACCCACCGCAGCGGTACTGATCAAAATAGCACCTTCCCTTATAACGAAATGTAGTTATTATTTTACAAAAAGAAAGCTAACAAAAACACACTACCCTTAACAACCATGAGAAATACTTGAAGCATCAATTTGAAAATAGATGGCCTTGTATGAAACGAGAACATAAATACGTCTAACTAGTTTGACATATCCAATTATATTGGAATCAAGATGCATAAAACAAGCTTAAGTACCTTTGGTATCAGATAGTCGAAAAGATAAGAGGAAGGAAACCTAGCTATGCAGAGTTAAATACCCAGTAGATATTTTAGTTATTTATAAACGACGAAAACATGCAATTTTACTCTTAGGAATATTAAGCTAATTCATTTATTTAAGACTTACAACATGTATCGATCGATTTAACGTTAGAAAATTCACTATATATCAGCGAAAGATATACAGCCTATCTTACCGTGCTTATGTTTTGCTGCTATACTTATAAGTATATATATATATATATATATATATATATATATATATATATATATATATATATATATATATATATATATATATACATGCGTGTGTATAATATACATATATATATACGTAGATGTATGCTTGTATAATATATATTTATATATATATATATATATGTTGATATATGCTTGTAGAATATATATATATACATATATATATATATATATATATGTAGATATATGCTTTTATAATATATATAGAATAATAGATAGATGCTTGTATAATATATATATATATATATATATATATTTATATATATATATATTAACTATGAATATATATTTATGGCAATTAAGCTACACAGAAGCTTCCGCGTTTCATCCCCGTAAGGAATCGTCAGGCTAAAATACATGGAATTTGTTTAGCCAGGTTTTTGTATAACCAATCAGATTCTTTGTTACTTCCTCCCACAAGTTAATGTTTCCATTAGCCATTTATTGTGCTTATCGCAAACGATGGTTCGGTTAATTTGACTTATTATTCCTTTGTTCTGTTTTGTATAGGGTGACTCATCTCTGTTTTATGGGTGTGTCGCATTTATAAGTGACCTTATTTTAACACGTGCGTGCATTTCAATTTTAGATGTTAGTTTAGTTTAGTTGATAGGATAAAAAGCGGACGCTTCTGTGTAGCTTAAATGCCATGAATATATTTTCATAACCTACTACCTAGCTCTACTAAGATATTGAGCACTCTTGAAGTAAATTATGAAAATCGATACATGAGATATTATATCTCATTCATAACATTTTATGTGGATACATGAAATAATATATATATATATATATATATATATATATATATATATATATATATATATAAATAAT
>OY744534.1:79921146-79971146 GCA_963556195.1 Sepiola atlantica | reverse complement strand
AAATATGAACATCTAAGTGAACGATCATACTTTTTTCATGCCTGACGAGATGTAAGTTTTTAATAAATATTGATCAATAACATCGACATGCCAGTGTAGCGGCTTTTTGTACATATCTGTATGACTATAATTATAACATACATATTTCTATTTATTACTGAGCACTTTTTGTAAATCTGGTTGAAATTCTGTTGATTTTTATCCTGTGGATGTCTACTTTACCTGGATTAATATATATATATAAATATATATATATATATATATATATATATATATATATATATATATATATATATATATATATATATTTAGCTACTTCCAAAAAAAAATCATAGTCATCCTTGTTTACAATTGTTTCAATTATTCCTGAACTCTTTGTTTAACACGAATACAAATTTTTTTATTACCTTTTTTTTCTTTTTTTACGATCGTCCAAAAACACTGAATTTAGAATGAATAACTTTTCATCAAACAAAACATTCACGAAATAATACTTCTACTAAGTCAAAAATTAAATTGATAAAAATATTCCTTTTAAAGTCCATTTTACCGTCCAAAAGTTCAGAATTCATTATTAAATTCTCAATTTAATCGTAAGTTAACAAATTTACTAAATCGTATGACACACCTCCCAATTTAGTATGAGCCTCAAAACTTTCACTTTAATTCTCAGTAGCCTCTTACGTCTACGGTGGAAACTTGCCTAGTATGGGGGTAAACTAAGTTAAAAAAGAATAAACAGAAATAAAGAAATGATATTTCCACTTAGTGAAACACATTGTTTAAGTGTTCCATCTAAAATAGCTTTTATTTGACTTACTAAGTAAAATCATGTATTTTCAAAGTTAGGTTACGCCAAAAACAACGAGGTTTCATTTTGTCGAAAAAAAATAAGCGCGGAGAACAGGGTTCTATGTACAAATTTAAAATAGTCAGTGATACTATTGGGGCACAGGGTTGGACAGGTGCTTGTGTGATTGCGAAAATTAGGAGTGGATGGAGTAAGTTTAGGAGAATTACTAACCAGCTGACCATCGACTAAAGAATGAGACTATCAGACATGTGTACGCAGTGTGATGATGTAGGGACGTGAGGAAATGCGTTGCATGGAGATAAATAATATGAGAATTATAGGATGGATGCCTAATTCGTCTCTTAAACACAGGCTTAGATCTGATGACCTCAGAGGAAGATTAAATCTGGACAGTATAGGGAGATGCGTGCAGAAAAGTAGACGTCGATAGTATGGTCACGTTGAAAGAATGGATAAAAGTTCTTGGGTGAGTAGATGCAGAACAGTTGAGGTAGCAGGTTCTGGTCACAGGAGAAGGTCAATGAAAACATGAGAGGAAGCAATAAAAATGTACCTGATGGAAAGAGAGATAAATAAAGACCTGTTCAGAGATAGGTTACTTTGGAAGTCAATTTCTTAAAGCCGTTCAACACATGCCAGCATGTAAAACTGACCTTTAACCGATGATCATGATGATGCTGATGATGATGCTGATGATCATGATGATGATCATGATGATGATGCTGATCATGATAATGATGCTGATCATGATGATGCTGATGTTGATCATGATAATGATGCTGATCATGATGCTGCTGCTGATGATGATGATGATAATGCTGTTGATTTTATGCTGCTGATGCTGCTGCTGCTGCTGATGATGATGATGATGATAATGCTGTTGATGTTGAAACTGCTGATGATGCTGCTGATGATGCTGCTGCTGATGATGATACTGCTGCTGCTGCTGCTGATGATGCTGCTGCTGATGATGCTGCTGCTGCTGCTGCTGCTGCTGATGATGATGATGATGATGATGATGATGATGATGATGATGATGATGATGATTTCGGCAAAAGTGCATTATAGTTAAAAACAAAACTGGGGTGAAAGAAAACGAATTTACAACAAATAATTTCAACCAAACGCAAAAAAATATAATATTCTATCGACTAGAACAGCTTTTCAGTTTTTACACATTTTAAAGTGCTTGTTTTTGTTAGATTTGTCACCCTTGCCTCGAAGGCTATAAAATAGAAATTCAAAATGGCGCCATATGTATCTTGATATCCAGTTTCGATGTAGTATGTTTCACAACTGAAAAATCGAAAATTAAAAAAAATACAACTACTTGATCACGTCATTTTCTCTCGACAAGGTCTTTGATACGGTTGGACATGAACGTCTACTTCATAAGCTTGCTAGCTAGGGAATACTTGGAAATGTCCTCTCACCTATTCAATTATTTAACTCTGATAGATTGATGAAAGTAGTCGTCGTTGATGAGCAAAAGTCGGCGTGCCTAAAATATCGATTCTGGGCCTCTTTCTGATCTTCATCAATGATCTTCTGATCTTTATAATGAATTACAAGGCAATTAAAGAATTTAATAACAATCTAAATAAAAACTATCAGGAAGTTTATATATATATATATATATATATATATATATATACATATATATATACATATATAAATATATACATGTATATGCATATATATAAATATATATATATACATATATAAATGTATATATACATATATATGCATATATATATACACACATATATATACACATACATATATATCTGTATGTATATATACATATATGTACATACACATATATATATATATATACATATATATACATACATATATATATATATAAAGTCAGTTGAGATCAATATGATTTAAACATTGTTAATACATATATGTACATACATATATATATACATATATATATATATATATATATATATATATATATATATATATATATATATATATATATATATATAAAGTCAGTTGAGCTCAATATGATTTAAACATTGTTCCAAGAATTCAAAACCAACTATTATTACGATCATTTCCAAGACTTTTTGAAAATATTTTATTTTTTATTATATTTTTATGATTCCAAAAACGCGTCTTAGTCAGCGCTTTTAATACATACAGAAATCTCTTGAGAAAAAACATAAGATTTCAGTATTAAAAGACAACACCAGTGAAAGGACTTTCGAAGTAGCAAAAGGACAGCAAATTGAATAAAAAATCAAACATTTAGAACATGCAAAGAATTCACAAGTTGCATCAAGAAGAAGAATTTACATTAAAAAAGATAAATAAATAAGATAAAAAAAATAGAAATAAATAAATAGAAAATAGAAATAGAAACAATTGATATAAAGAATAATAAGAAAAAATATATTGATAATTATAAAAATGTTAGAATACAATAAAGCAAAATGAAAACAAAATAAAATGAAATAAAACTAGAAAAGGTATATAAGAAAGATAAACTGAGAAATAAAATAAAATAATAAACGATAAATAAGAATAAAATAAAATTTAAACAATAAAATATATTGATAATTATAAAAATGTTAGAATACAATAAAGCAAAATTAAAACAAAATAAAATCAAATAAAACTAGAAAGGTATATAAGAAAGATAAACTGAGAAATAAAATAAAATAATAAACGATAAATAAGAATAAAATAAAATTTAAACAATAAAATATATTGATAATTATAAAAATGTTAGAATACAATAAAGCAAAATTAAAACAAAATAAAATCAAATAAAACTAGAAAATATAAGAAAGATAAACTGAGAAATAAAATAAAATAATAAACGATAAATAAGAATCAAATAAAATTTAAACAATAAAATATATTGATAATTATAAAAATGTTAGAATACAATAAAGTAAAATTAAAACAAAATAAAATCAAATAAAACTAGAAAAAGTTATATAAGAAAGATAAACTGAGAAATAAAAAAAATAATAAACGATAAATAAGAATAAAATAAAATTTAAACAATAAAATAAACAAATAAATAAATAGATAACCAAAATAAAAATTAATTTTATTTTCAACTATTCTTTTAAGCTCTCTAATAAGACATATCCGAACTTAGGATTCGAAAGCCGACCCAGAGTTATGCGAGCGACAATTCTGCCACCTAGTGGCTTTTAGAAGGAGACCAATGAGGCAGTGGCCTCGAGCGTCCAATCATATGCAAACTACCTCCTTTTCTCATAATATTTATCGCAACGAGGACTTATAGTTCAATCTTTGGGGCATAAAATCAAGGAGTTGGTCACCGGCATCACCAGGGCAACACCATATCTATGCATGTACCTGCTGACACCTAACTCACATTCAATTTAATATTCAATTTTGTCGCTGGATGCTATTGCTGGGTGTAAGATCATTGCTTGTTGAATGAGTGCAACTTCATTGTGGTTTGCATAACTGTAAAACGTTCTTGCATGAAACATGGTGTCACAAACGGAAAAGTCTATTCCACCTCAAAGTCCTGAAAGCCGTATATATCAAGTCAATCAAACCCTCCCTTTGTAAACAAAACGAGTGACTTTTAGGACTTAATGTGATCAACTTGTGACCCTCCTCCCCATATTTTTTCTCCCAAACTTGTCACTAGTTTTCATTATAAATTTCTTTTAAGTTTTTAGTCGTATTTAATTACTTCGACGTTAATACTCTGATGAGTGTGGACGAAAGCCGGCTTAGTACATTCATTCATTTTTTAAATTTCCTCTCGTTTTTATACTTGTTCAATTTCATTCTACCCTCCCAAAAATGTCCCAAACGTCTGCATTCCTCGCCGTTATTTATATATATATATATATATATATATATATATATATATATATATATATATATATATCTGTTTCATATTTTATGCTTATATTATTAATTAATATATCAATCGTATATATATATATATATATATATATATATATATATATATATATATATATATATATATATATATATATAAACGTTTTATATTTACTTTAACAGATATCAAGAGATGAATGGATAAATATTATCAGGTGGACAATTTAAAAGAAATACATTTCCTACATTCTCTTTCAAGTAAATAGTTAAATTAAGTAAATTCAACAATAGAAGTTCGGGTCATTCCGTATGTTGAAACAGCTTGTGTTTAACTGTTCTATTCATTGATTTCACCCCCTCTGTTTTCGTTAAGTTAATATATTTTAAATTTGCAGGCAATTATTTTACTAAATTTCAATCTTTTCTCGACTCAGTAACGTGACATTAACTAACCGTTGAGTCGTTTGAGCTCTATATCCACCTATTCTATATTATTACAAGTCGTGTTAAGAGAAATTTCTGTAAATAGCAGGGGTTAGGGTTAAGGTTAGGGTTAGGGTTATGGGTTAGGGTTGTTAGGGAAATTGCTGTAAATAGTGTGTGGTGGTTTATATTCTGAAGCTGTAAAGTTGGTGTCTATATAGGTGTGTGTCTAACCATCGCAATGGGACCATATCGGTCTTAGATTACCTGAGTTATCTGACATGTTGCCCCTTTTATCAATTGGTTACAACTTCCGGGAACTGGCTCTCGGTTAGCGAGTCTGTTACGTATATGCAAACCTAGAAGCTACACCAGATTTATTTTGATAAAACGAACTATGTAACTATAACCGTTCACTGTTATATGCTCATGTGACCTGGTCTTATAAACAATGGTTTGAGTACATCCCACTTCCCCTTTTGAGTGTTTGCTTTAGAGAGGAACGAATGAAAAGAAAAAAAAGGAAAATAATGTACGTAGACGCGTAGAGAAAGAAAGGCAGTAGCTTTAAATACTGGGGACATGTTTTGAGCTTTCACGCTTTTCAAAATATGCTAGAGTCAACGATTAAGAGTAGAAAGTGGATCCTGGATTTAAATTCGAGAGCCTCGTACAGCCAACCACTGTTTTGTATAATAGTTCACTCATTCTCTTACCGATGTTTCTGACATAGGTGGAAGAATTGCTGTTTTCAGGTTCGGCTGTTGTTTTAGTCGGTGGTATCTGAATATTTGTTTATCTTTGCATATTATTAATCATCATTCAACCATTATCCTCGAGTGTTTTTAGCCTTGATAAATGGTGACTAATTGGTGGAAAGTAAAGATAATAAAAATAACGACTCTTGATCTTTCTTCTTTTTAGAATCACATAAACGAATCGTCCTCCGGTGTTTTTTTTCTTTTGCGCGCGAAAATATGAACATTCTTTCTATTTTTATGTTTTGTCAATTGATTACAAGAATTAAACATTTGTTTTCCATTTTTCCCTCTGCTTCGATTTTTTTCTTGCTCTTCCACAGCCCTACCCTAACTACAGTGACGTCAACAATTAAGAGAAATGATCAATTCGCTCGTAGATGGATGCCCGAAGGCGGATTTCTAATGTCTGAAGCGGCCATTTGTACTGATTGAATTTCGCTGAAAGCTTTAACGTTTGCCGGCAGCGGACGACAAAGGAAGTTGGAAACAACAACGGATTTTATTAAGAGGTGTCCCTTTTATCAGCTCGTTTGGCGGTCGAAATCACATTTCAACCGTAAGCTTGAAAATGCTATTTTAAACTTAAGCGTGAGAGATAATCGAAAATGATATTTCAAAAATATCAACGGAAATGTAATTTCAAACTTATGTATGACAAACAAGCGAAAATGCTATTTCAAACTTAAGCGTGACGGGCTACCAAAAATATATATTTCAGACTAAAGCGTGACAAAAGAAAACAAAAATGTATCTCAAACTTACGCATTGCAGACGACCAAAAAATGATATTTCAAACTTAAGCGTGACGGGCTATCAAAATTATATTTCAGACTAAAGCGTAACAGACTACTGAAAATTATATTTAAGGCAAAAGAAATAAAAATGTTATTTCAAACTTAAGCGTGACAGACTACTGAAAATTCTATTTCAAACTGAAACGTGATAAATCAAATAAAATTATATTTTAAACTTAAGCGTTACAGATCAACAAAAATGCTGTTTCAGACTTAATCGTGACAAATAATCGAAAATGATATTCCAAAAATATCAACGGAAATGTAATGTCAAACTTACGCATGACAGACAACCGAAAATGCTATTTCCAACTTAAGCGTGACGGGCTACTAAAAATTATATTTCAGACAAAAGCGTGACAAAAGAAAACAAAAATGTATCTCAAAATTACGCATTGCAAACGACCAAAATATGATATTTCAAACTTAAACGTGACAGACTACCGAGAATTCTATTTCAGGCAAAAGAAATAAAAATGTTATTCAAAACTTAAGCGTGCCAGACTACTGAAAATTCTATTTCAAACTGAAACGTGATAAATCAAATAAAATTATATTTTAAACTTAAGCATGACAGATAATCGAAACTGATATTTCAAAAATATCAACGAAAATGTTATTTTAAAATTAAGCAGGACAGACACCAAAATTCTATTTCAAACTAAAGCGTGACAGGCTACTGAAAATTCTATTTTAGACTTCAGCGTGAAAAAAATATGTTATTTGAAACTTAAGCGTGACAGAGAACCGAAAATTCTATTTCAAACTTAAACGTAATAAATCAAATAAAATTATATTGAAAACTTAAGTGTGACAGACCAAAAAAAAAATGCTATTTCAAACTTAAACGGAATAAATAAATAAAATGATATTTAAGATTTAAGTGCGGCAGACGAACAAAAATGATGTTTCAAACTTAAGCGTACTGATAATCGAAAATTATATTTTAAAAATATCAAATAAAATGTGATTTCATGGAAGACCACAGAAAACGTTGTTTAAAACATAAACGTGACAGACCAACGAAAATTATATTTCGAACTTCAGCGTGACAAAGCACTGAAAATACTATTTCAAACTAAAGTTAGACGTATCACTCAGAAAGCTATTTAAACCGTAAGCGTGACAAATCACTGAAAATGTAATTTGAAACTTAAACGTAACAGACAACTGAAAATACTATTTAAAACAAAAACGTGATAGACAACTGAAAATACTATTTTTTTAAAAATGTGACAAACAACCGAAAATACTATTTCAAACAAAAATATGACTGACAACCGAAAATACTATTTTAAACAAAAATGTGACAGACAACTGAAGATACTATTTTTTTAAAAAATGTGACAGACAACCGAAAATACTATTTCAAACAATAACGTGACAGACAACCAAAACTACTATTTAAAACAAAAATGTGACAGACAACCTAAAATACTTTTTAAAACAAAAATGTGACAGACAACCGAAAATACTATTTAAAACAAAAATGTGACAGACAACTGAAAATACTATTTTAAACAAAAATGGGACAGACAACCAAAAATACTATTTAAAACAAAAATGTGACAGACAACCGAAAATACTATTTAAAACAAAAATCTGACAGACAACCGAAAATACTATTTAAAACAAAAATCTGACAGACGACCAAAAATACTATTTTAAACAAAAATGTGACAGACAACCAAAAATACTATTTAAAACAAAAATGTGACAGACAACCGAAAATACTATTTAAAACAAAAATGTGACAGACAATCGAAAATACTTTTTAAAACAAAAATGTGACAGACAACCGAAAATACTTTTTAAAACAAAAATGTGACAGACAATCGAAAATACTATTTAAAACAAAAATGTTACAGACAATCGAAAATACTATTTAAAACAAAAATGTGACAGACAATCGAAAATACTATTTCAAACAAAAATGTGACAGACCACCGAAAATACTATTTAAAACAAAAACGTGACAGACAACCACAACTACTATTTAAAACAAAAATGTGACAGACAACCGAAAATACTTTTTAAAACAAAAATGTGGCAGACAACCAAAAATACTATTTTAAACAAAAATGTGACAGACAACCAAAAATACTATTTAAAACAAAAATGTGACAGACAACCGAAAATACTATTTAAAACAAAAATCTGACAGACAACCGAAAATACTATTTAAAACAAAAATGTGACAGACAACCGAAAATACTATTTAAAACAAAAATGTGATAGACAATCGAAAATACTATTTAAAACAAAAATGTGACAGACAATCGAAAATACTATTTAAAACAAAAATGTGACAGACAACCAAAAATACTATTTAAAACAAAAATGTGACAGACAACCAAAAATACTATTTAAAACAAAAATGTGACAGACAACCGAAAACTACTATTTAAAACAAAAATGTGACAGACAACCGAAAATACTTTTTAAAACAAAAATGTGACTGACAACCGAAAATACTTTTTAAAACAAAAATGTGACAGACAACCGAAAATACTATTTAAAACAAAAATGTGACAGACCACCGAAAATACTATTTAAAACAAAAATGTGACAGACAATCGAAAATACTATTTAAAGCAAAAATGTGACAGACAACCGAAAATACTATTTAAAACAAAAATGTTACAGGCAACTGAAAATACTATTTAAAACAAAAAAGTGACAGACAATCGAAAATACTATTTAAAACTAAAATATGACAGGCAACTGAAAATACTATTTAAAACAAAAATGTGACAGACAACTGAAAATGCTATTTAAAACTAAAGAGTAATAGACGCGCGACAATGTATTTCAAACATAACATGTGACAGAGCACATAAAAATGTATTTTAACTTTAAGTGTGACAGACCAACGAAAATCATATTTAAACTTGAGCAAGAAACACTAACCGACAGACAGACAGACAGACAGGTCCTCTTTTGAAGACGTTTGAATTCATCTAAAATAAGTTGCTATTTCAAATTTAAGCGTTACTTATCAAATAAAATGTATAACACTTAAGCGTGACAAAACAATACAATTCTATTTTAAAACTTAAGTGTGACAGATTGACCGATGGACAGGGCCTCTCATTGAGGTGTGAAGACGCATCTATAAAAATGGAAGCTTCAATGAGAATGTGTTTTCGAAATAAATGTGATTACTGATTTCAGGAATCTTTAATTACCGGTCGGTTAACCTCTTTATAGCGTTCAAACCGCACCCCTTTTGAGCCACAGTTTACAAAGCCAGAAAATGAACAAAGATTTTCGTTAAGAGGCCTCTTTGCCAACTAATTAAATCACGGACTACTTTATTTCGATAATCAAGGAAAGGCTGAGATTCGTAAAATTAGCGGAACCCGGTTTGTAATTGACTTGTTTAACTTGAAACTAAGGGATTGCAAGTTGTGTGGGATTTTTTTCAGAATCGCCAGATAAATTGTGTAGAATACTATAACAAAAGTATTGTGTTTTCATGCATTCAATACAACTGGGAGAGGGTAACTGCTGTTAGCTTGACTCTCACGGTACGGTTAACGGGGCTTACACAAAGCCAAAGATCAACTGACCTTTCACTGACTAACTTTGTCGGACAAACGGATCAAGAACTACAAGTCTTAAAAGAACACCGCTTGCGACAAAAACGACCTCCATTGAACACTGCCTTCAAGAAACACCGGTTATCGAAACAGAGAGCACACTTACAAAGAAAACGGACAAGAACTGAGCGACAAGTTAGTCACCGTACTAACCGACTGAATAGATGAAATACGCCTGCTTATATCGAACCCAAAATGCCATCGATAATTATATCAGCAAAATTAATCATTTGCATATCAAGATAACTTGTAGAGAGACATCTTCGACAACTAATTGAGATGTCTGTCTACAAGCGCTCGTTTGAAATAGCAACTGTCCCTTTCCCACCGCAGATACAGCGCATAGGTCGATTTGCGCGGTCGGCCGTTATCAGATGAGCAGTGAGAACGTTATTGTTCGGATCACCTTCACTGAATTCCCCCAGGTACTTTTTTTCAATTTATTACGATCAGATGTATCTGTAGCTTTTACTTCAGGGTATCATATTGAAAATGCACAATAGATGGAAGTTGTGGAAAAATTAAAACCATTTCTGGTGAGAAACAATAGTTGAAGTGTACGCTGTTGTTGTGAACTCTTTATTTTATTTATTATTGGTCCCCCGATTTATAAAATCGGGGGACTTATGTTTTGAGGCATGTCCGTCCGTCCGTCCGTCCGAATTTTTCTCCGAAACCATCCATTGAATTTCTCTGAGATTTTGCATGAAGTTGTAACTTTAGTCAGGTTAGAAAGTGACATTCTCCGATTTTTGAAAACAAATCTGGTTAGCCCCCCAGGGGGTCAAAAGGCCTCGAAATGGCAAAAAATGGCATTTTTTGCCTCATAACATTTCATCCATCCATTCAATTTCTCTGAAACTGGGCCAAACTGTGGAGGTAATTGTTCTTAATAGAAAATAAGTATCGCTGACCTTGGAAAAAATCTGGTTCGCGCCCCCAGGGTGTCAAAAGTCCCCGAAAATGGCAAAAAATGACCATTTTCTCCCATAACGTTTGATCCATCCATCCAATTTTTCTGAAACTTGGCCGAAATGTAGAGGCAATTGTTCTGGATATAAAATGAGCACATTTGACCTCAGAAAAATTCTGGTTCGCGCCCCCAGGGAGTCAAACAGGGGGTCAAAAATGCCCCAAATTGCCCAAATTTATTGCATTTTACACTCGCCACATCGAGTCACATACAGAGGGGGACCACGCACGCGCGGCTTGTTTTTAATTCAATTCTCTCCAAACAAGGCACATTGCCAATGGGGCATAACGGCTACTGTGAATTTGGGGCTATATCCAAATTTCGGACAGACTCTTTTAATTACTACACTGGAATAGACTGCTCTCGTTCGTCAGACATAACCGGGTAAAAGTCTCAAATAATTTTTAATTATATTCCTAGTATCGCTTCTTCTCATCATTATTATGTATATTATTTATATTATATTTATATTATTTATATACATTTATATTATTTATATTATATTTATATTATTTATATCAATATATTTTTCTTCTTCTATTCACTTAACGTCACATTTCCCTTTGGGTCAGGGGTCAGACCTTTTCTGATATTACGCAAGCGCACTCTCCACTTCTCACGGTTTAGCAGGTCAGCAGGTCAGCAGTCTCAAAATTCCACTCTGTGCGATCTTATCCAATCAATTGCTTCTAAGTTTTCCTTGGCCAGCGAAACCTCCATGCAATTTAGGACAGTCATGCTTCTGCAACAGTTTATCCAGGAGGATGAACGTTCCACATGACCATACCAACGTAATCGATTCATCCTAAGAGTAACCTCCACGCTGGGCAAGTGCATTGCTTTCAGCAAATCCTCTGACCTCATATGTTGGGTTTAGTCAGATTCGTACATTGCAGATTTATCTGATCATGGATCTGTCATTTCACTGTAGACAGAAGAGAGATGTCTGAGCACAAGCTCCGAATCCACTGCCATATATCATGACGCTGTTAACGCAGCTTCTATATAACTCATCCCAAATGTAGAGAGGGACAACACGTGATGTTATCAGAGGAAACAACTCACGAACATTTGGCCTAGCTTCCTTCACTCTTGTGGCCGTACTGAGTTCACATCCACCACTTGCACTCAACATATCTCCTAAGTAGTAGAAAGAGTCTACTACCTGCAGCGTATCGTCTTCTAATGTCATCTCTTTATGGGGCGACCGTCAATAGGATACCTCTGCTTCATGCATCTCTTACACTTGAAGTTGGTGTTCGGAACTACGTCTACAGTGGCGACCTGCCTTGTTTGGGGTGAACTATTAATAAAAAAACTTAACCTTCAGGTCATTGCACTTTTTGTGAACCCACAGTAGGCACAGGTTACACTGTATTGCATTGCTTATAACACCCTCCTGGCACGCAGAACACGGATACTGACCAGTCTCCTAGGGAGTGTAGACCAGAGCCACACACCATCACTTTGGATTTAGGCAAGTTCACCCTCTAACCCTTTGACCTCCAGACCGATTTTCCATATTTCCAGTTTGTCCTTTAAACTGTTCCAATGACTCGGCAATGATAAGTAAGTCATCAGCATCAGAATAATTCCCATGGACAGCCCAACCGAAACTTGCTTGACAGTGCCTCCAAGACTATGGTGAAAAGTAGAGGACGGAGTATAGATCCCTGGTGGACTCTTTCTTTGACATCGAAGCTATCATTGTAAGCGTCATCAACCCTCACTTCACTACTAGCGTTCATGTACATAAATTGTACGAGACGGAAAAGCTACTCTTCTACGGCCACCTTACACATTGCACACCATAACATCTCTCTGGGGATTTTGTCGAAGGCTTTCTCTGGGCCATCAAAGAGTTTCCTGCCTGCACAGACATATCTCTCCTGTAGTTGTAGTAGTTATTTGTATTATGAAAATCTAAAGTGTTACTTACGAGAGGCGTTCAATAAATAATGCCACTGACCCATTCCCCATAGCAGTAGATTAATGAAACTTGGCACAGTTATTAGTCTTTCTCTACATAGGAACCAACAAGAGTTATGCATTTCTCCCATCGTTTGATGCAGCTCTGGAGACCGTTTTTGTAGAACACTTCAGGCCGGTCCTCCAACCACGCCGTAACTTCAGAAATCAAGGCTGCATCATCTGGGAAACACTTTCCTTTCAAAAACAACTTCATGGCTGGGAAGAGATGAAAGTCAGAGGGTGCAAGGTCAGACCCTGTACTAATCTTGATCTCTTGGGCTATTTGGCGAATAGTAATGAGTCGATCTTCCAAAATGACGGAGAGATGCCTCATCAATGGCAGAAGAGGGGCGACCAGGTCTGGGAGCTGTTTCCACAGACTTCCGGCCATGTTTGAATTCACGATGCCAGCCTTTTACAAGGTCATATGATGGGGCATCATCATCATAAGTTTCTTTCATTTCATCAAAAGTCTCGTTTGGTGTGCGTTCTTACAAATACAAAAACCGTATAACTGCTCAACACTCAACTGGCTCCATTTCACACCTGACTCAGTTCAAACACCTGTAAATCAGAAATCACAATTTTTTCAGAGCTGTTTTTTGCAACATAACCCATACAGATATAAATCATTACACATACAAAATTTCATCTAGCTCATACAACTGAAAGGTGGTAAGGGGCATTACTTATTGAACGCCCCTCGAAGAACTTACTTAGTACTTTTTCCATAGAGTCATTTTGATAATTGTAGCATAAATTTTAGGCGTTTTAAACAATTTCATGTTTTAGATGTCAGAACATGATACTATTTATTACTACAGATATATATTTTAACTATTTATGTTTAATAGTGTTTTAAACTAATATTAATAACTAGCAGGGCTACCCGGCGTTGCCCGGGGCGATAAAAAAACAAAGTAGTAGAAATTAAAGTTTGTGTTTAACATCTTTATATAAAAACTTCAACTCTCTTCCTTTCTCTAGTCGTCTCTCTTTCCCTGGCCCTCATTATTTCCCTCCCTCCTTTAACCCTCTATTTCCATTTTTCCCATATGATTCTTGTCTTGTTTAAATATGTTAAAAACTAATAATAATGTAATTCGTTACCCCCCGGGGCCATCTGCTTTACATGTAATAGTGTAATCTTACATTTTTTGCTTCGGGACATAAAAAATAGAAGTTAAATAATATGTGTAACATTTTGATTTTAAAACTTCTCTCTCCCCCTCTCTCTCCCCCTAACCGTCTCTTTATCTTTCTCTCTTTATCTTTGAATACTGTAATGTTAGTAAGGAGGTCTTCACAGAACTGCCAAAAGTATCGGTAAAATCAAAGTATTAAGAAAAATAATGTTAATAATGATTATTGATCTCGAACAATGCCGAGTAGAACAAATAGCCCGGTCTATACCTGTGTTCATTTCAGAATATGATGACGATAAATAATTTTACTCTGTGAATTTTACATAAGAATACACTTTTATAGGTTATCTATATTCTCTAACCTTTTGTTAACAAACCTAAATTGTGTTTTTAAACGTGAGTTATCGTTTTTCATTAACTATCCTCTAACAAATAAATTTACTTAAAAACCATAAATGAGGTATAATTTGGCAGACAACGCCGAATACTTTTCTTATATAAGATATTATAAAATGTCCATGTACACGTATTTTTGTACGTACAGAGTAGCTGGCAGTGGCGGCTAGTGGCGGGCCTTCGTATAGTTTCTTACCCCCCTCCTTGTAAATAGAATTGACGCTAAGATATGTTAAATAAAATTAAAAGTTATCTCAAAGTATTACGTAATTAAAGCAAAATATGACTCAGCAATTTCAAATTACTATAAAATATAATAAAAAATAACTGAATAGACTCCCCTGATGAAATATGCCCCATGGACCCCTAAGGGCTGGGTTTATAGATTCGGGAATACTCTCATCATCTTACTCTGTGTATTTTACATAAGAATACACTTTCATATATTATGTATATTCTCTAACCTTGTTTTAAAAATCTAAAAGGTGTTTTAAAACGCGAGTTATCGTTCTTCCTTAGCTATCCTCTAACAAATAAATTTACTTAAAAAACATAAATTGTTTTATGTACTTGAGGTATAATTTGCCGGACAACGCCGAATACTTTTCTTATATAAGATATTATAAAGTGTACATGTATTTGTGTACGTACAGAGTGGCGGGCAGTGGCGGCTAGTGGGGGACCTTGGCGTAGTTTCTTACCCCCCATGTAAATAGAATTGACGCTAAGAAACATTAAATAAAATTAAAAGTTATTTCAAATTATTACGTAATTTAATTACGATATGACTCAGCAATTTCAAATTACTATAAAATATAATAAAAAATAACTGAAAAGACCCCCCCCCTGATTAAATATGCCCCAGGGACCCCTAAGGAGTGGGTTCATAGATTCGGGAATACTCTCATTATCTTACTCGGTGTATTTTACATAAGAATACACTTTCATATATTATGTATATTCTCTAACCTTGTTTTAAAAATCTAAATGGTGTTTTAAAACGTGATTTATCGTCTTCCTTAGCTATCCTCTAACAAATAAATTTCATTAAAAGACATAAATTGTTACATGAACTTGAAGTATTATTTGCAGGACAACACTGAATACTTTTCTTATATAAGATATTATAAAATGTACATGTATTTGTGTACGTACAGAGTGGCGGGCAGTGGCGGCTAGTGGCGGACCTTGGCGTAATTTCTTACCCCTCATGTAAATAGAATTGACGCTAAGAAACTTTAAATAAAATTAAAAGTTATGTCAAATTATTATAGACTCAGCAATTTCAAATTACTATAAAATATAATGAAAAATAACTGAGAAGAACCCCCCCCCCTGATGAAATCTGCCCCGTGGACCCCTAAGGGCTGGATTTATAGATTCGGGAATACACCCATCAACTTACTCTGTGAATATTACATCAGAATACACTTTTATATTGTATCTATATTCTCTAACATTTTTTCTATAGGGCACACACAAACACACACACACACAAACATACAGACATTCAATTTTATATAGAAGATTAATGTTACTCATATTGTATTAAATAACAAGTAAATACTAGATGTAGTTAGGAGGACATTGTCAGCCATAGCGTCTTAAGAAGTGTCTTCCTCTCCACCGTTCTTCTCTTTTTAAAAGTTTTACTTTGTACAATAAGGGTATACGGGTTAACTGTTCCTTCCATACGTGTTCAGCCATACTATATGTTTCAATATCTTCAGGTATTACGATTTTCTGTTGTTTTTTTTTATAGCCTTACTTTTAGCGGAGGGGATGTCCAATCTTTGTATAGTTTCAACACTTACATGAGAATTGCGTACACACACTCCTATGCCATGATCTTTTCCGTAGAAAATGATGATTTCGGAGATTCGAGTCCCTTCTGAATACTGTTCTGATCTCATACAGATTCGCGAGTTCGAAATAGATTCGCAGCAAATAGTTTTTGAAGAGCGGGAAATCTATTTGATGGACATGTTTGCCTGTGCATAAAATGTGTATTTATCATGATTTCGTGTTATATCCTGAAAAGCTGTCATTTCCAATCAATTTTACACAAGCAATTTGCTGATGACCTATTGTCATGAAAAGTCTACCGCTTTTGCTTAACAAGTAATTGATTAGTTTTATTGTAGTAAAAAAAAATAGTTTTTCTACTTTTCTTTCTTGTTTGTTTTCCAAATGAGTTAAATGCTTGACAAAATATTTTTTATTTCTGAGGATTTCATCAGATAACAAAAACAGATATTCTAAATGCCATTTTAAAAGTTAGCATGGCAGAACAATGAAAATGCTATCTTAAACAGATTCACAGAAATGTTAGTTTTTAACTTTTGCCTGACTGACGAAAATGCTTTTTCGAACTCAAGCATGAAAGAGTGACGAAAATGATATTCAAAACTTTAGCATGAAAGATTCACAGAAATGTTATTTTAAACTTCTGCATGACTGATGAAAATGCTTTTTCGAACTCAAGCATCAAAAATTGACGAAAATGCTATTCAAAACTTTAGCATGACAGATTCATAGAAATGTTATTTTAAACTTTTGCATGACTGATGAAAATGCTTTTTCGAACTCAAGCATCAAAGATTGACGAAAATGCTATGCAAAACTTTAGCATGACAGATTCACATAAATGTTAATTTAAACTTTTGCATGACTGACGAAAATGCTTTTTCGAACTCAAGCATCAAAGATTGACGAAAATGCTATTCAAAACTTTAGCATGACAGATTCACATAAATGTTAGTTTTAAACTTTTGCATGACTGACGAAAATGCTTTTTCGAACTCAAGCATCAAAGATTGACGCAAATGCTATTCAAAACTTTAGCATGACAGATTCACAGAAATGTTATTTAAAACTTTAGCATGATAGATCGACAAAAATGATATTTATAACTTTAGCATGACAGTCCAATGGAACTACTATTTTGAATTTAAGCATGACTGATTCACAGACATTCTATTTAAGACTTTAGCATGACAGTCCAATAAAACTACTATTTTGAATTTAAGCATGACTGATTCACAGACATTCTATTTAAAACTTTAGCATGACAGTCCAGTGGAACTACTATTTTGAATTTAAGCATGACTGATTCAGACATTCTATTTAAAACTTTAGCATGAAGGTCCAATTGAACTACTATTTTAATTTAAGCATGACTGATTCACAGACATTCTATTTAAAACTTTAGCATGACAGTCCAATGGAACTACTATTTTGAATGTAAGCATGACGGATTCATAGACATTCTGTTTAAAACTTTAGCATGACAGTCCAATGGAACTACTATTTTGAATTTAAGCATGACGGATTCACAGACATTCTATTTAAAACTTTAGCATGACAAAGTTACGAAAATGTTATTTTAAATTTTCGACAAGACGCACCTTAATAAGGTCGGAGGTTACATCCGTCGAAACGAATTATCCAAGTGCCATTCAAACGGTACACATTCTTTGGTTTGGTTTGGTAGTTTTGTTTTACGGCATATCAACCCTTTTTGGGTTATTTAATGCCGAATCTGGTCTTGTTTTCTTCTCTTTTTTGTTTCTTTCCCCTTTTAATATCTGTTTCTATTTAACCCATAGTTGGGACCCTAACAGGTACTACCACTCCGGGTCAGGGTGGACCTGGGAGCAATGGTAATTAAGAGGAGGCTCCACATTCCCCAAAGTCCGTAAGCCGGATCTCACCATCGGATGTAGTTTACGGTCATATCTAGGACCGGGAGTAGGGTAGGAAAAATAAAAATAAAAAAGGGGAGGGAGAAAGGGAGAGGGGCTGTTGTTTTTGTTTTTGGTTTTGTAGAACATAATTAAGTTTTACAAACAAAAAAAAATAAAATAAAAAAAGGTCAATGTAGGTGAATTTCGTCTCAGGGAGCCACAGGACAGCCTGATCTGGTATCACCAGGCACATTCTTTAATCCGAAATTCCTAACATTTCACACTTGCCAGGTCAGGTCACGATGACCCGCAATGCATCAGCGGTTTAGATTTTTTTTCCCAATTAAAATTTTGTGGTTGAAAAGAAGCTGCTAAAAAGAACGATTTTATTAAAAATCATTTTTTCTTTCAATACTTGACGAAAAGTCGGTAGTATTATCACCGCCATCACGCCAAACAATTGATGAAGTTTGGCCATTTTTATGCTTGCCATTTTGTTTCCTTTCGAAATGAAAACGTGATTTGTCACGGGAATTAAATCGATATTCGTGATTTTTATACGTCAGATTAAAAAAAATTAGAGACTGCCTTCATCCGAAAAACACACACAAAAAACGAAAATTCTCGTAATGAAGTTAATTTCAAATCAAATGAAGTCCAAATAAAATTAATTTTTAGAAATAAAATTAATTTTAATGAATTAAAAGAAGAACATCCTTGTGGATTTTAGACCAGCACTATTTTTAGCACTAGCTAGATTCGCTCACTTTGCAATTTCATTCTTATTCACTACTTTAAATCATTGAAACGAAAAAAATCTATCAAAGAAAAAAATGACAAAAGTCGACAAGGAAAAGAAAGCTTAACTAATCGATAAGTAGATTAAGACAATCCTATCGGCATGCAGAAAAAAACCCGAAACTAAGCCATAAGTAAAAGATACCAGAAAATAAAACTAATCGATAAGGAGACGAAACTAATCGATAAGAAAAAGAAGACAAAACTATTGCTACTGCTACCTTCAAACTAAAACAACCCTTTCTCTTACTTTCCCCCTTCCCTCTCTCTCTCTCTCTCTCTCTCTCTCTCTCTCTCTCTAATACAGCGAAGCACGCCGGACACACGTACGTT
Organism: Sepiola atlantica; assembly: GCA_963556195.1. Lineage (NCBI taxonomy): Eukaryota > Metazoa > Mollusca > Cephalopoda > Sepiida > Sepiolidae > Sepiola > Sepiola atlantica. The sequence goes on along the minus strand of OY744534.1, from coordinate 79,951,601 downwards.
ACATTTTATGACATATTTGTTTTATTTGCTTTCAAAACTTTCTGTTTTCTGATCACAGTACAAATAGACTATTACCAGAGTTTGGTAATAATTCAAATTAGCATGACAGCACGTGGTTGGTTTGTTCGTGGTTGGGTTTGTCGGCATGTCAACTGTCTTCGGGTGTTTTATGTCGAAATCGTACTTGTTATTTGTATTTGTGGATTAATATACTGATATTTTGTAAAGAAATCATCCACTACGATAAAGGTCATTGTATATATATATATATATATATATATATATATATATATATATATATATATATATAAGCAAGCGTTGTTGAACGTTACGGAACTTTCGCGTTTGTATATCTTCTTCTCGAGGTTCTCAAACCGTCGAACTATCCTTCTGGTTTCAGGTGGCAATCCGTAGAGTATTTCTCCGATTGTTCTTAATTCGGCCATTTTTTTTTCGAGCGCTTTCGACTTTCGAGTCGTCTTCAGGGTTAGTTTTTTTTAAATAAGAAGACTTGAGTTAATTTTTTATAGGTATCGTTAAGGGCGAATGAAAGAGAGAAGAGGGTGTGTGGTTGAGTTCATTTTATTCTATCGTTTGTGTGTTTGGTTTTATTGTTTATTTATTTATTTTATTAATTCTTATTTTTGCTATTTATTTATTATTATTTATTCCTATTACTATTATTACCATTATTTATTTATTTATCTATTTTTATTTTTTATTTATTTATTTATCATTATTTTAATTTTTTTAATGTTTTAATTTTATTTTATTTAAGTCTTCTTATTTAAAAAAAAAACCCTAATTCTGAAGACGACTACGAAAATCAAAAGCGCTCGAAAAAATGACCGAATTAAGAACTATCGGAGAAGTACTATAGGGATTGCCACCTGAAACCAGAATGGTAGATCGACGGTTTGAGAACCTCACGAAGAAGATGACAAACGAGAAAGTTCCGTGACGTTCAACAACGCTTGCTTAGATAATAACTTGCGGCCTAAGTATATATATATATATATATATATATATATATATATATATATATATATATATATAGTCTCGGAAGTTTCTCAACCATTTAAACTATATAAAAAAAACTTTTAAAAAAAACTTATAGTCCCAAGTCTTCCAGTGGAAAATCACTCATGTAAGTCAATTTATTTTTTACAGTTATTATATTAGTTTATTTCTAACACTATTTTAAGGGATCATCAGTTGTTTACCATGAAAAACTGTTTCGGGAATTTAATATATATACATATATTTAATATATATACATGTATATATACATATATATATATATATATATATATATATATATATATATATACATGTATATATATATGTATATATACATATATATATATACATACATGTATATATACATACATGTATACATATACATACATGTACATATACATATATACATATATATATACATATATATACATGTATATATACATATATATATACATACATGTATATATATGTATGTATATATATATATAGAGAGAGAGAGAGCGAGAGAGAGCGAGAGAGCTACATTTTTTTTACAACCACTGCCCGATTCTGTCGTCTCACCATGCATTTTGTATACTCTAGCTCAATTTACCAATATCTATGAAAACATAACGTCTCTTTCCTTTAATATAAACCAAATTCTAGTTAATAACAGTAAAATAATAGATTCTGAAACTAATTTAAAAGCAATAAAAAAAACTCGAAGCTATCTACATAAAAACACAACAACCTACAATTATTGACAGCACGTATGGTACACATGGCAACATTTTAAAATGCTTAACGTAATGTGATGTAATTCTGTGATGACACTCCGGCGACGCTGAATTTAAGTTGTTGACGTCTTTACTGGAATAATGCGAAAACTATCTTTGACGTGCGCGTTTCTCCGCTGTCTTTTTAAAAAGCATCTTCTTTCTCCAGCTATTGTATTCATTTTCTTTGGACACGTTAGGATGATTCGACGAAGAATGAAACACGTTCGTGATACCTGTGGAATATTTATTATTTTTTTATTTGAATAAAAAAGACCATTAGAAAAATAAAAAAAATAAAAAAGACGAATTCTGTTAGTTTTAACAATGTTTACACACATATATATATATATATATATATATATATATATATATATATATATATATATATATATATACGAGGCCTGTCTAAAACGTATTCGACCTTAGGCCAGAAAATACGTGACGGGATTGGGACCCTAATCCCCTTCAAAGTAGGCCCCTTGTGCTTGCACACTTAGCCCACCGATCCATCCACTGCTGGAAACACCTCTGGAAGTCTTTTTTGGGGAATGGTGTTCATCTACGCCGTCGCGTTCCGCATTATCACTTTTTTCGCACCCTCTCAACAACGGCTGCACTCAGAGCAGTTTGGGACCTGCCAGAACGCTGGTTATTATTTGTTGATGTGCGGCCATTTTTGAATCGGTTGAACCACTCCTTAATTTGTATTTCACATCGTATCTTCTCCAAACACCTGCTGAATCTAATGCGAGGCGGAGATGAACGTTGGCATGCCCCGGTAGGGGCGCTTAAGGCGATTAGCAATAAACTAACCCCTTTCTAAAAGGTTTAGAGGACCAATCCTGGGAGGGTGTACAAGACAATATCTAAGACCGGCGGAATCAATGCCCAAATGCCAAAACTGTGCTGGTCTTCCGAGCGCAGCATCCGTCGGAACAGATACTACACTTTGATCTCAGCCAAAAGGTCGTTCATTTCTTGATTTATTGCTTAAGTTTTATTGTAAGTAATTTATTAAGTTAGAAATAGAGAAATAGTTTTTGCTAGAGAGAAACAGTGTGTGGGTGTGTTTGTTTGAGGCAGGGAGATGATGTCCGTATCTTAAGACCAGGAGAGAAGAATAGAGAATGTTTGAAAGAGAGAGTGTGGGTGTTGTTAGAAGAGAGACAGAGGGTGAGGAGAGTTTGTGCTGAAATAGAATGGGAAACAGGGAGAAAGAGAAAAGAAGAACGCGAGAGAGAAAGAGAGGGGAAGGGCTAGGGAGAGAAAGGGCGAGGGAAAGAAAGAGCGAGAAAGAGTGAAGGAGAGAGGAAGGGCTAGGGAGAGAAAGGGCTAGGGAGAGAAAGGGCGAGGGAAAGAAAGAGCGAGAAAGAGTTGAGAGAGAGAGAAAGAGTGAGAAAGAGCGAAGGAGAGAGAGATAACGAGAAAGGGTTATTTCTCGTTTACCCCCTCACCAGGTGTTTGTATTACTGATGAAGATCTGAAGAGCTTAACGAATCTACACTAGATCTCGCGTGTGTCAGAAGAAAACAAAAACAAAGATACACAGGTGAAACAATAGATGACATTAAAACTTAACCGAACTTTAAAAAGCAAGTGTAAAGTGTTTACTTTTCTTAGCTTAATTAAAAGTTAATTGTTCCATTGTCGACGGTAGGCAACCAGGTGTGAGTAATTAAATTGGGTTTCTTTTTTTTTAACTTGAAACAATTGGTTTTATCAAGAAAAGAGCGAAATTAGATCGAAACGTGAGTTACTATATATGTTTAACGAATGTTTAACGAATGACTTACAAACGTGGACATACAAACTGTGGACGAGTCGTTATAGCACTTGTCTTTCGGCTGGACGACCCGAGTGCGAATATTCGGGTCTGAAAACTCCCACTGTCCACCCAGCAGTAAATGTGTACTTGACTAAAACTCAGGGAAGGGTCAAGGCAGCGGAAGGAGAGGGATGAGCTCCGCCTTCCATATGCTGTGCCCTAGACACGGTGATTCTTAACAAATCACCGCCGCTACGGCCATGGGCAGTGTGCGATGTCGGCAACGACACTCGTGCGCGTCCAGGCTATGCGACCTTTACCTTTTTTATACAAACGATAGATGGTAAAAAAAAGGCAGGTAAATCGAAAGCATTATTTTGATTAAACGGACTACTATCCACTCCTGGTTTTTAGATTCACAAAACTTCATCCGAAGGTAACCACCGATATTCTTCAGTTGTATCTCTTCTCAGATGGGAATCTTCAAGTCGAAATGAATTCTTTATTTTTTTAATCTATAGAAGTTGAATCTTTTCATAGCACATTAGGCATGTAACCGTTTATGTTATTCTTAGTTATTTTTTTAGAAATCGCTCCAGACTAGGCACGAAGCCACTTGATGTAAGGAGCTAACAAGGACGAAATATGATTATCACAAAGACAGGAGATGCCTATTGCCATTAGTCTTGAAAAGACCAAGGCTATCGATAGTAAAAAAAAAACAGTCAACAGTCCGCAAGCCTGCTATTCTTGGAAAGAAGCTACTGGAATAGGAAGCTGTATTGCAATGAGGTATCAAAACAGTGAATTGATGGAGACCACTAGACCAACCCAGTCAAATGAGCTGGAACAAAAGAAGCAAGAAAATAGATCACATAATTCTGAAGAACACATGCCATAATAGTATTTATAGAAAAGACTGAGACTAGCAAAATAACGTATGTGATGTGAAAGAGAGGGGGGGCAGTGAAGAAGAAAGACTGGGACCAATCAAATTACAGATACGTTTCTGCACCTTATCAAGAACCCTCAAATGGGACAGAGATTTACCATCCCAAATATGAAAAAGTATTTCATACATGGTCTGATAGTAGATTGGTAGTATCGCCTGTCGTAAGGATTGAACCTTCAACCTCCGGAAGACTCCCATTTTGAACTGATTGTTAGGCAGATATTACATCGGTGGGCATTTGTACATGTAACAACAAAGATGAGAGTTGTTAAAATAATTCACGTAATACATGGAAAAAATTGATTATCCTCGCGACATACTAGTAATTCCACTGCACTTCTTGTGTGGCCAATGCTTTCTCTCCATGCAACGCATGTCCTCAACCCTCACTGGCAAGGTTTCACTTCAATACAGCATCACACTGCATACAGATGCCTGATGAACTTCCCTTAGTCGACAGTTGTAAAACTCTGTTGGTTAGTAATGGTAGAATTCCCCAGACTTACCGCCTCCACTCATAACTCTTGCAATCACACAAGCACCAGCTCCACCCTGTGCTCCAATGGTATCACCAAGGTAACACAACTTCTCAATAACCTCAATAGAGATATACTTTCTCCACATCTGAATTGTCATCTCCATATTCTTGCACTTTTTGCATACACATTGGTGTACGCAATGCTTATGATATTTAAATATTTTTTTAAAGATTGACGATAGGATAAGTGGATAATTGCGTCATCGCTAAATATAGATAGGAATAAAAAAAATTACAAAAAATGAGAATTGATAGAAATAAAAATGCTTTTTAAAAGTTAATGGTTCACATCACTGTTATATCACTTCTGTCCTCAACCGTTACTCACCAGGTTTTACTTCCATACATAATAATACGACGTAGACATACCAGTCCCTTTATTGAAACAAAACCCTAACCGGTAAGGTGTATCGGTTAACTTAAAACAACAACCTAGGATTTTTTTAAAAAATTACAATTTCTGTGAAACAAATTGATTTTATTTCCGAAACATTGGACAGAAATATGAACTTACAGTTTGTGACGAGGCGTAACTATACACTAACAACTACCATCACCATCAGGGTTTTAGACACTCCTGGAAGAGGAGGCCCCCCCCCTGGTTCTCGACCACCTTATTATTGAATGTCATTCAGGGTTTTTGGCCATAGTCGCCACGTTAGGCACTGCAGGTGTGCGACGGTATTTGATCATAGCTAGGTACACATGCATCCATATACACATACATATGCATATATATACGTATATATACATATATATACATATATATATACATACATATATATATACATATATATACATATATATATATATATATATATATATATATATATATGTATGTATATATATATATATATATATATATATATATATATATATATATATATATATAATTACTGCCACTTCTTTACAGAAGAGGGCAATCCATACAAATATTTCATTGGCCGATTGTGGTCACACATATTGTTCAGTTTATTTTTGAAGGTCTTAATCGCCGTCTGTCTCGTAGGAATATATGTATATGTATACTCTACATTATATATATATATATATATATATATATATATATATATATATATATATATATAGTAAGTTGTGAAAATATATTTATGGCGGTTAAGCTACACAGAGGTTCCCCCGTTTCATCCCCGGGAGGGAATCTTCAGGTATTTTAGCCAGAAGATGCCTCCCGGGATGAGACGCGGTAGCCTCTGTGTATCTTAATTGCCATAAATATATTTTCATAACTTACTAGCTAGCTCTACTTACGTATCGAGCACTATTGAAGTAAATACTGAAAACTGATGCATAAAAAATTATATCAACTTGTATGTGGATACATGAAATAGTAATATATATATATATATATATATATATATATATATATATATATATATATATGTATATATGTATATATCGTAATTCATGAAAATATATTTATGTCAAAGGCTATAAATATATATTCATAACTTACTACCTTGCTCTACTCACGTATTGAGCACTACTGAATTAGATACTTGCCATAGCTGTAATAATCACCAACGCTATGTTTCAATAACATTACTTTAAATTGCAATAAAGTAATTACAAAAATATTAATCAGGTTTATGATCATGATCTATATCGATTAGAACAGAATGAACACGCTATAACAAATAGAAAAAATGTGTACTCTGAGATTTTAACCCTGAAAAATGGCATAAAACTATTCTCTCTTTTTAACCTATATGTAGTGTTTACGAATTCGATGTAAGGATCTCTACGCACAAATCTAAAACTGTTCGATTGTCTTAATATAACGAAAATTAAAGAAAAGTTCCAATAATCAGAATTTTAAAAGATCTCAAATATGTATCTCTCTCATTTTTTTCAAACATGCCTTCAAAGACGGGCTGGAATATTTGAATACTTCTCCAGAGAACACGCTTTGTCAATTTTCTATTTTTTATTACCTTTAATATTTTGTTATTTAGACATGATACACTAATCGTAGTTGTTACAAAAGCCATAGTGTTGCTAAGTTTGGGAGAGAAACGTATCTTCAAATTTCCCAGGGAGAGCCAGAAAAACTTATATTAAGTAGATACTTAACACACACATATATATATATATATATATATATATATATATATATATATATATATATATATATATATAATAGTCATCCACAATTTATTTGAGTTATATATATGCAGCAAACATTGATGTTATTGTTATTTTCCTTTCCCCTTGCACAACTCACTCATGTTCTGCAAAGCCAAAATCAAAAACAACATTGTTCATCTACAGAACAACCAAACCAAACACCATGAATAAATACTTGAACATATAAAGAACTTGAAGCATAAAAACGTTTACCAAAATGACTGAATTCGGCATTAAGTAATCCGAAAATTGTTGATATGCCGTACTAAACAAAAGAACAAACACCGTGAATAAATACTTGACCATATAAAGAACTTGAACCATTAAAACGTTTACCAAAATGATCGGATTCAGAATTAAATAACCCGAAAATTGTTGATATGATGTAAAACAAAACAACCAAACAAACACAACGAATAAATGCTTGAACATATAAAAAACTTGAAGCATAACATTTCTTATCAAAATGACCGGATGTGGCTTTAAATAATCCTAAAGTGTTGATATGCCGTAAAACAAAACACTCAAACAAAACACCACGAATAAATACTGGAACATGTAAAAAAACTTAAAGCCTAACAACTTTTATCAAAAATGACTGGATTCGGCATTAAATAATCCGAAAAGGGTTGATGTGCCGTAAAACTAAACAATCATCTGCACTCGACGAGCCGGGTTCGAATTCTATGGGGAGTATAGCATCACTTTCACTAATACCCTTTAGGAAATGTGCGAATCTATATATCTTGCATCAAGCTATCGATAAAATAGTAGAGTATTGATTTACTCCTCTCCAGGAGTTAGACACAAGGCCAGTTTTTATCTTACTCCCAGAAGTAAGATGTGACCCAAGGTCGGGTCGGGAAAGTGGGGTTTAAAAATTGCCTGGGCAGCCCCGTCGCATTCCCCGGTAGGGGCGCTTCAGGCAGTAAGCAATAAACTTACTCCTCCTCAAAGAGGGGAGGCGAAGCCTGGGAGGGTGGACCTCCTAGAACTGCACAGGACAGACCAATAGATCGGCGTAAATCAAGCCCCGAAGGCCAAGACAATACCAGTCTATGGGGTGCAGTATCCATCGGAACAGATACTACACTTTGATCTTAGCCAAAAGGCCAAAGACGATTAAGCATTAAATATCCGGAAATAACATCAGTCTTTGTCTGCTCATACCGCACTGTTTCTAGTGCTCTTAAAGTTCTGCTTTCCAAAGCACTCAAGTAATGACGCGTAAGGAGAAATGCGGTTGGAATTGCGCAATCCTTGCTTCACTATAGACTTCCAGTGGATGCCACTTTTCCAGTGGTCGTCCATTATCTTTCTACGCTGAAAGAAGGCTTTTAGAGCTAACATTTGTATAATGTGTACTCACGTTCTTGATATTTTTTTTTTAAGATATAATCCAAATGTTAAAAGAATCATAACAGATTTATTTGAAAACTCAAGGGATGCTGTCCGATAACAGCGGATAAATATCAATTGTTTGAATAACAAAACGTCGAAGACATAATAAATTAAATACAAAGGAATGCCCCAACACAAGAATAGATGAACGTGTCTCTTAAACACTTGTTTTCAGAAAGATTTCTCAGAAAGAGACACGGGGGACAATTCGACAAGTAAGAGAGCAATAAAAAAAAACGCATGATACAAATTAAGGCAATCTTTCATACGTGAAAATGAAGAGAAGTGAAAAAGAACAGAATGGAGAAAAAAAGCGCGAAAAAATGCAGAAAAAGGAAAAGCAGGAAAATTACAATAATGGGAAAAAATGATTGAGGACATTTCCGGATAGTTTGAAAAAAAAATGTATATTTAGTTACAAAAGACAAGTAGATTTATCGGAAGAAAATCTCAGAAGACATTAAAATTAAATCGATATAACTTTATTTATATACAGTCAGGAATGTGTATATATTTATATATTTCTATGTGCAGGATTAACTCCTAAACTACTTTACCTATCATCATGAATTTTAAAAACAGCTTAACGTATAAGGTGGGCAAATGTAAATTCTAATTAGTTTAATTTGATTCTATGCATTAATATTTCTCTTGTATGTTGAAAACCGCCCCAACAACTAACGACAACATCTTTAAAGTATTAAGTAGACTTACGAAAACAATATTTATATTAATATTTATGTTTTTAGTATATATAGAAATTTCGAAAGTTATTTCAACACAGTTATGATCGTTTACTCAACTTGGCCTTTTGGCTAAGATCAAAGTGTAGTATCTGTTCCGATGGATACTGCACCCCATAGACTGGTATTGTCTTGGCCTTCGGGGCTTGATTTACGCCGGTCTATGGGTCTGTCCTGTGCAGTTCTAGGAGGTCCACCCTTCCAGGCTTCGCCTCCCCTCTTTGGGGAGGAGTAACTTTATTGCTTACTACCTGAGGCGCCCTTACCGGGGAATGCCGACGGGGCTGCCCAGGCAATTTTTAAACCCCACTTTCCCGACCCGACCATGGGTCACATCTTACTTGTTGGAGTAAGATAAAAACTGGCCTTGTGCCTAACTCCTGGAGAGGAGTAAATCAATACTCATTTCTATGACTATCCCGGATGTAAATGTACCAGCATAAACACAATAGCATGATCTTTCCGTCATTGGGGAAGGGGATGTAATGGGGTCGTCCCGGAAGGTTAAGATCAATCCCATAAATTGGAGGGTATTTTTTTAAAAAACGTAATGGAATTTGGAAGCAATATGCGGCATTAATATATTTTATTTAAAGGATATATAGGATCATCCAAGGTGTTTTCCGTGAAAGCGGGATCACTCGCCCATTCATATTGGTACGGCCGACAGGAATGGATCAACTTTAGGAATAAGTTAAAAAATAAAACAATTAAAAAAATGAAAAATAACAACATAGAAGATATCATCAATTTATTAAATTATGTTAAATTAAATTCGATTATATGAAATAAAATAAGAAACATTTTGTAGTAATAGTTTATTTATAGTATACGAATGATTTTTTTAAAGTGATTGGTGCGGGATTAAAAGATATTTTCCCGGAATGAAAGAAGACGTCTCAGACGGTGAAAGATTATCCTCTCCGATAGATAGCAACAAGGTGGCCATCGGCAGTGAATTAAATAATTAGTTTTTATTGAGAATAGTTTTAAAAATAGAAGCTAGATTTTTGTAAGAAAAAGTTTGTAATAATACTGTATGTATGGTATATGAATTATTTTTTCAGAATGATTACTGCAAGACTATCCTCTTCGATAAATAGCAGGTTAGCTCCCGGCAGAAAATTTAATTAAATAAAAGATATTCTCCCGGAATAAAAATTAGTTTTTATAAAGAATAATTACTAAAATTGAAACTAGATTTTTGTAAGAAACATTTGGTAATAATATTTTATTTATAGTACATGAATGATTTTTTTCAAAATGATTGCTGCGGGATGAAGATTGTCCTCTTCGATAAATATCAACAAAGTAGCTATCGGCAGTAAATTAAATAAAGGATACTTTCCCGGAATAAAAAATTAAAAAAGACGTCACAGAAGGTGGCTAATTAGTTTTTATAGGGAATAATTTTTAAAATTGAAACTAGATTTTTGTAAGAAACATTTGGTAATAATATTTTATATATAGTATATAAATGATTTTTTCAAAATGATTGCTGCGGGATGAAGATTGTCCTCTTCGATAAATATCAACAAGATTGCTATCGGCAGTAAATTAAATAAAGGATACTTTCCCGGAATAAAAAATTAAAAAAGACGTCACAGAAGGTGGCTAATTAGTTTTTATAGGGAATAATTTTTAAAATAGAAACTAGAATTTAAGAAGATGTATTATGGATAAATATTTTGTGTCTACTATTTTGGGAGCGTTTTATTAAAAGGGGAGTCTCTGCGAGATAGTCATTAATTCGCCTCATTATGAGTCCATCTCGAAAGGGAGCGAGTTATACCTGGAAATAGGGCCGACACGACCGGATGCATTACAAACGGACTTTTGTATTGTTTTACCTTCGGATGGAATAGATCTGGAATACCAATAATATCAGTAGCTTCAAATGGTAATTTGGGAACGGATTTTTTTACTGTTTTGGTCTTTATTTGGGGGGGGGGGGTAATTCATCATAGTTGTGTCTCCCGTGGAGAGGGTGTATTCTCTCTCATTATTACTGTTTCACTGGAGTGCATTTGGGACAAATTCTTTTGCAGTTTTGGGACTAATTTTTTTGCTGTTTCGCCTAGTAGCTACAAAGTTGTGAAAATGCGCGAGATATTCCTCTAAGGAATTCTCTATATTTTTTTCCTGTTTACATTTTTTCATTTTTTCATTTTTCATTTTTAATTTTTTATTTTATTTTATTTTTATTTTTATTTTTACTTTTATTTTTATCTTTATTTTTGTTTTTATTTTCATTATTTTTTGTTTTTGTTTTTAATTTATTATTATTATTATTATTATTATTATTATTATTATTATTATTATTATTATTATTATTATTATTATTATTATTAGTCTATTATATATAATTTTTTTTAAATATATATATATATATTTCTATATATATTTTTATATATATTTTTTAATATATATTTTTATTCTCTATCTTATTTTATTTTTTTCTTCCCTTCTTAAGTGACCTCAAGAAAAGCAACACCACATTGTGTATTGCCGGTTGTTGTAACACGTATTCAAGGTACTTAATTTTTCCCTGATGATCTGCAAAGCAAGTACCTGCTTGGTAGTGAAACGCGTGTAGGTAAAAAAAAACTCATTAATTTGAAAAATGATGAATAAATAATGTTTGAATGAAAAACTCTTTGGTGGTATTGATTGGGCTCCTGAAAGGAATGCTTTGGTAAGCTTTCAAAAAATCATATATATATATATATATATATATATATATATATATATATATATATATATATATATATATATTGTGCGTATATAGGCAGCATTCTTTCATTTAAGCTAACATTGGTAAACATAACAGAAGTCTACAACATTTTAAAATGCTTACCATAATACAATTCATCCAGTGACGCTAATTCTAGCGTCCCAGAATTTCAATTGTTAACGTTTCTCCTGCAACTGCACTGCTTTACGCTTTTAAAGCCTATCTGACTTCACATCTGCATTCAAGGCTACTTTTTAAAATGCTCTTCTTTTCTGCAGCATTTCTGTGCATTTATTTTTGTCGCCTGAAGATGATTCGACGAAGAATCGAAAATGTTACGGATACACATGGAACATACATGAATTCCTTTAATGTTGACACAAAAAAGATCATTGGAAAAATTGAAAAAAAGGTATAATCAAGCAGAAGACCTATGTTATGTTTCACACTGTTTGCTTATATATATATATATATATATATATATATATATATATATATATATATATATATATATATAGGTAGCATCTTTTCTTGAAGGAAAATATTGTTAAATATAACATACAGCTTAGGAGACTGACGATGCATTTGTCTGACACTAGCGCCATAGCCAAACACTTAACTAACAACCATTCCTGCTCCAGATCGGAATTCAGAAAACTCTTATTATAAAATGTCAAAATCTTAGAATATAAGACTAACACAAACTCCATATATTAGAAGTCGTATATATAAAAACAAAAACGTAAACGTAATTAACAGAATTAACTTAAATACCAGCACTAATATACTAAAATGTATATAATGCTAACTATAGCTTCGTACTTATTATACAATTCCCGCCAAAACCATCTATAATACAAACACGTGGTCTTTACCTGATAATCCTCATTCCTCTGAAGATGGACTCGGATAGGTCTGAAAGTATTTGGGACACAAATGAAAACTATGGCGGATTCATCGGCCAATACCCCCCCCCTGAAACTAAGATTCTGATTCGGACAATGGAAAGATCTACGAAAGGATACCCAGACATAAGTTGTCTGTTATATTTAACAATATATATAATATATATATATATATATATGTATATATATCTATATATATATATACATATCTTCTATATAAAGTTAAGACAATTTCTCCCCTGTACCTTTGTTAAAAATAGGAAAATAACTAATTACATCATAGACTACTAAACTCACCACTATATTACGCTTATTCACTCGGGCGTGTTATAGTAAATTTGTGATTATTTTCTCCAGCTAACATTAAATATTATGTTTGGCCTAATATCTTAGACTCTCTCAAAAACATACTCCATAAATGTGGTAGCAAACACTTTTCACACTATAACTTTACTTCTAACACTCTCCCAATCGACACCGGGAACTAATAAACAACGTCTACTTTTTTTAAAACAGTACCCTTATAATTTACTATTCGTCTGCTATTAATTTACTACATTATACAATACATTACGCACACATTTACTGGACGCTCCATCTAATTCCGCTGATTGTAGAGAATATCGGATTACGTAAATTCTATCTATTACGTATACAATTATACTCATTCCAGTTTTAGAGAATATATTTAACGAACAAAGTCATTTATAGTGTTCTATTATTAAACATGGCGGCTTCAATTTCTCCAGGGAATCGGCTTTAGAATTACTTCAACATACGTAGCCATTTTCTGAATTCTCCACCTTTCGAACGCATGAATTGGAAAAAACATTGATTTCTTCGTATAGAAATTACCTAAACGTGTGACGGGTGGACACTAAATTTGGTCGACTTCTGCGTGCGTAAAACTCATGCTAGTTGGTTTTAGTCAACTACTTTTCCAAAAATGTTATAGTCACTTTCATGGTTCGGAGGGTATCGACGAACGTCCATTACTGAGAGGGTTAGAGTTCGACCCCACACAATTTATTTTCTTTTTCTTTTTTAAAAGTGACCTAAACATACACCGTCGGCCTGGCATAGCCCACATTCCCTCAACAACTACCAACAATCAACGAACTGAACTTAATAACTAATTACTCAACTGATACAAACAAATCTAAAGTAATTAAATTAATAAATCAGGTTTTTTATCCTAATAAACACACATTTTTTAAAATTCCTTACTTCACGGGTTGAAAAACGTATATGTAATAAAAGTAAATAAATAAATACATTAATAAAAGAAGATCAATACATAAATAAGGTACAACTATAAAATAGAAATAAGAAAAATAGAACAATAATTGTAATCCATGAATAAATAAATACTTAAGAGCCTTTAATATTTACTTTATAATAATAATGTTTATTTTCACATTGGAGGTTAAATAATGAATGTAAAATAAATTCTTTGACAATATTCACTTTATAATAATAATGTTTATTTTTACATTGGATCTTAAATAATGAATGTAAAATAAAGTCCTTGACAATATTCACTTTATAATAATAATGTTTATTTTCACATTGGAGGTTAAATAAATATACACTACCCCAAAACACACTGTAACCCCCTACCCACCCACCCAAATTTACCACCCAATCCCACCCCAACAAGTCATGATGAATCTATAAATATATAACCACCCTTCTAAACTACCAATAACATCAAATCTCTACGTACTACCTATAATGCACAGCCTCAATAGCCTCTCAGCCATACTACCAATTCTAACATAAACCCATAACTGGGACAGCTATTAACCCTGATATCACTTGGACTAATCTAATCTCAATTACTTAACCCTTCGATCACTACCTTGAACACTTAATTATTAACTGGTACTTAGTCCTTGTCATTGGTAGTAGAACAAAAAAGCCTACCATCACTTATCGACTTATTTCGCCCAATGACTTCACAAGTAGCAAGATGGTAATGATGGTGATATTTATCATTATTACTATTATTATTATTATTAGTAGTAGTAGTAGTAGTAGTAGTAGTATTACTATTATTATTATTTTTTTTTTAATACTATTATTATTATTATTGTTATTATCATTAATATTCTTACAAACTTGTTATTTCTATTTTTATTCTAATTTTATTTATATTTATCTTTATTTTTATTTTTATTTTATTTCTTATTTTTTATTTTTTATTTTTATTAGGGCTTTTATTAAGGCTATTATCACTGCGACTATCGTAGGTATGATTGGCAGGCGTTATCATTGTTATCATAATCGGTTTTGTTAATGCAAAAACTGGTAACACCATGAAACTTCTCTTATAAAATGATTCCACTAGTATTGATCTCGGTATAATATAATCACAATTTAAAAAAAATATATAATCACAACAAAATTCACTACAAATAATAAACAAAACATTAAAATAAAATAAATAAAATGCAGAAGTAGCAATTAATACCCTAAATTAAAATTATCAAACATTTTTATCCACATGATAATTACTTATTAGAATTAAAAAAAAATAGGAATGACGGTTATAATCATAATTTTATTCTTATTTTAAATTTAACTCACTCTGGCCGTCGCCCCATCTCCCTTCCTCCCACCCCGGCCGAAATTGAGATCATCACAGCACAAACACGTGAAAACCTCCCACGCAATAATTTGAAACATGACTTGCTGGGGTCCTCCCCCCCTCCCCTCTCATGTCCCATGTCACCGTTATAGACAAAGCCCCAACTCTGTCCCCCCCCCTGCAATGTATTTTCAATTTTCAATCTCCCGTTAAAGTGAAGTTAAAACTTATGCCATTTGAATTCCATCGCCAGCCCGATGAGTTGGTCGCTATTTGCACCAATGAAACAAAACTTGTTTTGTCGCAACTAATGGAATAAAATCAAAAAATATATATTTTGCTCTGAATTTTCATTGAGCACTCTCATAAACCCGGTTTCAACTTCCTTCGGATTCATACCCCCTGGATATTTGTAACAAGTGAATTATATATATATATATATATATATATATGCAAATCTTGTTAAAAATTACAGAATTCTTCTGTTTAATTATACCTCTTGTATTTTCTCAATTACTTTAGGGTATTTTTTTGTATTAAAATAAAAAAATAATAAATGTCCCATAGGTTTCACGATTCGTCGTCGAATCATCATCAGGTGTCAAAAGCAAATAAACAAAAAAACTGGAGAAAGAAGATATTTTTTTTAGACGGCAGTTTTCTGCTATTTTTATTTATATGTCTAGAACTATAATTTATATATATCATATATATAACTTTGCATTTCTTTGGCTTTTCAAAAATAGCCATAAAAAGCGAATTATTTTTTTATTAGAGTTTCTTCAGTTACTTATCTTCTTTTCATTCTTTCTTTCCCGTTTCTTCTCTTTTTTTTCAAATTAGTCTTTTTCTGCTCTGATTCTCTCTTCTCTCATTTTTTTTCTCTATTCCATATTTTTTCTTCTTTTCTATATATTATCTTTCTTCCTCTTCCTATTCTTTTTATTTCGCTGTCTTCTTTATTTTCTTCTATTTTTTTTACTTCTATTTTTATTCTCTGTCGTCTTTATTTTCTTCTCATTCTTTTTTCTCTATTCCTTTTTTCTTCTTCGTTTTCTTTATATTATCTTTCTTCCTCTTTCTGTTCTTTTTATTTCGTTGTCTTCTTTATTTTCTTCTATTTTTTACTTCTATTTTTATTCTCTGTCGTCTTTATTTCTTCTCATTCTTTTTTCTCTATTCCTTTTTTCTTTCTTCATTTTCTTTATATTCTCTTTCTTCATCTTCCTATTCTTTTTATTTCGCTGTCTTCTTTATTTTCTTCTATGTTTTACTTCAACTTTTATTCTCTGTCGTCTTTATTTTCTTCTCATCCTTTTTTCTCTATTCCTTTTTTCTTCTTCGTTTTCTTTATATTATCTTTCTTCCTCTTCCTGTTCTTTTTATTTCGTTGTCTTCTTTATTTTCTTATATATTTTTACTTCTATTTTTATTCTCTGTCGTCTTTCTTTTCTTCTCATTCTTTTTCTCTATTCCTTTTTTCTTCTTCGTTTTCTTTATATTCTCTTCGTTCCTCTTCCTCTTTTTTATTTCACCGTCTTTATTTTCTTTTTCTATTACTTTTACTTCCTTGTTTATTCTCTATCGTCGTTCTTTTGTTTTCAGTCTTTTTTCTTAATTTCTTCTCTCTTGTCTTCGTTATTTATTCTTTTTATTTTTCCTTCTGTTAAATATTCTGCTTCTTTTTCAATTATTATTCTTTTTATGTTGACTTTTCTATCTGTATATTCATTTGGTTTCCATAGTTCCGTCACGTTGTGTTTTAATTTTTTCCGTAACAATAATTGTGAGAAAAATAAGTTACGTGTCACGACCTAATGATCGGAGAAGGGCCGGGTGCTTTTGACTTGCTCAAGTCGTAACCCAGGAACGATTTTAGCTCTGTTTTCATACCTTCTACCAGAAGTGAGTCATTTGTCGATTACTGATTATTTAAGAGCCTTTTTTTTTCTGTTAGTAGTCTTTTTTGAAAGTTCTGGCGACGATTACATTTTGTAAGAGTTCATTTGTTTACTGTTGAAGAGTTCTTTCGAACAAATTCAGAACCTTTTGTTTTGGTACTTGAGTCCTGACAGAGTTGGGGTCGCGATTTAGCAACATTTCGCAACGTTTTACACCCTGTTATACTCTGATCTACAAACTACCACTTGACGTCGAAGAAATGTTCGACATTATGAAGTGCTTTTTTCTATCGTCTTCTTTTCCATCTTTTTTACTTTTCTTTCTTTCTTTCTCCCTTTTTATTCGCAGCATTTCTTTCTTTCTTTAAATCATTCTGAATCGCCTTTTCCTTTTCTTTAAAGCCTTCATTCCATAATATTTTTCCTTTATTTCGATATCATATAGTGCTTTTTTCCTTGTTCTTGTTCCTTCTTTTCTCTTTTTCTTTCTTTCTTTCTTTCTTTCTTTACTTTTTTCTTTCTTTCTTTCTCCCTTTTTATTCGCAGTATTTCTCCCTTGTCTTTCTTGAAATCATTCCGAATCGCCTTTTCCTTTTCTTTAAATTCTTCATTCCATAATATGTTTCCTTTATTTCAATATGATATAGTGCTTTTTTTCCTTCTTCTTTTTCCCTTCTTTTCTACTTTTCTTTCTTTCTTTCTTCATTTCTTTATTTACTTCTTTCTTTCTTTCTCCCTTTTTATTCGCAGTATTCTCTCTTTTCTTTCTTTAAATCATTCCGAATCGCCTTTACCTTTTCTTTAAATTTTTCATTCCATGATATTTTCCTTTATTCTCTTTCCCGCGCAATCTTCTGATATTTTTCATTCTTCATGAAATTGTTGTCTACAATATCAATTCTTTGAATCTTTTTTAAAGGTTTATAATGAGATTATTCTCACTCTGGAATCTGATCCGAAAAAGAAAATAAACAAAACGCATGAAAACAACGCCATTGTACTTTTCCCTCCATTTTTCTATTAACTCTACAATGATATTAAAATAAAAAGCTTTCCCCGTTCATCTGGCTGGATATACATGTATTTTGCGCTCGCTGGTCAGTTCAAAAATATCCACAATAGGTATTATTTTCCCGTCTCGTTCTTTGATTTAACAAAAGGCCTTCGTCGAATTAACGTTCTGACTCGCATACAAATTCCCATTGATAACATTTCAATTTCTATTCCCGATTTTGTTATTGTTCTTCGTCGCTTTTCTTCTCCGCGAGTAAACACATTTGACGATGTTTGTATCCGACATATTCGGTAAAAATAGGCTAAGATTCTCAAGATCCGATCTTTTAAGAAACGTCCAATAATTCTTGTTAAACTGTATTGGATCAGTGTTTTAGATGCGTCCAGCTTTCTCTATCAGGGGATTTTGTGTTGGCCATTCTGTCACGGTGGTTCTTTTGGAAACAAACCGTCACATTTTTCAAACGCTAATGTCAAGATTTATGAACGTTGCTGAGTCAATTGTGACGTGACAATTGACAATCAACAGATTCCTGGTCTAATCGATCGCCGTCTAAACGGGTTAGGGTTAGAGTTAGGGTTAGGGTTAGGGTTAGGGTTAAGGACTTTATCTAGTAATGACGCGCCACATGGGGACAAACGAGAATTGACTTGGCTTTACAGGCTTCTCTCCATCGCACTTATTCGATAGAATATCTTCAGCCTGATCTCGGTCTATCAAGCCTACTTTCTATCTGCCAAGCCAGGATGCCATCCAAAAAAACTTTCTGATGTTACGAATATAGACTTTTTTTTTAAGTTGTTGGTTGAAAAAGATTTTTAGGAACTTTTATATTTAAATTTAATATTCATGTTTTGTCAGTTATTGAATTACGTATTTATTGAATTATTTTTTTAAAGTTCCGAAATTTACTGAATTCCGATCGGGGGCAGGCTAGCACAACACTTAACTAACAACCACTCCTGCCCCCGATCGGAATTCACAAAACTCTTAGTAGAAAATACCACATTTCTTAGCATTTCGTACTAACAAACAAAAAATCCATACATTAGAAGCCCTATATATAAAAACAAAAAAAAACACCTAATTAATAGAATTAACTTTAATAGCAGTAATAATATTTTAAAATTTGTATAGCTCCAATATAGTTTCGTACTTAGTACATAATTCCCGCAAAAACCTTCTATGAATACTACACATGGTCTAGACCTGATTAACCTCACCCCCCCCCCCCCCGAAGATGGACCCAGATAGGTCCGAAAGTACTTGGGAGACAAATGCAAAGTATGGCAAATTCATCAGTCAATTCCGCTCCGAAACTAAGATCCTAATTCGGACTATTGAAAGAATCTACCAAAGGATATCTAGACACGAGGTGTATCTTATATTCAACAATATATATATATATATATATATATATATATATATATATATATATATATATATATGTATGTATGCAATATTTTTTAAGTAAATATTAATTATTATTACCTACGGAGATCGATGTTCCATGCTTACGCAATCTGTATGTATCAATTTTCAGTATTTACTTCAGCAGTGCTCAATACGTAAGTAGAACTAGGTGGTAAGTGATGAAAATATATTTATGACAATTAAGCTACAGAGAGGTTTCTGCGTTTCATCTCCGGGGGGGAAGTCATCGGGCTAAAATGCCGGGGATGGAACGCGGGAGTCTCTGTGTAGCTTAATTGCCATAAATATATTTCCATAACTTATTATATATATATATATATATATATATATATATATATATATATATATATATATATATATATATATATATAAATATATATATATATATAGTAAAGTGAGAGAGAGGGGAAAAAAGACAGGTAGATATATAGGCAGACAGAAGAGATCCTCTCAACTCAGGGGCTTCTAATCAGGCAGACGGCTGCTGTGGGTTTTTTCTTGTTGATCTTCGTCACACAAAATAAGTGCAGAAGTTGCAGTCAGTCTGATGAGTTTTCGTGCCCCTCTTAACCATAGGAATCCCAAACTGCGAACAAGTAATTTTGACTGTGGCGCACTGGCGCAGATGCTCCGTATTTGCCTTGTATACTATGTGAGGCGTTCATGCTGTGTACTGAGTGCCATGTTTTATACCAAATTCTGCATGATAAGAACGCTTTACAAACTTGTTACTGCTTTCCTGTAACGAACAATAGTGTATTCGTCGCAGATATTTCGGGCTTATTTTTGCAGGTTCTTTTGGGTCAACATAATTTTATTTATATCTAAAATAAAAATATTTAAAAAAATAAAAACAAGTAAGTCACGGATTGGCATTTGCACACTTTTTAGCCATCGTTTATTTGAATAAATATTAAAGAATGCTGTATAGTATAAATAAAAAAAATAGACGTACATGTAAACAAAACGTTAAACACAAACAAGTGGTTTGGTTGTTTTGTTTTACAGCAGGTCAACCCTTTTCGGGTTATTTAATGCCGAATCCGGTCATTTTGGTAAAACATTTCATGCTTCAAGTTCTTTATATGTTCAACTATTTATTCACGGTGTTTCGTTTGGTTGTTTTGTTTTACGGCATATCAACCCTTTTCGGGTTGTTTTATATCGAATCCGGTCATTTTAGTAAAAGTTTTTATGCTCCAAGTTCTTTATGTCTTCAAATATCTTTTATGTTGTTTCGCTTGGTGGTTTTGTAGAGGAAAAAGGTTGTTTTTGCTTTTTGGCTTTGCAGAACATGATTGAGTTTTGCTAAGAGAAAGGAAAAAAAACAATAACATCAATGTTTGGTGCATTTTAAGTCAGGAAGCCACTATCTTTAGACAGCCTGATCTGGTAGCATCAGACAAACAAGTGGCTGCTTTCCATAAAGTTGACCTGATCAAGCAAAACCAAGCTTGTTTTTTTTTTTCAGTACATCAAAAGTGTCCTAAATAAGCTAGAAAAAATAAACTATACAATAAGTTTGTTGTTGACCAGTTTGATTATTAAAGCTGTCAGTCATGGACATCTACAAAAATTAGTCTGCATCGGGGCAGAGTTCGATTTGTCTCTATTACGTCATATATATTGGTGTATTACGTCATATATATTTGTCTCTTACGTCATATATATTGGTGTATTACGTCATATATATTTGTCTATTACGTCATATATATTGGTTATTTTATACCAAGGGGCAATGCCTACTAGAAAAGTGCCATAGAATACAACTAAATAAACAAACGTTGCTGTTTCTCACATATATTTGGAGAGAATTGCTGGTTTATACATTTGTTAGATGTATGAGTAGAAATAGGTCCACAATAAATCTAATGGACTTTAAACTGGTCATAACCAATTCCATAAGTCACGACGGTATGAATTGTGCAAATCACGCCCTCACCCATAGAAGCTGTGAGACGTTATTAAAATATTAAAATATTGAAATGGTGTTCAATAATCCTGTGCCAGATTAGGTTTATAAAAATGTTAACTGTTTTAGGGGATAATCATAGTTTGCCCCCCTGTGAATATAGGAATGGAAATAACGTGTTCATGATGGATAATGTATCACGTTACGCGCAGGGGACAACTAGCAGATAACACAGGTGAGCGATGCAGCAGAGACCCTGCCGGGCGACAGGTGGATAGATGACAAGATAAGAAAGGTGACTACGGGCCGACGATTCATCCGTCCCTAGCGATCGATGTGGAGATTCGCTCATTCCTTGCTTATCGAGTTTTCCCTTTTCCACGAAGAACGTGTTTGCACATAAAATTAAAATATATTTCCTATTTATTTAAACTGAACATGTTTTTACTTATTTCAATTAATCATCGTAAATACAAAAAAAAATCCGACAAAAGAATGTTCAAGAAAGATGGAATTAACAAACCAACAGGAGATACATCAAATCACATCGTCTATATTGTTGCATCGCCTTCGTCTTCTTTAGAACTTGTTATCTTAAATTATGCTTCATGTGTGTGTTCCACCATTTTTTATATTCCTCCATGTTTTTCCTAAGCCGGGATGTTTCTTAAAAAATGGTTACATTGTTTATATAACTCCGGCCAATGAACACATTTCGAGAACTGTGGCACACAATCGCCATTACGATGCCCCCCAGTCTTTTGAGTTCAGCTCGAGCACTCGAGATGTCTGCTTCTGGTTGCGAAAAAAAAAACCATTTTATTCTCAAATTTCTCGTTCGTGACGTCACAGCTACACAATGTTATTTTTCTGACATACATCGTTCCAGACAAAGGAATGAAACCCCTTGATATAAGAAGCTAAAAAAAAGTTCACACTTAAATGTTAAAACCTAGCAAACGATAAGTGTTAGATGGATAGATTCCTACCCAGAAAACAGCAATTATTCCCCCTTTGTTAGAAATATCGGTAATGGAATGCGAGGATTTAAGGAGAAAATCAGTTGTGCTAGAAAGGTGAGTTCTTGCTGTGAATGTCTTGCAAGGGGGGGGGGACGAGATTCGATCTCGGTCGAGCATTTTTCATAGAAATAAATATAGTCGAGAAAGAGAAATTAGAACCGAGATATATTAAATCCGACGTGTATGTCGATATAAGAGTGCAATCAGTTGATAGCAAACAAAATCTACAAGACCTGGAAATATTTTATTATCTCACCAAGATGGCGTCGAAATATTTAGAATACATTTCATAAGACGAAACAAAAAGGAATCGGTTTAATCAATTCTTAAGAGTGTAGAAAACTGCTACAAAAAAAAACGCAATAAAATATGAATTTAAAAAAAAACCGTGTTCTATTCGTGGGATAAAACTGAAAATAAAAATTAGCAGAATCAGAAGGAAGCTATAAAATGCCATAATTATTATGAAAAATGAAAAAAAAATGGCGATGAGGAAAAAATGTCGAGAAAAACATGATTAAATCTCAGATGGAAATAGAATCAGAAAATCAGAGACATTGTGATGGATGACAAACAAGATCGCCTAGATGGAGGCATTTAGCGAATTCTACACCAAGTAAATAATGAAGAAAACATCCGTCATATATAGAAACAGACAGCTCAATTATTATTACTAACAAATGTATGCTCCCTTCGGTCGCATATTTTTGCTAGGCTGCCGCGTCATATTTCTTGGGTGGTTAGACATTGGTTTTCTGTGTTTCCGACCAAGAAAAAAAATGTCGACCCCACCCCAATTTTTTTTACCCTCCCCCATAAATAGAAAAATGTTAATATTGGAATTTTTTTAAATCGGAGAAAAAGGTGTACCTAAAATAAAACTATTAAAAAATCAAATACAGTAAACACGAATAGTTTTTTAAATGCTCTCGAATTTTTTTTTTACCTAAACTAAATAGTAATATTATTCTGATGGAGTTTCGCCTTCAGACAGACAGACAGATACTTAATCTCCATTATTAATTGATATGCACCAGAAGAATACCCGTCCCAGAACAGGTAGAATCAATTCACCGAAAGCAAACATGTTACAATACGTTTATGTTCATTTACGAAGATTAAATGCTACTAAACCTCATGTGTACAATCCTTATTCAAATTTTAATCAAAATAAATTATTATATGATTTTGAATTTATAAAATACCTGAAAATGTATACGTAAGCTTGAAGGGACTTAAGAAGAAATTAAAAGTCAGGGAATCTTGCTTAATTCATGTCTAGTGACGTTGGATCGAATTTAATGCAAATCTGAAATATTTTGATTTTCAAATAATATGTTGTGCCTATATTAGAGAAGTTGTGGTTGAGGGTTAGGGTTAGCGTTTGCTTTATTATTTAATTAGCATCTGGACGAAACATACGTGTATGACTATGACTGGAAATTGTGTAGAACTTGAACTCGTGCCTAACACACCGAGTTCACAACCTGCACCCCAACCCTAACTCTAACCCTAACCCTAACCGTAACCATAACCCCAACCCTAACCCCAACTCTAACCCTAACCCTAACCCTAACCCTAACCCCAACCCTAACCCTAACCCTAATATTAACCCTAACACTAGCCCTAGCCCTAGCCCTAGCCCTAACCCTAACCCTTACTCTAGCCCTACCCCCAACCCTAACCCTAACCCCAACTCTAACCCTAACCCTAACCCTTACACTAGCCCTAACCCTAACTCCAACCCTAACCCTAACCCTAATCTTAACCCTAACACTAGCCCTAGCCCTAACCCTAACCCTTACCCTAACCCTAGCCCTACCCCCAACCCCAACCCTAACCCTAACCCTAACTCTAACCTTAACCCTAACCCTAACCCTAACACTAGCCCTAGCCCTAACCCTAACCCAAACCCTAACCCTAACCCTACCCATAACCCTAACCCTAACCCTAACCCTAACTCTAACCCTAACCCTTACCCCAACCCTAACCTTAACCCTAACCCTAACCTTAACCCTAACCCTAACCCTAACCCTAACCCCAACCCTAACCCTAACCCTAACCTGTAACTACTGCGTCACCTCGATTCCACTTTGATCAAAAAACATACTCCGATAAATATTCAGTTAACTTTTGGTTTTCCAAAACGGTTCCTTGTTGCTATGTTAGTACTATAAATATATGCTATATTTGGTCGTATAGGTTTGCTTGTCTTGGAGGATGGTGAACGAACATATACTACACTACCCGCCCCTTCCCTAAAAAAGACGAGTTAATGTCTGGGAGAATGATACCATGTCAACAGAACAGATACTACATTATTCCCCACCCACAAGAGAATGTTATCCTGGAAGAGTGGTATGATGAGGAATGAACATATACTATACTGCCCCCTCCAAATAAATAACGAGTTAATGCCTGAGAGGAATCTATCATGACAAATAAAAATATAATGCACTATCCCTTAAGGAAAAGGTAAATCCTAGGAGGATTCATCCTCCAAAGGAAAGGATGTAATGCCTGGGAGTATGGTATCATGATTAACGAAAGAACATACTCTACACTCCGTCGAAGAAGGAGTTAATACAGAGCCGATACTACACTAGCCACTCGAGAAAAAAAGAGGAGGAAATACCTGAGAGTATCCCTCATAAAATGAGTTGACAATCTCTGCGAGTGTGATACAATAACAATAGAAACAAATACCACACACCCCTAAAAAAGGAGAAAGTAGTGCATGGGAATATGGCCCCATGACAATAGAACAGATAATATATTTCTACCTCTCCAGAGAAGGTTGCAATACCTGGGATGATTGCCCCAGATACTCTTAAAAAGGAGAAAGTAATTTCTGGAAGGACGTTCTCATGACAACAGAGTGGATACTAAATTACCCACTCCCATTAAAGGATATACCTATAAAACTATGCCTAGTCAGCAAAACATTATTTTCATAGGTCTTTGGTCTTTTGGCTAAGATCAAAGTTTAGTATCTGTTCTCGGCATTCCAGCGACATCAGGCGTATTAATAATGTCGTAAGTTTAAGCTATCTCCCTTGAAAATAAAATTCTAAGAAAGTGTTAAAACGATATCCTATTTTATTAAATCACTTAATTAATTTTATTAATAATTATAATAATATTTTATTAAATCAGTTAATTAATTTTATTAATAATTATAATAATATTTTATTAAATCACTTAATTAATTTTATTAATAACTAGCGGAACCCGTCGCCCGGCGTTGCACGGGAGAAAGTACTACCTATTACATGACGTCGAATAAAAAAAGAAACGGCCTCTTGTTTTTTCTGCCCCGTCTACCGTGTTGGCGAATGTTTTAAATTTTAAAAAAAAAAGAAAAAAAGTGGTAGAGTAGAATGGGATCGAACGTTAAAACTGGCGATGATGAAACGTATATTCTTACCCATTGCACCACTGTTTCGGGTTATAAATCCATGTGAAAATACGCCAATTAACCGAAGCTTCATTATTGGCATGCGTGTTAAATAACAACCGGTGTTTTTGTGAAAATTAAACTGTGTTTATTAGTTCCCCCGGTGTCGATGAGTGTAGTCACAGTACAGAATTGTTTGGGAGAAAAGTTTTTGCTACCACCTATATGGAGTTGGTATTTCGGAGAGTCGTGGCGGGCGGGCCGAATGTAATATTCAGTGTTTGTTCGGAAAGAAGAATAACAGATATACTAAAACACGCTCGAGTGAATAAGTGCAATGTAATTGTGAGTCCAGTAGCCTGTCATGCATGTGGTTATTTTCCTATTCTCCGAGAAGGGACAGGGGAAAAAACGTCTCTACTTTATATATTAGAAGATAGATAGAAAGAATTAGAAAAGAAAGAATAGATAGATAGATTAGAAGAAGATTATAATAATATTACTATCGACAAAACTATTCGGTATATATATAAGAAAATTTGTTAGTAAAAATTACAAATGTATATTACACAATATTAACTTATTCGAAACTCTTTATAACATGAATATGCAAATGAAATATACCTAAAGGTGTTTTCTGGTGTTTAGAGATTACTATATATACGTTATTTTCAAAACTGTTTCGTATCGTAGAATAAAATAATCATTAGCAGTTTCGATATGATTATATTTGAGATAAAGGAAAAAACACTTTCGTATTTATTCATGGTGGACTTAATCGGTGTCAACTCGACGCAGGATTCTACTTTCCACTGTTATGTAAGTGATTGTCCAATTCATCAGCGAGGGAAAGTAATCAATATTATTTTGACTAGATACATCAGGACCCTCTGGCAGCAATCTTTATTGTTAATAATAATAAGGATGTCTATTTATTTCATATATGTGTATATATGAAATAGTAATATATATATATATGAGAGAGAGAGAAAGCTTGAAACGCTGGTGTATGTAGGTAAAAATAATGTAATATTATTTATTTAAAATTAATATGGTTATAAGACCTTTTTAAGCGATTGTAGTTGAGACCCGTTCAACACTTTCTAGACAGTATTTCATTCGCATACATAGAACTTAAATTCCTGCTCTTGACGTGGTAATGCCTCGTGGCCATTTGGTGATGACGCTTGGTTGCGGAGTCTAGGGTTATTCTGTAACCGAGTTCGAACCTTACGACCGTCTGAGATTATCATTCCCTACACTGATGAGAGCGAAAGGTAAAACTAATTTAATATTATTTACTTACGCATCGAGCACTGTTGAAGTAAATACTAGACTAGATAGCCGTGTATATAAAAACACCCGCCAAAATTAACTACATACATTTCAGCCTGAAGATTCCACCCGGGGATGAAACACGGGAGCCTCTGTGTAGCTTAATTGCCATAGATATATTTTCATAGCTTACTATATATATATATATATATATATATATATATATATATATATATTATAATATAAAATGAAGTAATAAAATAAGGTGTCAATCAAATTTTATTAGAATTCAACCTGACCTGGGTGTATTGTATGGATTCAACAAAAATGTATGTTTTTGGGTTGATATATTTGATGTTATGTATTTTTATGTATTTGTGTATATAGTTTTATATATTTTCAAAGCTTAATTTTATTACCAGTAGTGTTATAACTGCGGTAATGGTCCTCTGAAGAGAAGAATTATCTTTGAAAACTCATGAGCTAAGGACTTAAGGATACTTTGCTTGAACTTTGAATTCTAATAAAATTTGATTGACACCTTATTTTATTACTTGATTTTATATTATAATATTAATGCTCTATCCAGTATATTGAGCTTCAGTTTGTATCCGGATGTTTCACTAATTATAAGATATTAGTTGACGCTTATATCTTTTGTTGGATCGCTTTATATATATATATATATATATATATATATATATATATATATATATATATATATATATATATAGAAGTAGGTGAATATAAATAAAATTATCACATTATTTATATCAGTTCCTGGATTTCTAACACAACAAAATTTGGCGTACGATTGTTCGAAAATATATGTCTTAGTATATACTTTCTATTCTTTATGCATACTAACCTCTTCCAATTGAAAGTTCGATGATTGATATATATATATATATATATATATATATATATATATATATATATATATATATATATAATTTATATGGAGTGATCTGTGTGTATGTGTATTCTCTTGGGCGTCTTGCGCAAAATTGGTTTTCGCTTTATCAATTCCAGTCTCAAAATTATTCAATTTAATTTCAAACTTCATGCGAATTTTAATTTGAATGGCTGCAAGCCAGAATGTAAAAAAACAAACAAACGAATATTGTTTATTGATAAACAATTCCAGCTTCTTTCATGTCTCAATACCTTATCTCGCATAGCTCTAACCCTAACCCTAACCCTAACCCTTATCTCGCATAGCTCTAACCCTAAACCAAATCATCACCGTCTAATCTTATCACGCGTGTTTTCTCTGGCCTCGGCATCGGCCGGACTTCTGCCCAGGGAGATCTCATGAATAAAGATGCCACATTACTTACGGATCACTTTTACACAGCAAAACTCTTCTTTTTTTTCGAACAAAACCGTTAAAATACTCGTCATCTTGATTCGTTTATTTATTTTGTTAGTTTGTTTAAATATGTGCGAGTTTTTGCCATTGGCTTTATTTACCGGTATTAATCAACGCAAGGGACATTCAACTTCTGCACCTGCCTTTAATTCATTAGTTACGTAAAGTAAAGGTTTGTTTCGTGGTCATTTATATGTGTTAAAAAGGGAATTTCTGTCTCTCTCTTAACACATCATAATGTTATAAAAAGAGATAGTAAATTCGTATGTAATCAGAATAATACAGCTTCATTGGCCAGTTTTGTTCTGTTGTCGGCATTCTGTGTATGAAGGACCACGTAATAGTTGCCAACATTCCTTAGTGAAAGTGGTATTATGGAACCGACTGGGTTTGAACTTGGCCCAGCCAGGTCGCCAGTCCGTGTCGTTCTCTAACATTAACTACCGTCACTCACCTCTAAACGTCTGTATATGCTTTTAAACTGTCTCCCTTTTTCACTACTTGTCGTGTTTTCCCTAAGTTCATATATTTTAGTTTGTCATTCTCTCACCTGTCTGTATCATGTATTATAAACTAGTCTCCACTTCTCTCTCCCCCCTCTCTCTCTCTCTATCTTTCTCTCCCTCTTTATCTCTCCCCCTCTTTCTCTCTATCCCTCTCTCTCTTTCTCTCTATTTCTTTCTCTCGTCTCCTTCTCTTTCTCTCTCTCTCGGAAAAAAATAAATTATGAGAAGCAACCGCAGCAGCAAATGTTTTTACTATCGACTCTCGATTGGAAAAAAATCTCAATTAGCAGTTTCTTTTAGCAGCCTTAGGTCAATAACCATGTGATAGGAATTATCCCTTATCAATACAGATTATCCCAACCCTAACTCTAACCCTAAACCGGGCATATACTTATATTTGTCATTAAAGAAATCCTCGTCTTAGTATGATTATAATGAGACTTTAACGAAGGTTTCTTACCGGGATCCATATGGTAGTAATTCGAAACCATGAGATATTTTCAGGTGTAATACGGCCAAACTTAGAATAAAATTACAGCATCAAATTCATTAACGTCATTTTTTCATTAATCAAAAATAAATTAATAAAATAAGAACAAATATATACGAAGTATTTATTAATTCTTCTGGCCTTAAAACTCTTCCTGTGTTTAATTTGCTTCTTATTTGAGACTTTTTCATACATCTTGTTACCACGGCATTGAATTTTATTATATATCGTGTATTTTATCCTCACCGATATAATATATATATATATATATATATATATATATATAGTTTCTGGTACATAAAAATAAATGAAGTATATATATATGTATACAAATATATATACATATAAATATATAAAGTTAATCCAACAGAAGATATAAGAGCAACTAATATCTTTTAATTAGCGAATAGGAATATAAATGGCTCAGGAACAATAGTAAATCCTAAGATACACACTTATATTGGGGCCACAGCATATTTAATTAACACCCGCATATCTATGCATAATTACTCCTTCAATAACGATGTCGGCAACAACAAAACATCATTGACCACTTTAGTTAAACATTTAAGATCCAATA
>OY744534.1:79886146-79916146 GCA_963556195.1 Sepiola atlantica | reverse complement strand
TTTCACTGTAACACACATATATATATATATATATATATATATTGTTTTTTACATTTATAAATTACTCAAAGCTTCTTTAGACTATATTTTGGGTCTTTCGATGTGTATGGCTAGTTTTTCTTCCTCTTATCTAATTGCCTATCTGATAGCAAATGTACTTAAGCTTTGTATGCACTTTTATTCCTATATATAGTTATATACTAAAGTCCATATCACATAATAGTTCGTAAGGGTAATGTTCTAATAGTATTATAATACTTTTAATTATTAATAGTTATTTATTTACTTATTTATATATATTATTATTTCATTTTACTCAATTATGTCTACAATTAGTTATTGGGGAAGTAGTATTTTGATCAGTATCGTTGGAGAGCCCTAAATTCAATAGCTGTGTTATTTTAGACCTCCGAATTAGTTACATTGTAAACAGCTGGTGATCCTCGTTTTTCTAGTTCACAATTTAAGTTAAGGGCCTTTTGTTTACGTTTCACTATTAAATAGTTGTATCTGCTTTTGTATTTAAGAATTTTCCATTTGCTTATGCAGGTGCTAAGTCTGCGATGTGTTAAGCGTGGTGAGTATCCCTGGGAATTTAAACTACATTTTTTCTTCGTGTATTAATTACTCAAATCTTCTTTAATATATATATATATATATATATATATATATATATATATCGCCCAAAATGACCCAATATAGTGTAGTTATTCTTTCAATACATTTTAATCCAAGAACATTTTATTCTTTGTGGATTTTTCTTATGATTTTGTAGTGTTGCAGAGACAATATTGACATAAAAATGCTGTTTGGCTCATCGCAAATGAAACGGACTGTAAAAAATACATCTCACAGAAATGTTGTGTTTTTTGGAAATGAGAAAAAACAAAAATCGAGCTGAATCTTTTAAAGAGACTGCTAATTAAAAGGCACTGATAGTATATGCTAATGCATATTATATTGTCATAATTAATTATATATATATATATATATATATATATATATATATATATATATATATATATATATATATATAAATAATTCAGGTAAAGTTTACATCTGCAGGTAACATTCCAGAGAATCTTTACTGTGTTTAATTAAAAGTGCTCAATAATAAATAGAGCTGTTTAATAGGTATAAAGACTTTTATTTACACAAATATTATTTGCATAACCTGTTTCAGTCACAGCTATAGGACGGCCGGACCTCAAGAGTTTAATGTCTTTTCTTTACAGTTTCATTTGATGGAATAAAAAAAAAATGTTGTGTTTTTTTAGAAATGAGAAAAAATAAAAATCGAGCTGAATCTTTTAAAGAGACTGCTAATTAAAAGGCACTGATAGTATTTGCTAATGCATATTATATTGTCATAATTAATCATATATATATATATATATATATATATATATATATATATATATATATATATATATATTGCTTTATACACTATATTTAGATTTGTTTATATCCTGATAGTCTACTGGCTAAAGATATTATTTATATCTTTGAATTATTATCTTACTCTCACACACACACACACACACACACATATATATATATATATATATATATATATATATATATATATATATATATATACATATATACATATATATATATATATATATATATATATATATATATATATATATATATACAACAGTTGAGTTTCAATCCCGGCTTGAGGCACCAACTGGTCTAGCCGCATTGAAGAGCTGTGATACAGCGAAACAGTCTGTATGTGGATGACTCTATGAAGCTCTCTTTCTCAGGTAGAGCTTATTTGTAAGGATGTCGACAACTGCCATTAGCTTTAAGGTATAGCTCATTGGGTGAAACTAATTCGAGCTTACGGTACTTTGACAATGTTTACATTGAAATATCACTTACATTCAGTCAGTGTCGTATGATAACTCGACGGGTTAATTCCAATTTCGGCCTGAGGCACTAACTGGTCTAGCCGCACTTAAGAGCTGTGATGCAGCGAAACAGTCTGTGTATGGATGACTAAATATCTATATATATGAGGTGCGAGGTTGTCTTGTTATCCATCAAACATTGCACAGTGCTAAAATGTAATTCTCATTATTTTAATCGAGTTGAAACCAACATTTTTTTTATTAGGAAATCATGTCATGAAAAAAACCTTCACATCAGCAGACATTTACTTCTTAAAATTTTTTCAAGTATTTTTTAATGACCTCTAGTAACGTGTGGAAAGTATTTTTTTTGTTGTTTCATTATGTAACTCCCGCCCGTGGACTGGGTGTCTGTTTTCTCAGAAGATAATTAGATTAATAGTAAGTTCTTGTGATTTTACGAACCTTTCTTTTGTTTCTTTGTCGTTCCGGATTTTCTTTTTTCCTTTTAGTCTCTTCTTTGACATTGCTTTTAACGATTCGTGCGTGACTCAGTCTAGCTTAAGGTTCAAGATTAATTACATTAGAAAGAATTCAAGTTTCTATAACTATTTGTTAAGACGATAAACTAACTTGTGTCTATTTTATGCAATACACATTTCGATTTATTACAGAAATATAATCTCCCAATACACGGCGGCCAATTTATCACTGAAGTATAACTGATGTTTTTTATAACTTCGATAGATGCTTTATTGTTGATGGTACCTTAATGGAATGTTAACATAGTATTACGAAGACAATGGCGATTTACTTGCAAAAAAGAAAAAAAATTGAAAAAAAATTGAAAAAAAACTGAAGAGTTCGAACGCAAAACGCGATAAATCAAATCAATTCGTTTAAATTGAGACCTTAAACTATAAAAAAAACACACATATACTAAATCTAGACTTCAAATAAAAGCTAATTTTAATTTAAATCACAGATATAAATTATTTCGGTATTATATTATGTAACAAATAGTGTTCGGGTGTTGTCGACTGTTGAAATGCAACACTGTTTGTAGGGACAGTGTCGTGATTTTGAACATGGCGTTTATCGTGTTTTACATTCAAACTCTTCAATTATTCATGAAAAATAGCACATTTTAAATTGTGTTCATTAAGCTGAAGAAAATCGTGCCCTTTCCAAAACATTATCCATGACGGATTGCAGAATCACTCGATTTCGATTTCATTCCCCGACTTCGTTCTTGAAGTTCTCCTTCAATTCCTGTAGAGTTTCAGGTTTGTTGATGTAAATTTTATTTCTTTTACATCATCATCATCATCATCATCATCATCAGCAGCAGCAGCAGCAGCAGCAGCAGCATCATCATCATCAGCAGCATAAGCATCAGCATCCGCATCATCATAAGCAGCAGCAGCATCATCAGCAGCATCATCAGCAGTAGCATCACCATCACCATCATCATCATAGAGAGAGAGAGAGAGAGAGAGAGAGAGAGAGAGAGAGAGAGAGAGAGAGAGAGAAAGAGAGAGAGAGAGATACACAAATGAAAAATAATTTATTTATGAAAGTATAACATCTTTTAGATGGTTTCCATTTTCAACTTAACAAATTCGTGCCTTTTCAAGAACATTATCCAGTAGCAGCAGCATCAGCAGCAGCATCACCATCACCATCACCATCATCATAGAGAGAGAGAGAGAAAGAGAGAGAGAAAGAGAGAGAAAGAGAGAGAGAAATACAAAAATGAAAAATAATTTATTCATGAAAGAATAACATCTTTTAGATGGTTTCCATTTTCAACTTCACAAATTCGTTCCTTTCCAAAACATTATCCATGGCAGATTGCAGGATCACTTGATTACGATTTAATTCCCCGACTTCAATTCCTGTAGAGTTTAAAGTTGTGTTACTGTAAACTTTTACTTTGATATACTCCCACAAGAAAATTCAGGGCTAGTAAAGTCTGTGAAACGTGGAGGCCAGTTGACATTGCCAACTTTTTTTTTTTATTTTTGTTCGTTTTTTTGCAAACAAATCTCTATTGTCCTCGTCATATTATGTTAAAATTCAATTAAGGAACCCTAAAAAATAAAGAATCTATTAAAAATTAAAAATTCCCCAGTGATCTCTTAGAAACTTATTGGTAGCATTATATGTAGTGCTTGAAAGAGTAATATATTGAATAAGATACTGGGCATATTGTGGGTTCGAATCGCAGTCTCGTCGTGAAATTTGTTTATACTTTATTTATATGTGATTTAATCTAAATTAAGTGATTAATAGTTTCCCAGTGTAATTATTAGGTTTAAAAAAATTCTCGCTCACTTGAAAATTAAGTACATAGTATTTACGCTCCCTCCTTTTATGTTTACAAAAATTCTCGATAACGGACAGACAGACAGACATACAGACATACAGACATACATACAGACAGACAAAGATCGTCTCGTTATATTATAAGTACAAATATACATTGAAACATGCCCAATTTAGTCTATAAAGTAGTAAGAAAAGCCTGAATGCTTACAGAACAGGCCGGGTTGCTGTTTTTCGAGTGGTGTAGCGCAGGGGCGGGCAACCTTTTCAGAGTGAGGGCCAGATGAGACTGGTGGAAGGAGATCGCGGGCCGGAGTGAAAAACGAAATCTCAGAATTACTATATTTTGTTTGCATGAATAAATTGTACAAAAATTGCATTTAACACTCTACAAATCAATGAGACTGCTGGTGCTGTTTGCCATGAAAAAGTATTTCCATGTCTGGCTCGATGGTTGAGGTAGACAACAAAATAATGTCATTGAGGTAGCGGTCCGAGAGTTGAGAGCGAAGGTGAGACTTCGTGTACTTCATTTTCAAAATGATATGAGTTTTACTGGGAGGACCGCGGGCCGGATTGCAATAATAAAGCCTAGCAGGGTGGCGGGCCGGACGCTAAGCCTTCGCGGGCCGGAGGTGGCCCGCCCCTGGTGTAGCGCGAAGCAGAATAGGTTTCCTGTACCGCCATAGTCGTTGGATATTTGTTCGCAATACTCTTATTTGCTTCATCTGTATTCCACGTGTAAACCATGTTTGAGTCACTATCCTAAATTTACTACCAATCTGGAGTCTATTATGGGAGGACTCGATAACTACAATCGCCGTAGAATATTTAAAATGGTAATTTATTATCTAGATTTTTTTTTAGATAGGGATTGATATTTTCTATTATTTAGACCATTCGGATTACTTTTCTCATCTTGGATGTTATTCTCATCACGTTTCAGGTACTTCTTGTCGAAATTCAGAAACTTTATGTCGAACTCAGGAATCTGTACGAAACTTTGAACGGAAGGACACGTAGCGCAACGTATGAAAATGTTAAGTGATGATTACTTCTAAGTGACAGTTTTCTGGAGGTTGAAGGTTCAATCCTCAGTGTGGGCGATACTAAAAATAAAATGACGAATTACTTAAAACTTCTATCCGGTCCTGGGTGATGGAACGAGATCAAGCTTAATTAATTGTTCTCGTTTCGTCAGCCATGGCCGAGTTAAAGTCTAGAGTAAGTAATTTTTATTTTATTCTTTGTTATTATCGCCTGTAGTGGGGATTGAACCTTCAACTTCCAGAAGACTGTCCTTTAGAACAGGTTATTACTCAGCCATTTTATTTGTTTTACCAGGTGCCCATGATGCACTTAAAGAACTCGGAAGTTTCATCAGCTGAAAAGTTGTGAGAATAATATCAAAGATAAGCAGAGTAGTCGAAATAATACAAATTATACAAATCAATCCTTAACTAAATAAATTTCGAAACAAAATCTGTGTTGTTGTAATTATTTTTCTAATCCTTGTGTATTGTATATGCAATTCGACATCGTGCCACAACCACGGAAAAAAACATGGCCGTTCGAGTTTTTAACGATATCTTCTTCGTGATAATTAAAAAAAGAAAAGAGAAGACGAAATCAACTAGAATTTCAACTGAGTTACCTGAAGCGTGGCAATATTTATGTAATTCTAAATTATGTTTTGCTCCATCGCAATCAGTTCCATCAATCAACTTATTTGCTGACCGGTCAACCGGATGTGCAATTATTTTGTCCAGAAGAAAGAAAACACGTTATTAAATGGCCTTCAAATAGACGATATTCTTAAAAGAAACGGTCAGGGAATTTTTTTTTTATTTAAATGATTGGGGGTCTTCAAAATTCCGAACAAACATCTCCTGCGAGTAGAGAAAAAAATGGTCACGTGTGTGTATTGATTTACTCCTCTCCAGGAGTTAGGCACAAGGCCAGTTTTTATCTTACTCCCAAAAGTAAGAGGTGACCCAAGGTCGGATCGGGAAAGTGGGGTTTAAAAATTGCTTGGGCAGCCCCGTCGACATACCCCGGTAGGGGCGCCTCAGGCAGTAAGCAATAAACTTACTCCTCCCCAAAGAGGGGAGGCGACCCATAGACCGGCGTAAATCAAGCCCGAAGGCCAAGACAATACCAGTCTATGGGGTGCAGTATCCATCGGAACAGATACTACACTTTGATATTAGCTAAAAGGCCAAGATCACACCTTTTATGGTCACGTGTGTGTATGTGTGTGTGTATTAGAGGAATACGACATTTGAAAAACATCCGGTAACTAGTATTGTCACTTTGTCTTCGTCGTCACGCACATTCTATTGTTATTTTCTCCTTCAGTCACTGAAAGGGGACAGAGAGTTAAAGAACGGGCTAAAGTGTGTGTGCATTCGTGTTGACTTCAAAGACGTATTTTTATGCACCGCCGATCAACAGCTCGCTGATGTCTTATATGGCCAAGGTGTTAGGGTTGGCATTCAAAAGAGTGAAATGTTTGGGAAACTGCGTGGGGTCGGTCTGTATTTTCGTGAGTGTATGTGTGTGTGTGTGTGTGTTTAAGGGCCGGAGATGTAGGGAGATCGGATATATACGTCCGGAAATTAATTAATAAATGTTTATTTCAACAAGATCTTAACACGTATTGTTTTTATTTACGGGTGTAAAAGGACGATTACAATGATTCAGAAACCTCTTCGTTTATAAAAACAGATGATTGACAACCTTGTCAGGTTAAAGCCGGATCTCCATACTCTGAGAGTCGCCACGCACGCGCGCACGCGCACACACACACAGACACCTGATTCTGCGGACTATATTTTGCAAATGTGGTGTAAAATAGCTAACTTGGGTGCAAATTTAAGTTTTATTCGATTAGTATTAGTTTGCTGATTAACGAATACAAATTGTAAAAGCCGTTACGTTGTTTGATTGTCTCAGAGTCTATAATGATTGATAATTCAAGAAGTTGTCGACGAAATTTATTTAATAAAGAAATTAACTCTGAAGCTGAAGGAAAAAAAACATCTCACAAACTATAATACAAACACGAAAACCACAAAACATTTTTCTTACATCACCCACATCAAAACCAGAAATGTATACTGTCCCATACAATAATTACAATCATATATATGTTGGTGAAACTTAATATGAACTTAAGAAAAGGCTTGATAAACATAAAAGATGTATAAAAAATAAGAATTCTCAAAATGCACTAATCTCTCATGAATTACAACATGATCATTCTTTTACGTTAAACGAGCTTGATTCGTTAAATTATTGAATGAAAAAAAGAAATAATAGTTAATTAATAAAATGTCCTTTTTCAACACCAATATGCAAATTAGTTAACCTTGCGACGTAAGCTTTGATTAGTTTTGATTAACAATAAAATTGATTGATAATAAGTTACCCTTAGATTTAACTGTCAATTAATCTAGATAATTGAATCTTGTTGTTATACAGAAAACAAAAAATATCCCACGTTATATTAATAAATATTCTAATCACCCGCAACGGTTTTCAAACAAATTACTAGTTATATTAACCAAATGAGAATCTGCGTGATTTTTAAATTTCTTGATTGTTGTAACACATTTTGTAGCACGTAGAAAAAGTTCTAAGATGTCGTGAATTGGTGTCTTTAGGGTGTCTCAGATTTGTGCCAGTTGACACGGTTAAGATTCGGATAAAAATTGTTGTTTGGGATAAATACAATTTAGGCGCGCAGTGTGAATATAATTGTATTGGCGCGTAAAAGATAAAAAAATAACGCCCACGCAAATTCCGGTGTGGCCTTATATATTAAATTAACTCAAAACGAGCGGACGTAGTAGGGAGCACACCACGTGATATTTCTGTCCAATGGGATTTCTCCAAAGACATTTTTCTAAACTTTTCTCCTTAAGCTCGCTGGAGCCTATCCAAATAGTATTTAAGCACACACAAACATCAAACTCTCTCTCTCAACTGACTCTTCATTCGGAGGTTACACGCGTCTTATTATCACTCTTCCATTTCACCTTTCGCGCGCTTCATACAATTTCACAGGCGAACATTACCTATTGCCTCTCTTAACATTTTATAACATATGAGCATTTCAACAAAACAAAAGACATTCTCCTTTTTACTTACCCTAAACTAAAGAAAGGACTTCTGAACTCATTACAAAAGGAAATATGTATATTTGTTAATGGTTTATTTCAGTGAATAAACTTCCGTTGGTTTTGCATGTAAGTCTTTTTATTAATATTTTTATTTGTGGAGGAAGTTATCACCAAAAAAAGGCATGACGACCACCACAGATTTGATTACTATTTGTACTTGTAATTGTTTTCGGCAAGACAATTTTGAATGATATGTGAGCTTGTGCACTTATTAACACTAAATAATGATCGACGTTCCATAAATGCAAACACTTTTTCGAGCACCTGCACTCTTTCAATGCTCGGTCTTCGGGATTACTTTGTCTGCTTCTTCTTGCAAAGACATTCTCGCGTTGAATGCATTCTTCTGATATGGTTCATTGCAACCCTTTCTGCATTGATTCACCCTCTAAATCGTCAGATTCCATTGTGTAATCAACTTCCTCTTTATTTTTAAATTTCTTGATTATGTACAATGCCTTAATCTTAATACACGTCTCTTTCAATTAACACAGGTCATTATGAGAGTAATAATATATCATTAAGTCTGAAATGAGGAAAATTAAAATAATTATTATAAACACAGTCTTATTCATATTTAACTTGAAAATTTCCAAATATTAGGTTGTCTCGAAAGTTCGTGAACCCTTGCGAAAAATTGAAATTTTTATGCAATTTTTAATTGTTTGTTTGCGTTTATATTGTTATAGTCATCTTCATCTTTATATTCCAGATGCCCATGAATAAAATCGAGCTGCGAGTTTTGATTCGTTACAACCAAGTGTTGTTGCGCACAACTCAAACCCGATCAGTCTCTCCTTAACTTCGGTTGATCGAGGACGTCGGGATGTGGTTATACCAGTCGAGGATCCGTTCTCGACAATCAGTCCGGCAGGAACTGGACCATTTCGGTGGCCTTTTATCTGCCGGGCTGAGGTATATTGTCCTGGGTTTTCCTAGAAGATCCACCCTTCCAGGCCTTGCCTTCCCTCTTTGGGGAGGAGTAAGTTTATTGCTTGCTGCCCGAGGCGCCCTTACCGGGGAATGCCGACGGGGTTGCCCAGGCTATTTTTGATAGTCCAGAGTGCTGTTTTTTTTTAGGGGCGCTGGCTTGATCTCCCCACTTTCCGACCTGGTGTCACATATTCCTGCGGTGGGAGGGAATTAAATACTGTTACAACGAAGTGTTTACGAACTTTTCGGACAACCTAGGGGCACTTTCTTTTTTAAAATTACCATTTAATCTATTTTTAATTTGTTACAATTTGCTAATTATTAATCAAGTAACCCATATTTTACCGAGTTTCGGTCTATCACTCTCACCCTCTCTCACTGTATATAGTTTAAACCCCCTCGCTATTATTTTATACAGTGTTACCCCCTCCCCCTCTCTCTGTTTAGTGGATTGCCCGACTTGTTATTGTGTTCTACTCGCTTCCTTAACCCCCACTACTTAAAATTGGTTTAGTCCGTGACTTGAAATATTAGGTTGTCCCGAAAGTTCGTAAACCCTTGCTTGAATTTTTATGCAATTTTTAATTGTTTGTTTTCGTTTATATTGTTATCTTCATATTTATATTTCCGATGCCCATGAATAAAATCAAGAGGCGAGTTTTGATTCGTTACAACCAAGTGTTTACGAACTTTTCGGACAACCAAGTGTTTACGAACGTTGGGAGCAACCAAGTAGTTATGAACTTTTTGGGCAACCAAGTGTTTACGAACTTTTAGGGCAACCAAGTAGTTACGAACTTTTGGGACAACCAAGTGTTTACGAAATTTTGGGGCAACCAAGTCTTTACGAACTTTTGGGACAACCAAGTGTTTACGAACTTTTTGGGACAACCAAGTGTTTACGAACTTTTGGGGCAACCAAGTGTTTACGAACTTTTGGGGCAACCAATTGTTTACGAACTTTTTGGGCAATCAAGTGTTTACGAACTTTTGGGGCAACCAAGTAGTTACGAACTTTTGGGACAACCAAGTGTTTACGAAATGTGGGGGCAACCAAGTGTTTACGAACTTTTGGGGTAACCAAGTAGTTACGAACTTTTAGGACAACCAAGTGTTTACGAACTTTTGGGACAACTAAGTGTTTACGAGATTTTGGGACAACCAAGTGTTTACGAACTTTTGGGACAACCAATTGTTTACGAACTTTTGGGACAACCAAGTGTTTACGAACTTTTTAAGCAACCAAGTAGTTACGAACTTTTGGGACAACCAAGTGTTTACGAGATTTTGGGGCAACCAAGTGTTTACGAACTTTTGGGACAACCAATTGTTTACGAACTTTTGGGACAACCAAGTGTTTACGAACTTTTGAAGCAACCGAGTAGTTACGAAATTTTGGGGCAACCAAGTGTTTACGAACTTTTGAGACAACCAAGTGTTTACGAACTTTTGCGGCAACCAAGTTTTTACGAACTTTTGGGGCAACCAAGTGTTTACGAACTTTTGGAGCAACCAAGTGTTTATAAACTTTTGAGACAACCAAGTGTTTCGAACTTTTGGAGCAACCAAGTGTTTACGAACTTTTGAGACAACTAAGTGTTTCGAACTTTTGGGGCAACCAAGTTTTTACGAACTTTTGGGACAACCAAGTGTTTACGTACTTTTGAGACAACCAAGTGTTTCGAACTTTTGGGGCAACCAAGTGTTTCGAACTTTTGGGGCAACCAAGTAGTTACGAGGTTTTGGACAACTTAGTATTTTGTTTTCCAGATATGTTGTACTCCGTAAACTTTGTACTCTTTTGTTACTGTGCATGCATTTATTTACTAAATCTCTCACAGACGTGATGTTGCTTGCCTCAGTCTTTTCTATAAATACTATTATGGCATGTGATTTATTTCCTGCTATTTTTGTTCCAGCTCGTTTCACTCGTTGGTTTAGTAGTCTCCATCAATTCGCTGTTTTGATACCTCATTGTAATACAGCTTCTCATTCCAGTAGCTTCTTCCCTGCTGACTGTTTTCCTCCTACCTATAATCCGTGTTTTGTTCAAGGCTAAGGCCAATAGGCATCTCATGTCTTTGGAATAATCATATTTGTTCTTGTTAGTTCCTTACATTAATTGGCATCATGCATTGTCTGGAACGATTTCCATAAAACATGTAAATTCATCTCAAAAGACTAGAAAGACTCTTTTCATCCAAAAAGCTAAAAAAACAACAACTATATGCTAAAATAGAACTCTGTGTAATAATAAAATGAAAAGATTTATTCAACTAGAAAACAATAAAAAAATATAGTTAATTAATGAGATGTTCTTTTGAAAAGCAATATGCAAATTAGTTTACTTTGGTAACGTCGATCGCATGCACATGCTCATTATTTAAAAACGATTAATGTTATTTAATGTTGAATATGAATTCGCCTTTTGGCTAAGATCAAAGTGTAGTATCTGTTCCGATGGATACTGCACGCCTGTCCTGTGCAGTTCTAGGAGGTCCACCCTCCCAGGCTTCGCCTCCCCTCTTTGGGGAGGAGTAAGTTTATTGCTTACTGTCTGAGGCGCCCCTACCGGGGAATGCCGACGGGGCTGCCCAGGCAATTTTTAAATGGCCAGAGTGCTCACCTCTCGAGCGCTGGCTTTTAACCCCACTTGCTCGACCCGATCTTGGGTCACATCTTACTTGTGGGAGTAAGATAAAACTGGCCTTGTGCCTAACTCCGCGAGGAGTAAATAAATATGAATTTCACATTTTTATCTCACTGTCAGTGCAACAAGTTCCCCAACTTTATAAATAGAGTTATTAATATGATATGATCAGATTAAACGCCATTATAAAAATTTAATATCAACCCTAACCTTAACCCTAACATTAATCTCAACCCTAACCCTAACCCTAACCTTCGTTATAAACGGTAATTTCAGTGCATATCTTATGACATTCTAAATATTAATTGATTTATTCGAAGTGTAAATAAGCGAATTGTTAGCTAAAGATATAAGAACGTGGCCGCCAGACAAAATTACAATTGTTTGTTTCATTATAGATGCCA
The DNA here is from genome assembly GCA_963556195.1 of Sepiola atlantica. Taxonomy (NCBI): domain Eukaryota; kingdom Metazoa; phylum Mollusca; class Cephalopoda; order Sepiida; family Sepiolidae; genus Sepiola; species Sepiola atlantica. Next base: position 79,903,788 of record OY744534.1, on the reverse strand, counting down.
AATTCCAATGTTCTTATTTGCCATGATTTTAGATATTTCCAAAAATTATGTTTTCTTTTAAAACTGTTTATTCGAAATGTACTAAAAATCATTCTGTTAGCAGATAAGGTTTTATTTTACTCCACAGCTCTGTATTAAAAATATATCCCTAACATATCTATCATCAGAACGAATAATAGACAAAACTAATACCAAGTCTAATAAACACATTTATTTCTAGTCGACAACATATGAAAACCGTAAATGTAACATCATACAAAACATGAAAGACATTCGTTTCTACTCACGAATAGCGACGATTCTCTACTTATCAATAAGGTAAATATATCTGGCCAAACGAGATATTCTTCATTATGTATAACGTTCGTAGAACACGTGCAGCGTGGTGAATTATTTTTGTTCTCTCTGACTCTTTTCGGATAAACTCAAGGGGAACAGCCAAGTAGAAACACCGCACGAGTGAACCTCAAGGATCGGTTTCTACACTTCTAATGCTGTTGGATAATGCCCCTATGGGAGTGGACGTATCTGTTGGCCATCGTTGGTTTGACTTGCGCGAGTTAACGCGGGTGCAGTCGAGTGCAGATTAGGGCCTGTTCTCACAGTCAGAGCTAACAGACGTGACAAGGTTACCGTGTGACGAGACCCCAGATCAAGGGTCGGTGGGCACCTGCGAGAAGCTCTGTGACGTCGCGGAACTTGCGTGGTAAACAGAGGATCCATTACGTCACTCGTTCTCGTGAGAAGCGAGTTTTCGTCAGTCTGATTCGGGAGGCGAACCGAGCAGGACGTGCGATTCACGATGTAAAAATAAGGAAAATATTTCCCTTAAGGAAATACAAGCGAGAGAAATCCTTCCCCCTCTCTATGAATGGTTAAGAAAACATTGTAAACTAACTACGATAAAGTAGTGATTTGCTCTCTCCCTCTCTCTCGATGTAGTGAACGACTCCCAGTTGAAATAACAACGCTTGTAATAAAATGAATTAAATTTAAAAGAAGAGTTTGTCTTCGGAGTGCGTCATGAGGCTTTTGTTGCAGACACGGACGGCGTGGTTCACGGCAGGAAGGAAAGAACAAAGAATTCATCCACTAGACGACACACCACCCTCTACAACAGATGAGGGAGAAAGTTAAGGTATGCAACAATTCGTTTTTCCTTTTTTTTTAAATACATTTTTCATCTAAAGGTGTTTGCGGAAAAATCTGACGTATTTCTGAATATCTTTTAACGAAAAGGCCTTTTTTATTCTTCTTTCTTTAATAAATGCTCGTAAATAAGAGATTCAATTATGGCGAACGTGGCCAAATAACTAATTCTGCGACAGAAACATCATCGTCCGAATAATTGCTTTTAAAACAATCATAGCGAATTTCAAATAAATAACACGGCTTGCTTATTTTCCTAATTTGATTTGTAGATTGTAATAACTATGGGCATCATGACGACCGAATGTTTTGGCGAAATTTAAATTAGTATACACAGAGGTATTCTGCCCACACAGACACGCAAGAAAGATATAAATTATTTATTTATGTATCACAATTTCTTGGGCATCTTTTATTTTAATAAATAATCACATTTTAACTTTTCATATATATATATATATATATATATATATATATATATATGTATATATATATATGTATATATATATAAATATATTTATATATATATATACTTATATATATATATATATATATATATATATATATATATATATATGTATATATATATATATAAATATATATATAATTATTTTTATTTACACAGACATGTACAATATCTGCGACACTGGTATGTCGATGTTATCGATCAACAGCTATTACAAACTAAGATCTCATCATATATGATCCAAGGTAAAGATTGGATTCTAACTCTGCCTGATGAAATCTCAGTTTGTAATAGCTGTTGATCGATAACATCGACATGCCAGTGTCGCAGATTTTTTACATGTATGTGTAAATAAAAATAATTATATATAAAAGCTCTATTAGATATTGAGCACTTTTTATAAACCCGGTTAAAATTCATTGGATTACTACCCTGTGGATGTTTTACCTGGATTATATATATATATATATATATACATACATATCAAGAGAGGCGCGAGAGCGCTCTATCCCTTAATAGACTTTAAGAATGGCCTATGCTGGAAATCTCATTTCTTTGATCAATCATAACTCAAAAACCAATAAAGCAAATTAGTTAAAACTTTGCACAAAATTTTTATTTGATAGGTTCTATAAGTGTGTAGAATTTCAGCATCATTAGTCTAGGCAACCCAGAGATCCAGAAAGTTCAATCATGAAATCATGTTAACTGTGTGGACGTACGTACGTATGTGCCACCCTGTATCTCATCAACTATTTGGTGGATTCAGCTGATTTTTGGCAGAGACACAGGTTCTATTGTCTAGTTGATGGCATTTTAATTTCAGTTTCCCATATACCTTGATTAGTCAAACAACCAACTATATCAATTATGAGAAGGCATTGTAGAGGCATAGCCTTTACAAAAGTAGTGACATTCCATGAAAAATTGCCAGTATACGGAAATCATATGCCCTTAATAGGGTTAAGATGAACATTCATATACACTAAATGTACAAAAGCAAGGAAATTCCCAAATTTTTACACTTTTATTGTCATTAAGGGTATGACTACATATCAAATAAACCATTTCATTATCACATCACTACAGTATAAATATCTATGCATGAGTGGATGAAGTGTGTGAGGGGCGCTGAAGAAAAATTCCTACCAGTAAAATACATAGGCCTGTTGTGCTCGCATACCCTTAATGACAATAAAAGTTTTTAAATTTCGGAATTTCCTTGCTTTTGTACATTTAGTGTATATGAATTTTCATCTTAACCCTATTAAGGGCATATGATTTCAGTATACTGGCAATTTTTCATAGAATATATATATATATATATATATATATATATATATATATATATACAGTCGCGTCCAAAACTAAGGGACAAAATTTTAAAACCTAATATTTGTTAGAAATAATAACCGTAAAAAGCTGAAATTTTGACAACCGGTAGTTGTTGTCATCCATAATAACATACTAAAATTTGAACCCTTTGTATAGAATAGAAAAAGAATTATAACAATTATTCATTTATTTCCAAATTTGGAATGTCCAAAAGTAAGGGACAAAATTGAGAAAAACAATGTAAACAGCCAAAAAAAAACGATAAAAGTACATGTGTAATCAATATTTAGTAAATGAGCCCTTGCTCTCAATGACAGCTGCACATCTTCGACTACAAGAACGGATCAGTTCTTGACAATCCTTGATACTAATTTTAGACCATTCTTCTTGAAGCTTCACCCACAAATCCTCCGTGTTAGTGGGATTTCTTTCCCTAACTTTCACTCCTAAGATCTTCCAAAGATTTTCTATTGGATTTAAGTCAGGACTTTGCGGTGGCCAATCCATAATTTCGAAATCTTGCTCGCTAAGGTAACTCATTACCACCTTTGCCTTGTGACATGGAGCATTATCTTGCATAAACATTGCCCTATCGAATCCTGAATTATGTATGATTGGCACAATATGATCTTGAACAATGTTTTTATACATCTGCGCGTTTACACGAGTTTGTAATCGGACAAGAGGCGTTGAACCTTGGCTAGAAAACATTCCAAATACCATGACGTTTCCGCCCCCAAATTTGACAGTTTTCTTAGTACACTTTGTACTTAATTTTTCACCAATACGTCTCTTTACAAAGTTTTTTCCGTCATTTCCAAATAGATTAAACTTGCTTTCATCACTGAAAAATACTTTTGCCCAATTTTCATATGTCCAAATTACATACCTGTTTGCAAACTCTAATCTCTTCTTCTTATTCTTCGAACTAACAAGTGGTTTCTTCCTTGGCGTTCTATTAAACAGCCCTATTTCTTGCAGTCGTCTAGAAACAGTCTGTCTTGACACATTAACACATGAGGTACTATTCATAACCCTTTTAATTTCTGTGCAAGACTTAAAACGGTCCTTTAATGACATACGCTGCATTATTCGATCTTCTCTTGCTGAAGTTTTGCGGGGTCTGCCGGTTTTAAAAGCACTAGCTATTTTGCCAGTATCATTGTAGGATTTAACAATCCTGCCTACAACACTCTTGGAAAGTTTCACTTTCTCTGAAATCTCTCTAATGGTGTGCTTTTCCTTGTGTAGCTTCACAATAGCTTGTCTCACAGAGTAATCAAGTTTTTGACGTTTCGCCATGGTGTTGACTGATGCAACGTTTACAAATGACTAAATAAGAGTTCTTCAGTAGAGGAAATAAAAAAAGTTGAATGTAGCATGCTATTTACACCGTTTTTCTCAATTATGTCCCTTACTTTTGGACATTCCAAATTTGGAAATAAATGAATAATTGTTATAATTCTTTTTCTATTCTATACAAAGGGTTCAAATTTTAGTATGTTATTATGGATGACAACAACTACCGGTTGTCAAAATTTCAGCTTTTTACGGTTATTATTTCTAACAAATATTAGGTTTAAAAATTTTGTCCCTTAGTTTTGGACGCGACTGTATATATATATATATATATATATATATATATATATATATATATATATATATATATATATATATATATATATATATATATATATATATACTAGAAGAATACCTGTTCTAGGACCGGCAAAATTAATGCCCCGACAAAAACAGTTTGGCAAAACTTCCAGGTCCTCTTACGAAGATAAAATTAGGGATATAATGGGCATCTGAAAATAAATACATGTTTAAATGGGAGTTTGTGCCCATATAATGGGCCCCTAAAACCATTTAAATACTTAAAATCAACTGAAGTCGGGTAATATATATATTAATTGATGTCTAATACCTATTGTTAAAATTTTTAAAAAGTCGAGAATTTAAAAAATAGGAGGTGTCTGAATTTTGACGACGGACTTCCATATTCTTAACCCCATCACATGAAGTAAATTCAAGTAAATATAGCCCACATTTTGACTGCTCACGCCTAGCAGTTGTGTTCCAAAATTCATAAAGTATCAGTTAATAAGTTTAGGAGTGAATCCTGTACATATAAATATATAAACATATAAAAACACACCTAGCTTTATAAAGAGTGAGGCATGAAGTCATTCCCTGAGTGACTTTCCCGAAGTGACTTCATTAAAACGGAAAAAGAAAACAGCGTAATTAATATTCCAAAAATGATCTCTTTATTTTGACTATTTCAAATTACGTTACTTCCAGAATTTGGTTCTTTCTTATCATTCAATTCTTCTTTTGCTTCTTCGTTTTCTTCTTCTTCCTCTTCTTCTTCTTCTTCTTCTTCTTCGTTTTCTACTCTGTTTACTTCTTCGTTTTCTTCCACTTCTTCTACTTCTTCTTCGTCTTCTTCTTCGTATTCTTTTTCTTCATTCTTTTCCTCCTTCTTCTTCTTCTTCTTCTTCTTCTGCTTCTTCTTCTCCTTCTTCTTTTTCTGCATCTCCGTGTTTATCTTCTTTTTCTTCTTTTTTTCTTCTTTTTTCTTCTTTTTTTATTCGTTTTTATCTCCTTCGTTTTCTTCTTTGTTTACTTCTTCGTTTTCTTCTTCTTCTTTTTCTTCTTTTCCTTCTTTTTTTCTTCTTCTTCGTTTTTATCTTCTTTTTCTTCTTCTTTTCCTTTTTCTTTTTGTCTTCTTTTTTCTTCTTTTTCTTCTTCTTCGTTTTCTTCTTTATTTTCTTCTTCGTTGTCTTCTTCTTCGTTTTCTTCTTCTTCGTTTTCTTCTTCTTCTTCGTTTTTTTCTTCTTCTTCGTTTTTTTCTACTTTTTCTTCTTCTTCTTCGTGTTTATCTCCTTTTTCTTCTTCTTTTCCTTCTTTTTCTTCTTCTTCTTCGTGTTTATCTCCTTCTTTTTCTTCTTCTTTTCCTTCTTCCCTTTTCTTCTTTTTCTTTTTCTTCGTCTTCTTCTTCTTCTTCTTCTTCGTTTTCTTCTTCTTCTTCGTTTCTTTTTTTTCAGAAATTGTTCCCCCAATTTTATTTTTCCTTATATTAATCTGATTCTTCTTCTACTCTTCCTTATTCTTTGCCTCGTATTTTTTCACTGACTTTTTAATTTATTTCTTATTCGTGGATTACTACTACTACTACTACTACTACTACTACTACTACTACTACTACTAATAATAATAATAATAATAATAATAATAATTATACTCTTATTCCTTTTAGTTCTGTATTTTATTTTTCTAGATTCTTTCTATGACGCTTTACATTCTTCTCCTTCCTGATTTACGTTTTATCTTTCCATACTCTTCCTATCTATTTTTCTTCATCTTATTATCTCCCGTCGTTTCTCTTCCATCTTCCTCTTCTTTTTTTTTCTTCTTCTTCTTTTCCTTCTTCTTTTTTTTTTCTTCTTCTTCTTCTTGTACTACTACTACTACTACTACTACTACTACTACTACTACTACTACTTACCTTCTTAATTCTATCCCCTTAACACTCTTCTTCGTGTACATTTTCCATCTTCATCTCCATCTTCGCCTCCACCTCTTCGCTAACATCCGCTACACGAGTTCTTGTTTCGTTTCGTTCACTTGTGTGCCGACCTCCTACGTCTGCCTCGACGTGGACTGCCCAACAATCTCCAGACGAAGGGTTCAAAGTTCGCTCAAACAACTTCAGGAACCATTCAAATGATTCAATGGTCAAACTCCTACGAGGTCATCGGGTCATCCTCAGCCATCTTTTAACCCTCGGTGCATAACAGAATACCCCCCTCCCACCCCATCCGAGCCTCTCACCCTTTTGTCCACCTTCTTCGTCAATAACTAAATGGGAATATTTCTCGGTGATTTATTGACCGTCACTCCGGAACTGTAAGTATATCTGTTAGCATAGACGCTCCAAACACACACACACCGCATACATATCGATGTCAAAAGAGGACGAGTTTATGTACAGTGTATCGTCAGTAGACAAATAAGAAGATCTTAACAAGATGATTGATCAGGAAACTCTTGTATGTAAATGCATATAATATAAGTATATCCATACTATTGTTGGATAATGGCCCTATGGGAATGGACGTATCTGTTGAAAATTGTTGGTTTGACTTGCGCGAGTTAACGCAGGTGCAGTCGAGTGCAGAATAGGGCTTGTTCTCACAGTCAGAGCTAACAGACGTGACAAGGTTACCGTGTGACGAGACCCCAGATCAAGGGTGAGTCTGCACCTGCGAGAGGCTCTGTGACGTCACTCGTTCTCATGAGAAGCGAGTTTTCGTCAGTCTGATTCGGAAGGCGAACCGAGCAGGACGTGCGATTCACGATGTAAAAATAAGGAAAATATTTCCCTTAAGGAAATACAAGCGAGAGAAATACTTCCCCCTCTCTATGAAAGGTTAAGAAAACATTGTTAACTAACTACGATGAAGAAGTGATTTGCTCTCCCCCTCTCTCTCGACGTAGTGAATGTCTCTCAGTTGAAATAACAACGCTTGTAATAAAATGAATTACATTTAAAAGAAGAGTTTGTCTTCGGAGTGCGTCATGGGGGTTTTGTTGCAGACACGGAAGGCGTGGTTCACGGCAGGAAGGAAAGAACAAAGAATTCATCCACTAGACGACACACCACCCTCTACAACATACGAGAGGAAATTAAGGTATGCAACACTATTGCATACCATGTGTATCTCGTTAAGACGCTGTTCTTTCCGGAATACTTTGTGCTTTAGGAAAGTTTATTGTCAAAGTGTATTTACTGTTATGTTTCAGAACTGTTTAGATGAGGATTGATTGTTTGTATTATTTGGATTAGTCGAACTACTTTTACTCATCTTGGATGCTATTCTCACAACGTTTCGGCCGATGTAACTTCCGACCTTCTGTAGGTGCATCTTGTCCAACGCAGGAATATTTATGCCAAACTCGGACAAGTCGGGCAACGGATGAAAGTGCTAAGTTAAACTAAATTTTAAGTAACAGATTTCTGGAGGGTTCATGGAAAATTAGGGATTAACAGATAAAGAAATACATAATTAAGGGAATAGTCGATAAAATAGAATCCGGAAGTAAATATTTGAATAAGGAAATGGTAATTTGACGTTGAGTATTGAATCGGAGTGGTATTCCCCAAAGTGGGTAAAGATTTGGGTTGAAATAAAATATGTTGTTTCGGGATGCTAATTGGTTTTGGATGTAGGAAAATAAAAAATTTGAATCAAAATGAATTCCAGAATAAGAAATATGGAAGTTAATGATGTATTATATTAAGTAGGTAAGGGGCGGCAAATGGTATTTAATTCACACTTTGGTTAAAATAGTGAAAAGAATTTATTCTAGAGTGAGAATGGGATGGCAATTAAAAGTGAATATTATGGGGGTTAATAGATGTAGATTGAGGGTGGGGGTCGGGATTCAACAGGGTCAGAGAGAAGTGAGCGAGGGGAGAAGTGATCGAGGGGGGAAAATCGAGGCTATTAAGAGAGTAGGAAGAAATATTATTTAGAAGTTTAACAGGGGGCCTGCAATTAGAGTGCGAATAAAAAGGGGTGAGCAGTTCGAGATCGAAGTGTGCAAAGGGTTAAATGTAGATAAGGCGAATCATCAAGTAAATAAGAGGGCTGAGGTCTAATTCAGTTGAGGTGGGTTAGTTATCAAGTTGAAAGGGAGGATTAAAAGGTTGGATATATTGATGAGTATCGAAAGAGTGTATTAACGGAAGTTAAAGGAAAAATAATTGATATCATATAAAGGTTATACAATTAAGGAAGTTGAGTACAATGATTAAGGGGGTACTGGGAGAGAGGTACACAAGTTAAGGGGATTCATGGGTAATTTTTTAAGTTAAGAGAAAAGTAAAAGGAATGAGGGAGATTTATGCAGAGTCATGGAACAAAAAGAATCAGAACAATCACAGAATTAATCCGAGATGTAGGGAGGGTAGTTAATAAATTATGGGAGGGGTGTCGGGGGATTAGTGTAGTTGCTATACTTAAAGTTATGTTTATGTCTGTAACTAGAGATAAGTTCATTCTTAGAGTTAATAACATTTATAGATTTAGTTGCATTAGCTATCATAAAGGTTTCCATTGTACAAATCGGGCAGTAGGGTGAACCCGGAATGTAGGATCTGGACTTTTTCAATATTGACCAATGTAGGGAGTAGGGGGTATTTTTAAGATGGAGATTTCTAATTAAATTGGAGATTGAAGTGCCAGTGGCATTATCGTTGCTATTTCCAAAGGAGTAGATATGGTTAGAGATCCGGGTCTTGATGGGGAAAGCGCTCACCCCAATTTGGTTTGAGTTGTAGGGTGGAGCGGTTATGGGGGAAATGTCTGTTAGTCCAAGGATACTATCTATTATTGGGGGTACTTGGTTAGAGATATGGCTGCATATGCGGGGGTGTTGAGGAGAGACGGATTGTGGTTGTGGAGAGATGTGGAGTCCGGGTGGAGTGTGGAAACTGTGATTGCTTGCAATATTGGTGGAACGAGGGAATTGTTTCACAGTACATGCGTATATTACGTGCTTCTGTACACAATCGTTGTTTAAGGGACAATCTCTGGGTTTACGGCAGTTGCAACTAGTGAGGGGGCGGTGGGTGGTTGTTGTTGGATATGCTTGAATTTTCTATTGTTAGAGATTATGATAGTTTGTTTAATATTGGGCATTGTAGAATAAGATATTTTAATAGAATTTTTGTTTAGAAAAGTGCTATATTTGTAGGCGTGCTTAAAAGATCTGTCTAAAATTTGGAAAAATTCTTTTGGTATATTGGTTTTGACATTACCGTTGAAAGGTGGATTGAACCAAATATTCTTTTTTCTAAGTTTTTTTCATTGCCTATGCGTCTGTGGGTCTACTAGATTATCAATATTGTTAATTCCTATGGGCTTATGTGCGTGTGTTTTAATTTTCTTGGGTACAGAGGCGTTAAACTTTTTACTTCTGTGTATTGTCAGGTTGTGTGTAATAATGCCTGAGGGTTTGTTAACCTGAGTAAGGAGATTGCTATTATATTTAATTTTGTGATTGTAGCCTGAGTTAAGCAAATCATTATTGTAGAAGCTAGAATTCTGTTCGAAGATCGATTTATTCGCAGATAGTTTAGAGGTTCTGTAAGATACTGAAGGGACTATTGAGTTTATGATGGATTTAGGGTAGTTAGATAGACTATGTACGTAGAAGAGGGTTACGTTAGGTTTATGGTAGGGGCTGAAGACGGTGGTTTCTGGAGTTTAATTGAATCTTGGCTCTTCGCCAACTTATTTATCACAGCCATTTCCTCTGATGATAAGATTTTGATCTATGAAAAGCCGTGCTTAAGGAAAACATTAATTAAATAACTTGCTTTTCGCGGAATACACCTTGCATTAAGCAACTGAATTGAAAAAAGATCTGCCTCCGTCGCTTTTCTAATTCCTTTTCATCCTTCTATCTATCTATCTATCTATCTATCTATCTATCTATCTATCTATCTATCTATCTATCTATCTATCTCTCTCTCTCTCTCTCTCTCTATATATATATATATATATATATATATATATATATATATATATATATATACCATGCAAATATTTTATAAACCTAATTTTTGAAAAAATAAAAAAATACAAAATACAAAACTATAAATAATAAAAAAAACAATAAATAAATAAATACAAATCTAAATAAATACCACATAGTGCCTAATAAATAAACTATGTCACACAATTATTCCTAAAAATATACACACCTTTGAAGCAGGAAAAGAGAAAATACCTATCATAAATAATTAAATTAATGTTAATGTTAATAAAACTTAATTATAATTACGACCCAAAAGAGACGCGTCTACAATGCATCGTTTCATTTTTTTTTGGCGTCTTGAAAAATGAAAACAGAGAGGGACAGTATTTGAATTCGTCGTTTAAAACAGTGCATTACTAAGGTCTCTTTTTGAAAAAGGTGCCGGTGTCAGATTTGTTTATTGGGTGTGATTCATTGACTTTTATTTCATTCATCATTTTTTATATATATTATTTTTATTGGTGATTCATTTAATTATTTATTTATGTGTAGTTTTGTTCTTTAAAGATCTTCTATAGACTATAGGAGGTTTTGCCGTCTAAAAAACGAAAACAAAAATTTAATAAGTCAGCAAATCTGGATGAAACCGCGGTACGATTCTGAAATATGTAACGTATAGTTTTTAAATAATATATATTTATTTAACTCTCACTCTTCTGCGATCTTTATTGATTTATTTTCAATATAACTTGACACACTATTTATATATATATATATATATATAATGATGGACTCTCCCGTCGATTTCGACGTATGAGTGCCCCGCCTGAGGCTGCCCGCGCGTGAATTTGTAATTGCAAGGGTTGCGCAATCCCAACAACCGCTCTCCTGAGTCGGCATTGCTTGATTCCAATGGCAAGTAGTAATACAAGACGACTGGAAACAATGCCGAGATAAGCAGAGAACACATACAGCACCTGGTATTCCCAAATGGTCACCCATTTAGTACTGGCCAGGCTCGACGCCGCTTACCTTTGATGATCTAACGGGGACCGGTGTGTCAACGTGATTGTGCCGTATATATATATATATATATATATATATATATATATATATATATATATATGCAGTATTTACGTAGACAGTGCTCAATAAATCAGTATAAAGTTAGTAGTGAGTTCAAATATACTTATAGCAAGTAAGCAAGTAAGCAACATAGAAACACTAATGTTTGATTAGAAAATCAATTAGTCTGATAATTTCCCCTGTTACTGTGTAGCTTATTTGCCATAAGTATATTGTCACGAACATCGTTCGAGCCCACGTGACCGCCTGTAACCGCCACTTCTACACGTAGGAAGGTAAGAGAGCCCGAAACGACGTCGTCTGTAGGTGGAAAAAAAAACTTTAATATCAAAAATATATATATATTTCTAGTTAAAAGCTCCTTTAAAGATGTAATAACCTTAAAAGTAGTGCCCTGTTTGAAATTGAAACGTTTGTTCTCATCGGCGATAAGCTAGTTCCCCTCAGGGCGTTGAACACTGTGGACAGCAATGTCACTTAGTCATGCCTACCGAGTAATGGTATCTTAATTTCAATTACTGTCTGTGTCGATTGCTCGCGGCCGTGTGGTCCTGCGCGTTTGTCTCGTGATTCCAGCCTTAATCTACGAACTGCGTTCGAGCCCATGCGACCGCCTGCAATTAGTACTCTTACACTAATGAGGGTAAGAGAGCCCAAAAACGACGTCCTCTGTACACTTTAATAGTTAAAAAAAATAATATGTATATATATTTGAAGGGTTCGAATGCAAAAAGCGATAAATCCAATTCGTTTAAATTGAGACATGAAACAATAAAAGGACGAATATATTAAATCTAGCCTTTGACTAAAAACTTTTTTTTTAAATTGAACACAAAACGAAATGATGACGGTAGCATCTATATAATACTAAAACTCTATTGTTCTTGTATGTTTGCAATCAGCTTTCAGCTTTCCGGTTTTCAACATCCGGTTGCGCATGCGTAAATAGCATCGTCTTCAATCTGTTATTCCAATTCCGTTATTCTCTATTATGATTAACGAACGCATGAAATTTTTCATTCTGGAAATTTTTAAACAATTTCATTTAATTTCATCAAATAGTTTATTTGTTTTCTTCACGGCTAAAAACATTCAACGGGAGGACTTCGTAAAGTCTGTCGCAGTTTCAAAAAAACTCCTCCCTTTTAAAAAACAAAAACAAACAAACAAAAAAACAACACTCATTATTAATATCAGCCATACTAGCGGTCGGTGAACGAAACCACCTCCCACTTTCCCTCTCATAGATTTAACCACTCCTACTCCCTCTGTTTTCGTTACGTACGCGAGACAGCCTGCTGTACCCCCTTCCTTTCTCAAATCGCCCTAACCAACCACTTATAATTCAGTAACTGTAATTTTAAAAAAAAAACAATTATAATAAACAGAACGACTCATAGAAATCTATCTATATTCTTTTTTCATTTTAATATACTTTCATAGAAATGCTTCTGTTATGTAAAAAAAAACTATTTTCTTTATGCCACAAGTGTCACGCTCATACATGAATTCCATAGCTAATATAACAAACTGACCCAACGGGTCACGGGTGGTCTAGTATTATATAAAACATGATTTTGGGATGTGGTCGAGTGTTGAAATGCAACGTTTTTTGTAGTGATAGTTTCGTAATTTTGAAAATGGCGTTTATCGCGTTTTGCATTCGAACTCTTATCTTCTCTTCATTTGCATATGTGTGTGTGTCCGTGTATAACGGCACAGAAATCTAACACTATTGCAAAACTGTGTAAACGCGTTTTCCATATCTTTGGTTGTCACGTGATTCAAAGCACGAAGACGTGAAGACATTTTTCCAATTTCTTATTTGTTTGATAAAAGTTTATATATTTTTTTCAAGAAACATAATAAAATAGACTAAGATTTACTTTAGTGAAAATGATTTATTTTGAGATGCAATTTCAAGACTAAAATATTTAGGCGCCAATCGTGACATGCCAAGAAAGCGGATATAAGCGCATTTGTTTAAAAATAAATATCAGTGAAAACCTGCTTCGCATTTTTGCTTAAAAAAAATCAACAAATAAATGGAGTTTGTCAAATTATTTGAGCACGAGTGAAAAATATACACCTAGAACACATAAGAGAAAGAAGTCAAGGCAATAATTGGTATTTGTTACGTCTTATATGAACCGTCTTAAAACTATATGGAAAAGTCGTCAGATAACGGTCGAAACGAAATTACGGTTATGTAAATCGCTGGTAATATCTATATTATCATACGGCTGTGAGAGTTGGACCATCCTGAAAAGAACAGGAAATACGTTCTATTTATCTTTCTCCCACAAGGTAAGATGTGACACAAGTTCGGGAAAGTGGGAAAGAACCAGCGCTCGAGAATTTGAGCACTCTGGCTGTTTAAAAAATTGCCTGGGCAGCCCCGTCAGCATTCCCCGGTAGGGGCGTCTCAGACATTAAGCAATAAACTTACTCCTCCCAAAAGAGGGGAGGCAAAGCCTGGGAGGGTGCATCTCCTAGAACTGCAGAGGACCGACAACCCCCAATAGACCGGCGTAAATCCAGACCCAAAGGCCCGGACGATACCGGTTTAGTAGGCGGGGTAAAAAACCCTGGTTGGAAAGACGTATTCACGCATCTAACTTAGAAGGCATCGAGAAAGATTCTAAACATACCGTGGCACGCTTATTAAACTGATACCTACGTTAATGAAGTAGCTGAACATTTAGCGGAACCCAGGGAGCCAGCAATTATTACCATCAAACGCCGCAAACTACGATCGTTCGGCCATGTATTACACCATCAAACTTTAGTGAACATCATACTACAAAGTTGAGTACATGATTCTGTATGGACAACGTGCTAGAATGGATAGGGTTATCGGTAGAAAAAGTGGCGCAAATTGCTAATGTTCGTGAGAGGTGGAGGGAAATTGTACGAATATCGGCCAGACTCCCCGACGACGTACCTTGACGTTATGGGATATCTATCAATCAATCAATAATACATTTATTCAAGTACTAGTGTATTATCGACTGCGTTTGTCTCAACAAAGCCTTCATCGGAGACCAAAACTCGGGACACTCCAACAACCGATTCAGGACATTACAAATTATTAGTGGTTGTGCTGGCACACACTGATGCAACTGTTCTTTTATTTTGAATCTTTTTACTACATTTCATTTGGGCTGCTGGAAATCTCGTTAGTTAGTCACGTATTTCAAGATTGAATTGATGATGAACATTTGGCATCCTCCCTCTTATGGCAATATAATCTCTAGCCAGATATTTCTCGCACATTATGGTACTTGTTTAGATATTGACCCTAATTTCCGTGACTGCCCGGCAGCAGCAAGCCGACAGCTAACGGAAGCGTCCGAGACCCGCCGAATCGAAAACGAGGCTGGCAGACGATATTGATTTGAATGAGAGACGCTTGGCACTTGTAGAAAATGAATTTTGAAGTGTTGTGTCGTACAATTGCCTCTCCGGAGCAGTGCATTAACTTTTGCCAGCAGAAAGCTCTGCTGGCAAAAGTTATGCGATGTATGCGATGCGGCGGCGGCCGACTTTGCCGGCTAGTACCGCGAAACACTGTGACGGAAAAATATGCCTGGAGATGCCCCACCCAGGAATGCCGGGCTTGGATTTCGTTGCGATCGGGGACGTTTTTTTCGCGGTCAAAACTCGCAATATCAACAATTTTAAAGATGATCTACTTTATCCAGGCGTCGGCGACCAACAATCTTCTGCTCCGCCTCCTTCCACATCCTCAGCGACGACCCCATCCTCCTCTTTTGCCTGTATTTCGCTAAGCCCCCCTCCAAAAACGAAAAACAAGCCCTTACCCCTCCAGCTAAAATAATGAAAAAAAAAAACAATGCGTAATTGCAAAGAAAAAAAATGGTTTAAAAAAGTTATTATTTTCGCGTTTTAAAGTTTATAAAAACAGTTTATTTCAGTTACAAAAAAAATGGTTTAAAAAGTTAGCGTTTATAAAAAAGTTCTTACAAAAATGGTTAAAAAATAATAATAAAAAAAAAAGTTTATTTATTTCAGCTATGGGCTTGTTCATTTATTTCATTTTTTGTATAAAAAATATATGCATTTCTTCTTCTTTACGTATATTCATCGTCTTACATTGTTGTCGTCTGCCGACTCGGCAGGTCTCGGACGCTTCCGTTAGCTGTCGGCTTGCTGCTGCCGGGCAGTCACGGAAATTAGGATCAATATCTAAACAAGTACCCACATTATTTCTCCTACTTTCTTACTAGTCTTTGTAATTAATAGACACTATGAAGATATTGTGACTCTTGCGGGCGAACTTTATTTCAGTTTGAAATACGCACCGGTGTTCGAAATTATCTAAGTCTTGCAATCACGCTCTTATGTAACATCTCAATATTATAGACTCTCCTTGTAAGTTGTAAATTACTAGCCGTTATAATAATAAAACAACAGTAAAGACATATTTTTAAAGAAACCAAAATTAACACAGCCTCAAGATAATTTCACAAGGAGCTTGCATACAGTAGTTCGACCGAACCACTATATGGACAATTTGGAAAATTAAAAAGAATTAAAAATGTCTCATCAAGCAAAAACACTCCGTGCTATTTAATAAAATGTGCCTATGTATATATATATATATGAAAGCCTGAAGATTCCTCCCTCGGGATGAAACGCAGAAGCCTCTGTGTAGCTTGATTGCCATATATATATATATATATATATATATATATATATATATATATATATATATACAAATCTAAATAAATATAAAATCATATATATATATATATATTTATATATTTATATATATATATATATAAATATATATATAAATATATATATATGTGTATATATATATACACAAACTAAATAAAAATAAAATCATATATATATATATATATTTATATATATATATAAATATATATATAAATATATATATATATATATATATATATATATATATATATATATATATATATATATATCAGGAACATCCGGCATTGACTGTGGCAAAAACACTCTCCTTACTGTTTTAAGTGTTTTCGCTTCCACGAACTTCTATCCTGTTCTTCCCCCAGCTCGCTTCAATTTTCTAATAACAACCTTACATTATAAACAAGGACAAACCCTAACATTCACCCTAACCCTAACCCTAACCCTAACCCTAACCCTAACCCAACTGTACATAATGAACCAGGGCAAACCCCAACCTTCACCCTAAACCTAACCCTAACCCTAATCTAACGGTACATAATGAACCAGGGCAAACCTAACCCAACCGTACATAATAAACCAGGGCAAACCCTAACCTTAACCCTAAACCTAACCCTAACTCTAACCCTAACTCCAACCGCACCGTACATAATTAAGCAGGGAAAACCCTAACGATAAACCTAACCCAACCGTACATAATGAACCAGGGCAAATGCTAACCTTCACCCTAAACCTAACCCTAACCTTTACTCTAATTCTAACCCTTACCCAACCGTACATAATGAACTAGGGAAAATCCTAACCCTTACCCTAACCCGACCGTACATAATAAACCAGGGCAAACCCTAACCTTAACCCTAAACCTAACCCTAACCGTAACCCTAATTCTAACCCTAAGCCAACCGTACATAATGAACAAGGGGCAATCCTTACCTTAACCCTAACCCTAATCCTAACCCTAACTCTAACGCTAACCAAGGCAAACAGTCACAACCGTGATATTATCATGGGATTAGAGTAAATTTAAAACTTCCTTGAAACGATTGTGTTCAATAACTTTTTGTTAGTTCTCTTCAAAACGGTATTTGAAACTTTTCTGTTAGATATTGTTTGAACTGGCGAGATTTAGTGGTTTCACTGCTTTTTCTTTCCCTTTTATAAATAGTGACACGTGCTTCTGGCGCAATGCTTTAACGGGAAGCCCATAGAGGAATGAGTGAATAAATAAATCACTCACCACCACAGATCAAATCTGTTAATTTCTATATCGCCTGGTTATGTGTCGACAACAACATTTTAGTGCCAACTTTTATGTCTGGTTCTCAGCCAGATCAAAGACAAGTGAGTTTCT
>OY744534.1:79871146-79881146 GCA_963556195.1 Sepiola atlantica | reverse complement strand
TATAAATTGATAAAGCTAATCCAAAACGCTCTTCATCAGCGCCTTTAGCAACACGTCTTACAGAAAACCAAAGGAAAAAAACTCGTAGAGAAAAATCCACTGACAAAAAAAGTCACCGGTTGATATGTTAGTAGCATAGGGAAAAACACAATGGTACCTAGAAACTATATATATATAGTTTAACATAGTTCACCCCAAACAAGGCAGGACGCCACTGTAGACGTAAAGCGCTACTGAGAAAAAAGGGAAAAGGTTTGAGGGGGGGGGGGGGCAACCTAAATTGGGAGCTGCGCAGCAAGATGTCTGTTTACATTAGTTTTAAATTTCTGCATGTCAGTACCGTTGGGAAAACAGGGGGCAGGGAGGGAGTTCCAGAGGCCAGCAGCACGAGGAAATAAGCTATTTGAGTAGAAAGCTCTCCGGCATCTGGGGATCTCCACAGTGAATGGATGGGATTTAGCTGATTGTCGAATTGGTCTAGTGAATTTACGTCGAGGGGGCACCAGAGTAGCCAATTCACCGGAGCATAATCCATTGAAGTATTTGTAAAACAAGCACAACGATGCTACATTGCCGCAATGGGACAGGGACTGGAGCTTAGTTGACAGTGAGGGACCTATTAGGTTGGCGACTCTTTTTTGGATCTTGTCAAGGAGGGAGAGACTAGTAGATGATGCATCAGCCCAGATGTGGCAACAATACTCCATGCATGGACGGATGGTAGCTTTGTAGAGATACAGGATAATGTCAGGTGTGAGGAGTTTACTAGCACGGTAGAGAGAGCCCACCTTCTTTGTTGCAGTCTTGGCAATATCTTCAATGTATTTATTTCAATTCATGTTACCTGTGAAGGTTAGGCCGAGGAGTTTGAATGTTGAACTCTCAGGCATATATATATATATATATATATATATATATATATATATATATATATATATATATATATATATATATATATATATATATATATATATATATATACAGAGAGAGAGAGAGAGAGAGAGAGAACTTGAATGCTGGAGAGAACTTGAATGCCGGTTAGAAACTTGAATGCCTACTAGACACTGTCTTTGGGTGTCTAAAGTCTTTCTCTACAGAGGTTTATCAGAACAACCTGGCATAGAGCCTCTATCACAGGTGCACATTGACCCTTGATCTGAGGTCTCGTCACGCGGTGACCCTGTCACGTCTGTGAGCTCCGACTGTGAGAACAGCTCTTATTCTGCACTCGACTGCACGGGTCCACCCGCACTAATTCGCGCAAGTCAAACCAACGATTTCCAACAGATACGTCCATTCCCATACGGCCATTATCCAACACTCAGGACTAATTCGGCTTAACCCTTGGATGGGCCTAAGCGAGTACTCCAATACCGTATCAGAATAAACTAAGGAGTAACGGCAATTAATAAACTGCACCAAAATTCATACAGTTTACCATTTTAAGTAACAAATTCACTTTGACTCAGATTGAAAACCAGACAACCCCTGGGCAGAGTAATCTGTGAGTATTTGAAACTAAGGAGTTATTCTGTACTCCTGAAAGCTTCCCACTTATAGCATAATCCATGGTGCAGTTTCGTGTGATATCCTATACTAATTCGACAGCGTATATAACCAATAACTGGTACACATCGGGAGACCGGGAATCTGATAGTAATTGCAATTATAGGGACCTATACTCCTAAATTGAAGACACACCAGTAGACGCAGATAAATATTGAATCATATGCTATAATCTAGCAGATAGTGCCATTCTGGGTGGGAATGGACCTGGGAGTAATGGCAACTAATGGGCTGACCCCACACTTCATAAAGCTCTCAAATAAATCAACCAAGATTTAATCTACTGAAGAATGCGTTTCATTTGGTATTTCCCCGCTGGCAAGAGAGAAATGCTGAGTGAACAGAGATCAATGGTTGTCTTTGATCTACGAACGTTAAAGCGTCTGGGGCAGCATTATTTAACTGGTACTCGTTACAGAACTGTGCCCCCTCTCTCTCCCTTGATGGGTCAGCGAACAAAAAGATTGATCATTGATTCCCAATGGAGAAATAGAAGAAGAAGAAGAAGAAGAAGAAGAAGAGGAAGAACAAGAACAAAAGAAGAAAAAGAAGAAGAAAGAGAAGAAAAAGAAGAGTGTGGACAGAGAAAAGAAGGAACAGAGTAGAAGAAAGGTGAAAGTATTATTATACTTTCTAATTACATAGACATAAAAGAGAGAGAGAAAGATACATAACGATAACTGTATATATATATATATATATATATAGAGAGAGAGAGAGAGAGAGAGAAGTAGATAAATAGATATAATGTGTATAATATATATATATATATATATATATATATATATATATATATATATATATATATATATATTAATGGATCAAGTTAAAATGTGTTAATAAAGTGAACATAAAACCAAGTTTTTCAAACGTGCTCAATACCAATTAAAGCATTTATAAAATTATATAATACGCATTAAAACGTTGGTTGATTGACGTAAGGCTATAATATTGTTTATGTAATTTTATACATATATATATATATATATATATATATATATATATATATATAAGAAAAGATTAAGATGAAAAATTGCATAAAATTACATAAAATTGATACAAATTTTATTACATTTCGATGTAATAAAATTTGTATCAATTTCATGTAATTTTATGTAATTTTATGCAATTTTTCATCTTCATCTTTTCTTATATATATATATATATATATATATATATATATATATATATATATATATATATATATATATATATATAAAAACTAAAGTGGTTTTTCCTTACTTTGTTGACGAGTATAGATTTTCTATCCAAACGTTGCATATGCAAATCTACTTCGGCATCGATTTAAACCAATTAATGATGCGTGTTTTAGAAAGAAATCCTTTTCTTTCCTTCACTTTATACTGTGTAAATTTTATTCAGCTCGACATCTTCTCCTAACACGGTTATTCATACAGAAAGTCGGAAGAGTGATATAAATAAATGTAGTACTAACAGAATACTACAACTATTATTTATGAATAAGTAAAATATCGCATGAAAATATTTATGTGGAGTTCAGAGGTAGGAGCATGAGTTGCCTGGGTTCTTCAATTTCCGCCGGAAAACGTCCGTAGCTGAGTCCTGATGATGTATAAAATAATTTAATATTAGTGTAAGCTCGTTTCAAGTCAAATTGAAAGTCGAGCACTGTCGGAAAGATTTTAAAAAAACATTCACTTAAACACTTCAGTGCAATGCTCCGACTCTGTCGTTCAGTACTATAGAATGTTTAAATATCTATCATCGCAGCTTTCATTGTAAATATCAATTTATGTCTCCGTTATTACGTGACAATTTATCGTGGCCTAAGCGGACTAGGTTAACGCCTACAAATTCAGGGTGTCTCTGTGAACCGGGTTCGCGCCACATGACCGTCTGAGATTGTTGCCTCCCTGCGTTGTTGAGAGCCATAAGCTCAAAACGACGTCGTACGTAGGTAAAATATTTGAGTTGAAAAATACTTGTAATCCAGGGTTTCGAATCGCATGACCGGTAGTGAATAGTCATATCTCTATTCTGATGAGTCCCGGTTTAAGGACGAAACGTATACGTACATAGATAATAAACAATAACAAATATTTATATTTGTCGCTCCTCGTAAAAAAAGTAGAGCACTGTAATGGTAGTACTAACACAGCATGACGTCACTTGCTTTATAATGCACCATTCCTTCCCTAATAGAAGTAGAATGCCTGGACGTCAAGCCGCTTTAAAAGTGTTAAAATTATAATTGTTTATCAGCTACTTAAAATTGGCCGAGCGATTAGCGACGTTGGATTTGAGTTGAAAAATACTTGTAATCCAGGGTTTCGAATCGCATGACCGGTAATGAATAGTCATATCTCTATGCTGATGAGTCCCGGTTTAAAGACGAAACGTATACGTACATAGATAATACACAATAACAAATATTTATATTTGTCGCTCCTCGTAAAAAGGTAGAGCACTGTAATGGTAGTACTAACACAGCATGACGTCACTTGCTTTATAATGCATCATTCCTTCCCTAATAGAAGTAGAATGCCTGGACATCAAGCCGCTTTAAAAGTGTTAAAATTATAATTGTTTATCAGCTACTTAAAATTGGCCGAGCGATTAGTTGAAAAATACTTGTAATCCAGGGTTTCGAATCGCATGACCGGTCGTGAATAGTCATATCTCTATGCTGATGAGTCCCGGTTTAAGGGCGAAACGTATATGTACATAGATAATAAACAATAACAAATATGAGGGAGTTTTATTAATAGACATATCGAAAGCTACACATCCGTGGAAATATTTCGATAATTAGTTAAATAAGTTACGATCTAATCTAGCTAATAAAACATGTCTGATTGTAATTGTTCATATAAAAATATTAACAAAAATATCGTTAACAGACAGATTTAAGTTATAACTCAATAGTGTACGACTAAGGCTATCAATTTAATATCATATAAAAATCTTAGTTAATTAATAGAACAATTTTCAATATATCCATCAAAAACACATTTATTAACATAAAATTATATCTGTCTTTCTCAATAACATACATTTTCGTGGTATAGAAAATATAAACGATTTTTTTTCTCGAGAAGGCATCGTCAGTGCATAAAAGTGTACTTGTCCAGCTGAAAAAAACTTACGTACTATTAATGTTTTATGTATTTACTTATTCTTGCCAATATTCTTCTAAGTAAAATTTCCTATTTAAACCATTATTTTGAATTTGGATGTTCATATCGTGATATGTTCATACCATGTGCGTTTCACTTTTCTCTAGCGTGTTTATATTTCATTGATAAGCATTTATGAAAAGATATGTATATTGGCTTACATGCATATATGCAGAATGTGGTTTTCATGATTATGCACCACAGTGAGGCAATGGACGTCTAATTTATCCAGAAGTTATCTGTGAACACCTAAATATACTCACAAGTGTATTTTGTTTTAATTGAGAATAACATTGGAGTCATGTTGCGAAATTCTAACTTCAAATCGTTGGATAGAACAAGCCATATATTAAGCTTTGCACTTACATTACTTATCACAAACTCTCCCCAGTTATATCCGACGTTGCCTCGTAATAGAATCAGAGACTCTGTATCCCTTTGTACCCAGCACTGACACCCAGGATATTTAATTGCTGTTATTAAAATGTATTTCTGACTCAACTATAAACCCATTTTTAATTCAGATTTTCTTTTTTATTGTAAAAGTCCGTTTTTTACGCAAATGTATTTGTAATTTGAATAAATAGTCAATTAATATTTATTACGAAATAATAATTCAATGTAATTATTAAGCACTTACGCGTGAAATTGTCTGGTAACTTTATTAATATAGATTACACATTTACCTAAAGTGAAAAAAAAGATCTCTATGAAAGGAGTGCAAAATATTTGCAGAAATTGACAGGGTACGGATGATAGCAAGATTTGGACGAAGAAGTTATGTCGAAAAACATTTTACCCAATACGGATGGACCAAAAACCAAATGGAACTTCAATTAACGAAGTTTATTTTCTAGAACATTTGTGGAATAAAATAATACGAGGCTTCTTCATCTTTAAGTCTAATCTAAACAAATACTTGTTGAGCCGCGCTCTTGGGCAGTCAATTACTCTCAAATAATCGTCTGCCAATTCCCAACATTGTTAGCAATTTTTTCGTGGTGGCGATCATCGTCCAACTGATAATCTCTTTAACATTTATCCTCGAGTTGCTACCGAGCCTTAATAAGCTGTGACTCATTAGTAAATATAGTTATTGCTATTAGAGTTTTGTTCAATACATTTCAATGCGATTCTTTCATGAAGTTATTTAAGAATTAGGACTTCAGCTATGATATTTAATTCCATCATCAACTTACGTTGGATACATATAGTAAAGGCGCAATCGACAATCGTTTTAATCAGGAAAAAGAAGAAGAAAAAGAAGAAAAAAGTAGTAGAAGTGAGGGAGGAAGAAGAAGAAGAAGAAGAAGAAGAAGAAGAAGAAGAAGAAGAAGAACAACAACAACAACAAGAAAAAAGAAAAAGAAGAAAAGAAGAAGAAGAAGAAGAAGAAGAAGAAGAAAAAGAATAAAAAAGAAGAAGGAAAAGAAGTAAAAAAGAAAAAAAAGAAGTAAAAAGTAGTAGAAGAGGAGGAGAAAGAAAAATAAGAAGAAAAAGAAGAAGAAAAAGAAGAAAAAAGAAGAAGAAATAGAAGAAAAAAGAAGAAGGAAAAGAAGAATAAGAATAAGAAGAAGAATAAGGAAAAAGTATTAGAAGAGGAGGAAGAAGAAGAAGAAGAAGAACAACAACAACAACAAGAAAACAGAAAAAGAAGAAGAAAAGAAGGATAAGAAGAAGAAGAAGAAGAAGAAGAAAAATAATAAAAAAGAAGAAGGAAAAGAAGTAAAAAAGAAGAAAAAGAAGAAAAAAGTAGTAGAAGAGGAGGAGAAAGAAAAATAAGGAGAAAAAGAAGAAGAAAAAGAAGAAAGAAGAAGAAGAAAAAGAAGAAAAAAGAAGAAGGAAAAGAAGAAGAAGAAATCGTGATAATGATGATAGGGAAAGAATGAAGGGTGAGCTCGAAAAATACAAAGAAAAAAGTGATGCCTTCTTTTTCTTTTGAAGACGACTTGAGCATATACAACTCAAATAGGTTTTATCTACTTGAGAAGATTCAAATCCTTTGCCATGCGCATTTGATTGGTCTCATTTGTGGATGTCGTTTTTCTATTCTGACCAATCAGCAACGCTCATTAAAAAGTGACACGAATACAATGTCCATAAAAATGCAACGAAAGACGAGAACCAGAAAAGTGTCATCATTATTCACACCAAGCTTACATACTGTAATCATTAGGAGATTGGTCTTTCTTAGGAAACTAAAGAATTTATTTTGTTTTAATAAGCAAAAATCAAAGAAGCATCAACATTAAGTATTTCAAATGAGTTTATTTTATTATAATATATTTTCTACCGCAGCGGCATTCCATAGATTACTAGGGAAGATGCCTATCTCAATTAAAGAGAATATCCATTACAAAAGAAGTTTCAAAGAAGTTTATAAGAAGTTTCAAAGAAGTTTCAAAAAGACTGAAACCAAAGCAAAAATAAAATAAATAATAATTTACTCATCTGCAAAAGTATAGTTTACGCAACTGTTAAAAACATTTACGTAGTAATTTCTCATTGTTAAAGTTATCTCCCCTGATATTGGAAACGCTTCTTTAATGGAGTTGTGGTTGTAACATCGTACATCTCGGGGAGAGACACGAGTTTTGAATTGTGGCAATGTTGCTCTATCTGTTGTATATTAGGTGAACCCATTCAAGGACATAACCAGAGAAAATTGTGTCGAAAAAGGCTTCATAGATCAAAGTTGATACGTATGGGAATAGAAAAAGCTGAATTCACGGAACAGAAGCAAGTACTAGATGATTAACAAGTGGGTGTTGAGACAGAACCAGTTAAAAACGAAAGATGTATACTTGTAAAAGATTTTAGCAGCATGATAATCATACTGCTTCTATTTCTTTCTATTTCTAACCCCGGCGATGTGTTGGATAATGGCCCTATGGGAATGGACGTATCTGTTGGAGATCGTTGGTTTGACTTGCGCGAATTAGTGCGAGTGGACCCGTGCAGTCGAGTGGCTGTTCTCACAGTCGGAGCTCACAGATGTGACAGGGTCATCATGTGACGAGACCTCGGATCAAGGGTGAATGTGCACCTGCGACAGAGGCTCTGTGACGTCATGGGCTTTTGCGTGGGAAGCAGAGAGATCCGTGACGTCACTCGTTCTTCGTGAAAAGCGATTTTTTGAGTCTGGGTTTTGGAAGCGAACCTATCAAACGTGATTTTTACCATGTAGTCTGCAACATAATGAGGGGGATTCATTCCCTAAGGAAATACAGGCGAAAGATCTTCCCCCCTCCACGAATGGTTAAAGACTTAATTGTTAAGTAATTACGAAAGAAGTAATTAGCTCTCTCTCTCTCTCTCTCTCTCTCTCTCTCTCTCTCTCTCTCTCTCTCGACGTTAGTGAATATCTCCCAGCTGACGGATAACTAACGCTTGAAATAAATTTAAAAAATTTTTTTTATGTCTTCTGAGTCGGCCATGAGGCTTTTAGTGGCATCGGCGTGGTTCACGGCAGAAGGAAAGAAGAGAGAATTCAACCACTAGACGACGCACCCTCTACGCGGCGAGGGAGAAATGTAAAGGTATGCAAACTATATGATTTATGTTTTAAAAATGACGAGTGATTAAATCAGAACTGCCATGGCCGTTCCGGGACGAGTGTACAAAACGAGTACTGCCGCGGCCCAAGTCGAGGGCTATGCAACAGATGTTTTAATAAGTAAATTAAAGAAAGGAAAATTCTGTATTATGATCGTCCGTGTTAATTAATAGCAATTAACAACGACCATGTGTATTTCGCCCAGCAAAGTTTCCAACCGGTGTAGCCAATAAGAAGTCTTCATTCCTTCATCTTCGAGAAGGTCTAGTCGATATGGTCATCATCATCGTCAACAGACCGACCTCGCTTGAAACAGTGACCTCCAAAAAGAGCACGTACATAACAGTAAGCAAAACGAGCGCACTATTAAGCAGTGCTGATTATACACGTGTTCCAATGTTAAGCGTTTTGTGTAAGAAGTATAAATTATGACAAGATATGTCTTGTGTCTTTTAGCAACGATACACACCCAACGAGTGTCATTTTGCTGTTAATAAACTAGTGTATGATAAACACGGTGTTTCTGCTAGTATAAGATAATGAAGGGTGGCTAAAAAATGAATCGTGGACGAGTCCATTGTGGGTGGGACGTCGAGAAAGAAAAAAAACCGACTTGATAACTGTTTAAAACGAGAAGGTTCCGCAGTGCAAACGAGACTTGAAAGGCGGCGGTTTCAGAAACGCGAAAGTCAGAGCGCTTGGTGTCGAAGTACCGGAAGAATGGGAGTTTACCGATGTTTATGGCACCGATGAAGCTTTATTGGCTACGGTACCCAAGCCCGTCTTGCTGTTTGGCGTTCGTGTCCACTGACTTAAAATGCGACTGATAAGCAAGCTGGTACTGTGAAGGAATACTCTGACTTGTATTTCATCAAACAGACAATTGGAAGTGCTTGTGAAACAATTGCTTCAGTTCACGCTCGGATAGACAATGCAGAGCAAATTGCTTTCCAATCGGATGTATATATGAACGAGTTTCTAGCGGAAACCAAGTCTATGACCTCAACAAGAAAAAGACTTGCATGAGACAAAAATATGTCAAAAGATTTTTTTTATATGTGTGTGCATAGCCAGCGTAAACCATCCGGTGATGGGAAATAAAGAAAACCAAAGTTTTTCCATATACGTTCTGTTCTTTCTCATTCTTGTTGGATCTTACCAGGTACCCTGAAAGAACGGGTAATGCAACACTAGCAAAAAGACAGGAACTACATTATTTGTGGGGGGGGGGGGCTATTTTTTAAGCGCTCTACTTTACAATGCTTGATGAACAAAACCACGCGCCCATTTAAACTGTAGCCTAAAACCTGAAAGTCTTACACTACAATGAAATGTTCTCGTTCGTACGTACGTTATCACCTGCCATATGTTTTTAAAGATGGTATCACCCGATCGCTAAATAAACATCTGCTATTTTCGTTGGTGTGCAGAACGTTTAATTATTACTTAAGGAATGGGGATGGCACAGTAGCTGAATGGGGATGGCACGGTGGCCGAATAGGGATGGCACGGTGGCTGAATGGTAAACGGACTGAGGATCTGGGTGTGTCGGGTTCGAATCCAGTTCGTTCCACAAAAAAAACACTTTCATCAAAACTCACACCGTCCTTGTGTCTGGCCTCCTGGAGAGGAGGTAAAAAATACTTAAGTTTGAAGAGTCAGCCATTGAATAAACTCCATTTTGTGGTTGAAGAGCAATCGCTCGTGCATTCTTCATGAT